>CM044010.1:41398233-41813233 GCA_024085815.1 Flaveria linearis | reverse complement strand
TGACAGTGACAGTGACAGTGACAGTGACAGTGACAGTGACAGTGACAGTGACAGTGACAGTGACAGTGACAGTGACAGTGACAGTGACAGTGACAGTGACAGTGACAGTGACAGTGACAGTGACAGTGACAGTGACAGTGACAGTGACAGTGACAGTGACAGTGACAGTGACAGTGACAGTGACAGTGACAGTGACAGTGACAGTGACAGTGACAGTGACAGTGACAGTGACAGTGACAGTGACAGTGACAGTGACAGTGACAGTGACAGTGACAGTGACAGTGACAGTGACAGTGGGAGTAGTGCGTGAGAGTGAGATGAGATGAATGAGAAACGGATCGCGTGGTCCGGTACTGTGTCAGTCTTCGAACATGAGTCGGGGGTTTGTTTACGGGCCCCGGCACAGTATCAGTCTTCGGACATGAGTCGGAAGTATTGCGTGAGTTGATGATAGAGAGAGATAATTGTGAAAGACAGAAAGTATGAAACGAATGAAAGACAATAAACGTAATAAAAGCTAAAGAATGAACAAATGAAAATAATGAACGGAAGGAACATAGTGTTAACGCATGAACGGGATCCCTGTCACTCGACCTCAGTAATCATGGCTGTGTGCCATGAAGAGGGTAAAGTGTGACCGGATCTAGATAAGAAGTGAAAGATAGAGAACAAATAATAGTTAAAGATAGACAATGAACGAATGACAGACAGAGAATGAATGAAAGTTAAAGATAAAGAATGAATGAGAAAAGAAGATAATAATGATATTATCTATGTGTACGTATGATGTGTGAAAGCGTAAAAGTAAAGAAACAGTTTTTAAAGGAAAGAAAAGTATGTTTTTAATATAAAACTAGAACTCACTCAGCGACGCTGACTTTGATATGTTTCCAGTTGGCAGGTATGTGGCTGAGGATGGTAAAGGGCGACTACTCAGTTGTTGAGGCTGGCATCCATATTTGACATGTCATTGTATTTTGAGAAGAAAACGAATATTGTAATATAATGAAATGACATGTTTTTAGTTATTAATGAAAATTTTTAATTCCGCTGCAAAGTAAATGTACGTTTTGAAATGTCTTATGTGTGATGAATGACCAACCGTAAAGTGCCCAGGAACGGGGCCTTACAATTGGTTGGCGGACTTCGAGGCGAACATTGTGTCTCGCAAGAAGATGATTCATTTGACATGTAACACCCAGAAAATTTTCTAAGCAAGTCAAAAAAAAATAATGGGCTTAGATGAGACCATTTAATAAAATGGGATGGTTGTGGGAGTTAGACCGAGTTAACCCTTCAGGTCACGAGTTTAACGAGTTTAAGGTCGTGGGAACGCCTGATATATATATAGATGGATCAGCTGAGCAACTCTCATTTGCACTCAACACCCAGTTCTAGAGAGAGTGTAGAGAGTGAAAGTGTCGGTTCGAGGCTCGGTTGGTCAAGAGATCGAAGGCTGGTGTTCGTGGACTCCCAAACAAGAAGAATCAAGGTAAGAAACATAGTCTAATTGCTCCTTTTAGTGAAAACCCCGGATTTAAGTTTTGGGGTTTTAAAAGTGGCAAGAATCGCCCAAAAACGCACGTTTTTAGGTAAGAAAACATGTAAAAAGCTTAGATATAGCTTCCTGGATGATAACCCAAGGTTTTGGGTGTAAAAGATTGGAGTTTTGGGTTAAAATGGGCTGATTCGTAAATTTCAGCTACTTCTGCGAAATTAAGCACTCATCCAGCGAAACTATGCAGCGAAATTAGAGGTTTCAGCGAGACTACAGTTTCGCTGCAGCAAAACTACAGTTTCGTTATGGCAAAACTATAGTTTCTTTGATAACTTCGCCGGTGCCCAGGTTGACCCTTAGACATTGCGAAAGTATGGAATTCCAATGAAAGTTGGGCGCTCAAGGTAGCAAATCTGTTCAGCGAAACTGGCAGAATGCTGTCCAGCGAAACTAGCAGCGAAACTGCTGTTCGCCTAGCGAAACTATGGGCGAAACTATGGGCGAAACTAGCAGCGAACTTAGTAGCGAATTTAGGCAGAAATTAACTCTTTTGAGTGTTAACTTATCTGCAGGCAGTGTAGTGTGACCCTCATCTTTAAAGCTTGATTGAGAAGCTGCTTATCGAGCACAGGTGAGTTCTAGGACCCCTCATTTACTTGTTTTAAATGATTTAGGGGCTGGAACACATATAAACCTGTTTAGTTGAAATATGTATGTTTGACCCATCTGGGTGTAATCACGTGTAGCCTGTTTGAGGTACGATTATGGACTTGTATGTATTGTATGATGTCCTAGTATGAGTACCCAAGGGTTAGGAGGAATAATTAGAGCTATTGCACTCGAGGAGATGCCTAGTTGAAGCCTGGTTTCTGGGAAAATGCAGGAGTAAGTCCTGACACAGAAACTTCTGTAAGTGCCTGTAGATGACTGTTAATGTAGGCTATGTATGTAAGATGCTATGCATGATGATGTATGAATGATACGTGTGTGTTCCTTATGATGATGTATATATATCTTTCCATGACTTTACGTATTATGACAACGAATGAACGAAGTATTATGTAACGTAAAGTGAAAGATAATGAAAGAGGAACACGACGATGAATGCATGTATTAATGAATGAATGAATGAGTAAAAAGATGATGAATACATGCATTAACGAATGAACGAACGAAAGATGTCTTGCAAGCATTGGATAAGGTGAACGGGTCCTTCTCGGTGATTGGCCATATGTATGGTGCCCCTACCGCTTACCTCTAGTACCGTGGCATACGCTTTGCTGTTCATTTAATGACTTTGGCCTGGTAGCTAAGACTGATCGAGGTATAGCATATGGTAGTGGTACAAAAGATATCCAATGTGCAAGAAAAGATGTAATGGGATCCTTTTCATTCGACCACAGTAATCATGGCTACGTGCCATGAAGTGGGTAAAGCCTGACAGGATCCATATGAGAACTGAACGATAAAGATGTAACGAATGAATGATGCAGATAATAGATGTTATCTAAATATGTGTACGATGAATGTTCTTGAATGAAACGTAAGACGAATAAACGTAACGCGATCCTTGTCATTCGACCACAGTAATCATGGCTGCGTGCCATGAAGTGGGTAAAGCCTGACAGGATCTAAATAAGAAATGAAAGATAATGATGCATAACGAACGAATGAATGAATGAAAGAGATAATAAAGATGTTTTCTACGTGTAAGTATGATGTATGATCACGTATAAAGAAAAGAATGGTTTTAATGAAAACGAAGTATGTTAATTATAAAACTAGAACTCACTCAGTAACGCTGACTTTTTATGTGTTTCTAGTTGGCAGGTAGTGTTGCTGGGGATGGCACGAGGCGGCTACTCATCTCTTTTGGGATGGCATTCTCCTTTTGATAATGCTGCAACGCAATGCAATGCGGGCGCATAATACATGTAACAACTTATGTTGCATGCGAGTGTCAAGTGTTCCTTGAGGATCCCGATAAACGGGATTACTTAGGGAATCTTCTTTATGATGAAAATTTTAATATTTTTATACTAGAGGTCACTGTTTATGACCCTTTTGTAATAGTGCTTTTGTGATGTAATGCAACATTAGATGTTTTGTAATTGACGTACGTTGTATTAAATGGCAAAAGTATTTATAGTAAAAGAAAAGTTTATCTTAGAAATTCCGCTGCATGATTATATTAAGTTTATGCAAATATATGTTTTTAACGAGCAATGAAAGACCAGCTGTGAGGTGTCCGGGGACGGGGCCTTACATGACAGCGCCTGAAGGGAGTTTGGTAACTGTGTATGGGGATCGAGTCACGACGATCCTAAGAGTAATCTCAATGGCGGTGGCGGGAAATTGTATGAGGCGTGGATGTAGCGCCTACTTCGCTTATGTGAAGGATGTGGATACGCCAACACCATAACTATCCGATGTTCCGGTCATGTGTGACTTTCCAGACATGTTCCCGGAAGATTTACCAGGAGTGCCACCGGACCGAGAGATCGAGTTTCAGATTGATTTGATACTAGGTGCCCAACCTGTTGCCAAGGCACCGTATCGGTTGGCTCCGACTAAGATGAAAGAGTTGATGGAGCAATTGCAAGAACTGCTTGATAAGGGGTTTATTAGACCGAGTATCTCTCCTTTGGGTGCTCCGGTCTTATTCGTAAAGAAGAAAGACGGTAGCATGAGGATGTGTATAGACTACCGTGAGCTGAACAAGTTGACGGTGAAGAATCGGTATCCGTTACCGAGAATTGATGATTTGTTTGATCAGCTTCAAGGTGCCAGTTGGTTTTCAAGGATAGATCTTCGATCTGGCTACCATGAGCTAAAGGTGAAAGAACAGGATATTCCAAAAACAGCTTTTCGCACGCGTTATGGTCATTATGAATTCCTCGTTATGTCTTTTGGTTTGACCAACGTGCCAGCTGCTTTTATGGACTTGATGAACCGAGTGTGTCGGCCGATGTTGGACAAATCATTGATTATGTTTATTGATGATATCCTGATTTATTCGAAGAGCGAGATAGATTATGCCGGTCACATTCTAGAGGTATTGGATACGTTAAGAAGGGAGAAGTTGTACGCCAAGTTCTCCAAATGCGCATTCTGGTTGCGTGAAGTTCAATTCTTGGGTCACATGGTGAACCCGGAGGGGATTATGGTGGATCCGGTAAAGGTGGAAGCAGTGATGCAATGGAAGTCTCCAAAGACACCATCCGAGATCCGTAGTTTCTTGGGTTTGGCGGGCTACTACAGAAGATTCATCCAAGACTTTTCCAAGATCGCTTCTCTACTAACCAAGTTGACCCAGAAAGATGTGAAATTTGTATGGGGTCAAGCTCAAGAGAAGGCGTTCGAAGAATTGAAGGCGAGGTTGACTCAAGGTCCTGTATTGTTATTACCCGATGGAAGTGAAGACCTTGTGGTTTTTTCTGATGCTTCCTACTCTAGGTTGGGGTGTGTGTTAATGCAAAGAGGAAAAGTTATAGCCTACGCATCCCGATAGTTGAAGGTTCATGAGGTTAACTATCCTACTCATGATTTGGAGCTAGCAGCAGTGGTCTTTGCATTAAAGATTTGGAGGCACTACCTATACGGGACGAAGTGTACCATCTTCACAGACCATAAAAGCTTGAAGTACTTCTTCGAGCAGAAAGATGTGAACATGAGTCAGAGACGATGGTCGGAGCTCATAAAGGATTACGATTGTGAGATCCGTTACCATCCGGGCAAGGCCAACGTGGTGGCAGATGCCCTTAGCCGGAAGGAGAGACCCGAGCCGATTCGGGTGAAGGCTTATCAGTTGACTATGACCTCTAACGTGATGACGTAGCTCAAGGAGTTTCAAGATGAGGCCCTAAAGGAAGAACGTCTTCACTCTGAAAGAATGAGAGGTCTGGTTGCGGAGTTGGGTGAAAACACTCTTGGTGTTAGAACCCGATATGGGTGAATATGAATTCCTTGTTACGGGGATCTATGCGGAAAGATCATGGACGAGGCTCATAAGACTCGATACTCCATTCATCTCGGTGCTACCAAGATGTATCACGATATGAAGAAAAACTACTGGTGGCCGGGTATGAAGCGCGACGTAGCGGAGTATGTGAGTAAATGCCTTACCTGTTTGCAGGTGAAGGCGGAACACCAGAAGCTGTACGAGAAAACCCAACCGTTGGATATACCCGAGTAGAAGTGGGAGCATATCACCATGGATTTCATTACGAAGCTGTCGCTTACTCTGAAAGGATATGATGCTATATGGGTGATTGTTGACCGCTTGACGAAGAGTGCTCACTTCCTACCGATCCGCAAGACATATTCATCTGAGAGGTTGGTTGATCTGTTCATCAAGGAAATTGTAACTCATCATGGTGTGCCGCTGTCTATTGTGTCTGATCATGACACCCGGTTCACATCCAAATTTTGGAAGAAATTCCACGATGCGATGGGGAAGAGGTTACACATTAGCACGGCTTATCATCCCCAGACTGATGGTCAGTCAGAAAGGACCATTCAGACGTTGGAGGATATGCTTTTGGCATGTGTTATTGATTTTAGGGGAAGTTGGCATGACCACTTACCGTTAGCTGAGTTCTTATACAACAACAGTTTTCATGCCAGTATTAGTATGCCACCTTATGAGATGCTAGACGGTAGGAGATGTAGAACACCCGTTTGTTGGGATGATATCAGCCATAAAGAGTTAGGGAGCGTTGAGGTGATTAAGGTTATGACTAAAAAGCTTGAAAGGATCAAAGCCTTCATGAAGGCAGCCAAAGATACTCAGAAGTCGTATGCTGATAAATGACGTAGACTGATTGACCATACGTATGGTGCCCCTACCGCTTACCTCTAGTACCGTGGCATACGCTTTGCTGTTCATTTAATGACTTCGGCCCGGTAGCTAAGACTGATCGAGGTATAGCATATGGTAGTGGTACAAAAGATATCCAATGTGCAAGAAAAGATGTAACGGGATCCTTGTCATTCGACCACAGTAATCATGGCTACGTGCCATGAAGTGGGTAAAGCCTGACAGGATCCATATGAGAACTGAACGATAAAAATGTAACGAATGAATGATGCAGATAACAGATATTATCTGAATATGTGTACGATGAATGTTCTTGAATGAAACGTAAGACGAATAAACGTAACGCGATCCTTGTCATTCGAACACAGTAATCATGGCTGCGTGCCATGAAGTGAGTAAAGCCTTACAGGATCTAAATAAGAAATGAAAGATAATGATGCATAACGAACGAATGAATGAATGAAAGAGATAATAAAGATGTTATCTATGCGTAAGTATGATGTATGATCACGTATAAAGAAAAGAATGGTTTTAATGAAAACGAAGTATGTTTATTATAAAACTAGAACTCACTCAGCAACGCTGACTTTTTATGTGTTTCCAGTTGGCAGGTAGTGTTTCTGGGGATGGCACGAGGCAGCTACTCAGCTCTTTTGGGATGGCATTCTTCTTTTGATTATGCTGCAACGCAATGGAATGTGGGCGCATAATACATGCAACAACTTATGTTGCATGCGAGTGTCAAGTGTTCCTTGAGGATCCCGATAAACGGGATTACTTAAGGAATCTTCTTTATGATGAAAATTTTAATATTTTTATACTAGAGGTCACTGTTTATGACCCTTTTGTAATAGTGCTTTTGTGATGTAATGCAACATTAGATGTTTTGTAATTGACGTACGTTGTATTAAATGGCAAAAGTATTTATAGTAAAAGAAAAGTTTATCTTAGAAATTCCGCTGCATGATTATATTAAGTTTATGCAAATATATGTTTTTAACGAGCGATGAAAGACCAGCTGTGAGGTGCCCGGGGACGGGGCCTTACAAGTTGGAATCAGAGCCAAAGTTTAAGTGAAATGGGTAAATTTTTCAGAATAAACCTAAACTTAAACTGAAAATGGGACAGAAAAGAAGAGAATGCCATCTGAGTTGCTACATGCCATCAGGTATTTTCTTAAAGATTAACTGGTATTATGTGTGTGTGTATGTGGTATGTGTGTACTGTTAGATTTAGATGCTAATGTAGTCAGGACAGGTAATGCTCAGGGTACGAAGAGTAAAGTAAGTGGCTAATCACAACTGGCCACTGTAATTAGGGACTTACTATGCTTGACATAAACTGAGCTATTTCCTTGAATGACCATGTTAGTACTTGAACCTTTTAGTGTGTGATAGAAGATGGTCGGTGGTAGATCATCTAAGGCCTCATGTGGTGGAGGTGGTGGCGGGCGTTGTGCTGAACCATGGGCCACAAGAGGAAGACCTAGGAGGGAGAAAGTGGTTCATGAGGAAACCAAAACCCCTCATCAGGAGGATGTAGACGAAAGCGCCAATTTGAGAGCCTCGGTAAAAAAGGCAGTGGTTGAAGAGGTGCATCAGGTCATGCAGATGATCTTACCGTCTGTGGTGACCGAAGTGATTAAGGCTGTCCGGGAAGGAGAAAGAAGAGAGAGGAATAGGTCCTCCGGAAGACAGGAGCAACAAGAGCCGGAAACGATTCTTTCTGATGATGAAGAGGAAGAGGAGGAGGAACCAGTGCATGAGTCAGCACGGGGTTGTAACTACGGGGCGTTATGAGGTGCAAGCCCCCTACTTTTGATGGTTCTGGTACTGCTACTGATGCTCACCAATGGGTGAGAGAAATGGAGGCTGTCCTCGATATTAGTGATTGCCGGGAGGACAAGAAGGTGAAGTTTGATACCCACTCTTTTACGGGTTCGGCTTTATGCTGGTGGGACAACATAGTCCAGGCCGAGGGTAGCAGGGCCATTGGGAAGATGAAGTGGTCCGAGCTGAAAAGGATGGTGATCGAGGAGTTCAGTCCTCGTCGGGAAATGGATAAAGTTGAGAGAGAGTTTCTGCAGTTGGAGGCAGGGACGATGACCCACCAACAGTACACCACCAAGTTTAACGAGATGGCGAGAATGGTGCCGGACCAGGTGACGCCGGTGTCTCGAAAGATCAATCGGTATATTCAGGGGCTGCCGGCCGACATCCGCAAGCATTTGATTACTGCCCGACCGAGCACCTTTAGGTCAGCAGTGGATTTGGCAGGTAGATTATATGATGAACGGGCTAGGGTGGTGAAGACTGAGGGTAGTAAGAAGGGAGGTGGCGAGAGAAGTTGGCAGGGGAAGAAGTTTGGTCAAGGTGATACCTCGATAAGTAACAAGAAGGCAAGGGTAGATGACCGCCGTGTGGCAGGAGCAGGGTTGAGGAAGTGTGGCCAATGTGGGAGAGAGCACTCGGGGGAGTGCAAGTGGGGATCCAACATCTGCTTTAAGTATGGGAAGACAGGGCATATGGCCAAGGATTGCCGGACAGGCAAGTGTTTTAACTGTGGGGAAAGTGGTCATATGAGCAGAGACTGCAAGAAGCCGAGGGCTAAGGGCTCAGGGGTGAAGAAGACGGGAGGAGAAGAACCGAGGGCAAAGGCCAGGGCGTTCACGATGACGCAAGAGGAGGCTAGGACGGACCCTGACGTTGTGTCCGGTACGTTCGTGATAAACCAAATTTTAACCTCTGTATTATTTGATTCGGGTGCCAGTAGGAGTTTTATTTCTACTACTTTCTGTGCTAAACTGTCTGTTAGGAGTAAATGCCTTGATGAGTCCTTTGACGTAGAAACTGCTATTGGTAAGTCCACTAGGGTAACGGATGTGATAGAAGACTGTGCCATAGAATTAGAAGGTCATAGGTTTGCTGCCAAGTTACATGTGATGCCCCTAGGAGGATTTGATGTAGTACTAGGGATGGATTGGTTAGCAACCTACGAAGCGAATATCGTGTGCCGTAAGAAGATGATTACACTGACAGCGGCTGACGGAAGTCCGGTGACAATATATGGTGATCGGGATACGACGATTCCGAAGGTGATCTCGATGGCGGTGGCGGGAAAGTGTATGAGGCGCGGATGCAGCGCCTACTTATGTTATGTGAAAGATGTGGAAACGCCAACACCACAACTATCTGCTGTTCCGGTTGTGCGTGATTTTCTAGACGTATTCCGGAGGACTTATCGGGATTGCCACCTGACCGAGAGATCGAGTTACAGATCGACCTGATACCGGGTGCTCAACCTGTCGCCAAGGCACCGTATCGATTAGCTCCGACGGAGATGAAAGAGTTGATGGAGCAACTGCAAGAGTTTCTCGATAAGGGTTTCATCAGACTGAGTATCTCTCCTTGGGGTGCTCCGATCTTATTTGTGAAGAAGAAGGACGGTAGCATGAGAATCTGTATCGATTACCGCGAGTTGAACAAGCTAACGGTAAAGAATCGGTATCCGTTACCAAGGATCGATGACTTGTTTGATCAACTTTAGGGTGCCAGTTAGTTTTCAAGGATAGATCTTTGATCAGGCTACCATCAATTGAAGGTGAAGGAGCAGGATATCCCTAAAACAGCCTTTCGTACGCGCTACGGTCACTACGAGTTTCTTGTCATGTCTTTTGGTTTGACCAATGCGCCGGCTGCTTTTATGGATTTGATGAACCAAGTGTGTCGGCCGATGTTGGATAAATCGGTGATCGTGTTTATTGATGACATCCTGATTTATTCAAAAAGTGAGATAGAACATGCCGGTCACATTCGAGAAGTACTAGAAACGTTGAGGAGGGAGAAATTGTACGCCAAGTTCTCTAAATGCGCATTCTGGTTGCGAGAAGTCCAATTCTTGGGTCACGTGGTTAACCCGGATGGGATTATGGTCGATCCGGCAAAGGTGGAAGCAGTAATGCAATGGAAGTCTCCAAAGACGCCTTCCGAGATTCGCAGTTTCTTGGGTTTGGCGGGCTATTACAGAAGATTTATTCAAGACTTCTCCAAGATTGCTTCTCCACTGACCAAGTTAACCCAGAAAGATGTGAATTTTGTATGGGGTCAAGCTCAAGAGAAGGCGTTCG
Source organism: Flaveria linearis (assembly GCA_024085815.1). NCBI lineage: Eukaryota > Viridiplantae > Streptophyta > Magnoliopsida > Asterales > Asteraceae > Flaveria > Flaveria linearis. The sequence continues at coordinate 41,802,790 of CM044010.1, read as the reverse complement.
AAGAATTGAAGACGAGGTTGACCCAAGCGCCTGTATTGGCATTACCCGATGGAAGCGAAGACTTGGTGGTTTATTTTGATGCTTCCTACTCGGGGTTGGGGTGTGTATTAATGCAAAGAGGAAAGGTTATAGCCTATGCATCCCGACAGCTAAAAGTCCATGAGTATAATTACCCCACTCATGACTTAGAGCTAGCAGTTGTGGTCTTTGCATTAAAGATTTGGAGGCACTACCTCTATGAGACGAAGTGCACCATCTTCACAGACCAAAAAAGCTTGAAGTACTTCTTCGAGCAGAAAGATCTAAACATGAGGCAAAGGCGATGGTTAGAGCTGATAAAAGACTATGATTGTGAGATCCACTACCATCCGGGCAAAGCCAACGTGGTGGCGGATGCCCTTAGCCGAAAGGAAAGGCCCGAGCCAATTCGGGTGAAGGCTTATCAGTAATTATGACTTCTGATGTGATGACACAGGTTAAGGAGTTCCAAGACGAGGCTTTGAAAGAAGATCGTCTTAACTCCGAAAGGATGAGAGGTCTAGTTACAGAACTGGGTGAGAACACTCTTGGTGTTTGGGCGAATGTGGATTCCTCGGTACGGGGATCTACGTTGAAAGATCATGGATGAGGCCCATAAGACTCGATATTCCATTCACCCCGGTGCTACCAAGATGTACCAAGACATGGAGAAAGATTATTGGTGGCCGGGTATGAAGCGTGATGTGGTGGAATATGTGAGTAAGTACCTGACTTGTTTACAAGTAAAGGCAGAGCACCAGAAACCTTACGGGAAGATCCAACCGTTTGATATACCCGAGTGGAAGTGGGAGCACATCACCATGGATTTCATCACGAAGCTACCACGTACCCCGAAAGGGTATGATGCTATATGGGTGATAGTTGATCGTTTGACGAAAAGCGCCCACTTCCTACCGATCTGCGAAACGTATTCATCTGAAAGATTGGCGGATCTATTCATCAAAGAAATCGTAGCTCGTCATGGCATACCGGCGTCCATCGTGTCGGATCGTGACACCCGTTTTACATTGAAATTCTGGAAGAGATTCCATGATGCGATGAGGACGAGACTACATATCAGCACGGCTTATCACCCTCAAACGGACGGTCAGTCTGAGAGGATGATCCAGACACTCGAAGACATGCTTCGGGCGTGTGTGATCGATTTTGGAGAAAGTTGGGACGACCACCTGCCGTTAGCTGAATTCTCATACAATAACAGCTATCATGCCATTATTGGCATGCCACCTTATGAGATGCTATATGGTAGGAGATGCAGGACACCCGCTTGTTGGGGTGATATTGGTCGGAAGGAATTAGGAAGCGTCAAAGTGATCGAAGCTACGACTGAAAAGCTTGAAAGGATCAAGGCCTATATGAATGCAGCCAAAGACAGACAGAAGTCGTATGCCAATAAACGACGCAGACCGATTGAGTTCCAGGTAGGTGACCGGGTGATGTTGAAAGTCTCACCTTGGAAAGGAATTATCCGGTTCTGAAAGTAGGTTAAACTGAGCCCGCAGTATATAGGCCCTTTCCGAATCATTGCCCGTGTGGGAGAGGTGGCCTATAGGTTGGAATTGCCAGATGAGTTGAGTGGAATTCACCCAACCTTCTACGTATCTCATCTGAGAAAATGTTTAGCCGATGAAGATATGATTGTTCCACTGGAAGATATCGAAGTAGATGAACGGCTCAATTATGTGGAGCAACCAGTGGCAATCATTGACAGAAAAGAGAAGCGGCTGTGAAATAAAGTGGTTCCTCTTGTGCGTGTACAGTGGAGGCACAGGAAGGGATCCGAATCAACGTGGGAGACAGAAGATGAAATAAGGCAGCATTACCCACGCTTGTTCGAGGAATAACAGGTTTCGGGGACGAAACCTAAATAAAGGGGGTGGACTTGTAACACCCGGAAAATTTTCTAAGCAAGTCAAACAATAATAATGGGCTTAGATGAGACCATTTAATAAAATGGGATGGTTGTGTGAGTTAAACCGAGTTAACCCTTCGGGTCACGATTTTAACGAGTTTAAGGTCGCGGAACGCCTGATATATATATAGATGGATCAGCTGAGCAACTCTCATTTGCACTAAACACCTAGTTCTAGAGAGAGAGTGTAGAGGGAGAAAGTGTCGGTTCGAGGCTCGGTTGGTCAAGAGATCGAAGGCTGGTGTTCGTGGACTCCCAAACAACAAGAATCAAGGTAAGAAACGTAGTCTAATTGCTCCTTTTAGTGAAAAACCCGGATTTAAGTTTTGGGGTTTTAAAAGTGGCAAGAATCGCTCAAAAACGCACATTTTTACGTAAGAAAACATGTAAAAAGCTTAGATATAGCTTCCTGGATGATAACCCAAGGGTTTGGGTGTAAAAGATTGGAGTTTTGGGTTAAAATGGGCTGATTCGTAAATTTTAGCTCGTTCTACGAAATTAAGCACTCATCCAGCGAAACTATGCAGCGAAATTAGAGGTTTCAGCGAGACTACAGTTTCGCTGCAGCGAAACTACAGTTTTGTTGCCGCAAAACTACAGTTTCGTTGTGGCGAAACTATAGTTTCTTTGATAACTTCGCCGGTGCCCAGGTTGACCCTTAGACATTGCGAAACTAAGGAATTCCAACGAAAGTTGGGCGCTCAAGGCAGCGAATCTGTTCAGCGAAACTGGCAGAATGCTGCCCAGCGAAACTAGCAGCGAAACTGCTGTTCGCCTAGCGAAACTATGGGCGAAACTATGGGCGAAACTAGCAGCGAACTTAGTAGCGAATTTAGGTAGAAATTAACTCTTTTGAGTGTTAACTTATCTACAGGCAGTGTAGTGTGACCCTCATCTTTAAAGCTTGATTGAGAAGCTGCTTATCGAGCACAGGTGAGTTCTAGGACCCCTCATTTACTTGTTTTAAACGATTTAGGGGTTGGAACACATATAAACCTGTTTAATTGAAATATGTATGTTTGACCCATCTGGGTGTAATCACGTGTAGCCCGTTTGAGGTACGATTGTGGACTTGTGTGTATTGTATGATGTCCTAGTATGAGTACCCAAGGGTTAGGAGGAATAATTAGAGCTATTGCACTCGAGGAGATGCCTAGTTGAAGCCTGGTTTCTGGGAAAATGCAGGAGTAAGTCCTGACACAGAAACTTCTATAAGTGCCTGTAGATGACTGTTAATGTAGGCTATGTATGTAAGATGCTATGCATAATGATGTATGAATGATATGTGTGTGTTCCTTATGATGATGTATATATATCTTTCCATGACTTTACGTATTATGACAACGAATGAACGAAGTATTATGTAACGTAAAGTGAAAGATAATGAAAGAGGAACACGACGATGAATGCATGTATTAATGAATGAATGAATGAGTAAAAAGATGATGAATACATGCATTAACGAACGAACGAACGAAAGATGTCTTGCAAGCATTGGATAAGGTGAACGGGTCCTTCTCGGTGATTGACCATACGTATGGTGCCCCTACCGCTTACCTCTAGTACCGTGGCATACGCTTTGCTGTTCATTTAATGACTTCGGCCCGGTAGCTAAGACTGCTCGAGGTATAGCATATGGTAGTGGTACAAAAGATATCCAATGTTCAAGAAAATATGTAACGGGATCCTTGTCATTCGACCACAATAATCATGGCTACGTGCCATGAAGTGGGTAAAGCCTGACAGGATCCATATGAGAACTGAACGATAAAGATGTAACGAATGAATGATGCAGATAATAGATGTTATCTGAATATGTGTACGATGAATGTTCTTGAATGAAACGTAAGACGAATAAATGTAACACGATCCTTGTCACTCGACCACAGTAATCATGGCTGCGTGCCATGAAGTGGGTAAAGCCTGACAGGATCTAAAAAATAAATGAAAGATAATGATGCATAACGAACGAATGAATGAATGAAAGAGATAATAAAGATGTTATCTACGTGTAAGTATGATGTATGATCACGTATAAAGAAAAGAATGGTTTTAATGAAAACGAAGTATGTTTATTATAAAACTAGAACTCACTCAGTAACGCTGACTTTTTATGTGTTTCTAGTTGGCATGTAGTGTTGCTGGGGATGGCACGAGGCGGCTACTCAGCTCTTTTGGGATGGCATTCTCCTTTTGATAATGCTGCAACGCAATGGAATGCGGGCGCATAATACATGCAACAACTTATGTTGCATGCGAGTGTCAAGTGTTCCTTGAGGATCCCGATAAACGGGATTACTTAAGGAATCTTCTTTATGATGAAAATTTTAATATTTTTATACTAGAGGTCACTGTTTATGACCCTTTTGTAATAGTGCTTTTCTGATGTAATGCAACATTAGATGTTTTGTAATTGACGTACGTTGTATTAAATGGCAAAAGTATTTATAGTAAAAGAAAAGTTTATCTTAGAAATTCCGCTGCATGATTATATTAAGTTTATGCAAATATATGTTTTTAATGAGTGATGAAAGACCAGCTGTGAGGTGCCCGGGGACGGGGCCTTACATGAAAGCGCCTGAAGGGAGTTTGGTAACTGTGTATGGGGATCGAGTCACGACGATCCTAAGAGTAATCTCAATGGCGGTGGCAGGAAAGTGTATGAGGCGTGGATGTAGTGCCTACTTGGCTTATGTAAAGGATGTGGATACGCCAACACCATAACTATCCGATGTTCCGATCATGTGTGACTTTCCAGACATGTTCCCGGAAGATTTACAAGGAGTGCCACCTGACCGAGAGATCGAGTTTCAGATTGATTTGATACTAGGTGCCCAACCTGTTGCCAAGGCACCGTATCAGTTGGCTCCGACTGAGATGAAAGAGTTGATGGAGCAGTTGCAAGAACTGCTTGATAAGGGGTTTATTAGACCGAGTATCTCTCCTTTGGGTGCTCCAGTCTTATTCGTAAAGAAGAAAGACGGTAGCATGAGGATGTGTATAGACTACCGTGAGCTGAACAAGTTGACGGTGAAGAATCGGTATCCGTTACCGATAATTGCTGATTTGTTTGATCAGCTTCAAGGTGCCAGTTGGTTTTCAAGGATAGATCTTCGATCTGGCTACCATGAGCTAAAGGTGAAAGAACAGGATATTCCTAAAACAACTTTTCACACGCGTTATGGTCATTATGAGTTCCTCGTTATGTCTTTTGGTTTGACCAACATGCCAGCTGCTTTTATGGACTTGATGAACCGAGTGTGTCATCCGATGTTGGACAAATCATTGATTGTATTTATTGATGATATCCTGATTTATTCGAAGAGCGAGATAGATCATGCCGGTCACATTCTAGAGGTGTCGAATACGTTAAGAAGGGAGAAGTCGTACGCCAAGTTCTCCAAATGCGCATTCTGGTTGTGCGAAGTTCAATTCTTGGGTCGCATGGTGAAGCCGGAGGGGATTATGGTGGATCCGGTAAAGGTGGAAGCAGTGATGCAATGGAAGTCTCCAAAGACACCATCCGAGATCCGTAGTTTCTTGGGTTTGTCGGGCTACTACAGAAGATTCATCCAAGACTTTTCCAAGATCGCTTCTCCACTAACCATGTTGACCCAGAAAGATGTGAAATTTGTATGGGGTCAAGCTCAAGAGAAGGCGTTCGAAGAATTGAAGGGGAGGTTGACTCAAGGTCCTGTATTGTCATTACCCGATGGAAGTGAAGACCTTGTGGTTTTTTCTGATGGTTCCTACTCGAGGTTGGGGTGTGTGTTAATGCAAAGAGGAAAAGTTATAGCCTACGCATCCCGATAGTTGAAGGTTCATGAGGTTAACTATCCTACTCATGATTTGGAGCTAGCAGCAGTGGTCTTTGCATTAAAGATTTGGAGGCACTACCTATACGGGACGAAGTGCACCATCTTCACAGACCACAAAAGCTTGAAGTACTTCTTCGAGCAGAAAGATTTGAACATGAGTCAGAGACGATGGTTGGAGCTCATAATGGATTACGATTGTGAGATCCGTTACCATCCGGGCAAGGCCAACGTGGTGGCAGATGCCCTTAGCCGGAAGGAGAGACCCGAGCCAATTCGGGTGAAGGCTAATCAGCTAATTATGACCTTTGACGTGATGACGCAGCTCAAGGAGTTTCAAGACGAGGCCCTGAAGGAAGAACATCTTCAATCTGAAAGAATGAGAGGTCTGGTCGTGGAGTTGGGTGAAAACACTCTTGGTGTTAGAACCCGATATGGGCGAATATGGATTCCATATTACGGGGATCTATGCGGAAAGATTGTGGACGAGGCTCATAAGACTCGATACTCCATTCATCCCCGTGCTACCTAGATGTATCATGATATGAAGAAAGACTACTGGTGGCCGGGTATGAAGCGCGACGTAGCGGAGTATGTGAGTAAATGCCTTACCTGTTTGCAGGTGAAGGCGGAACACCAGAAGCCGTACGAGAAAACCCAACCGTTGGATATACCCGAGTGGAAGTGGGAGCATATCACCATGGATTTCATTACGAAGCTATCACTTACTCTGAAAGGATATGATGCTATATGGGTGATTGTTGACCGCTTGACGAAGAGTGTTCACTTCCTACCGATCCGCAAGACATATTCATCTGAGAGGTTGGCTGATCTGTTCATCAAGGAAATTGTAACTCACCATGGTGTGCCGCTGTCTATTGTGTCTGATCATGACACCCGGTTCACATCCAAATTTTGAAAGAAATTCCACGATGCGATGGGGAAGAGGTTACACATTAGCACGGGTTATCATCCCCAAACTGATGGTCAGTCAGAAAGGACTATACAGACGTTGGAGGATATGCTTCGGGCATGTGTTATTGATTTTAGGGGAAGTTGGCATGACCACTTACCGTTAGCTGTGTTCTTATACAACAGTTTTCATGCCAGTATTGGTATGCCACCTTATGAGATGCTACACGGTAGGAGATGTAGAACACCTGTTCGTTGGGGTGATATCAGCCATAAAGAGTTAGGGAGCGTTGAGGTGATTGAGGTTATGACTGAAAAGCTTGAAAGGATCAAAGCCTTCATGAAGGCAGCCAAAGATACTCAAAAGTCGTATGCTGATAAATGACGTAGACCGATTGAGTTCCAGGTGGGTGACCGGGTTATGTTGAAGGTCTCACCTTGGAAGGATATCATTTGTTTCTGAAAGTGGGGCAAGTTGAGCCCGAGATACATAGGCCCTTTCCGAATCATTGCGCGAGTAGGAGAGGTGGCCTATAGATTGGAGTTACCAGATGAGTTAAGTGGAATTAACCTGACATTCCACGTGTCTCATCTAAGGAAGTGCTTGGCAGATGAAGACATGATTGTACCGCTGGAAGATATCGAGGTAGATTAGCGGCTCAATTATCTGGAGTAACCAGTGGCAATCATTTACCGTAAAGAGAAGAGGCTGAGGAATAAAGTGGTCCCACTTGTGCGTGTACAGTGGAAGCACAGAAAGGGATCTGAGTCTACGTGGGAGACTGAAGAAGAGATGCGACAACATTACCCATGTTTGTTCGAGGAATGACAGGTTTTGAGGACGAAACCTATATAAGAGGGGTGTACTTGTAACACCCGGTTATTTTCTTTTGAAGCCAAAGAAAGAAGAAGAAGAAAGAAAAAGGAAGAAAAGAAATAAAGCCCAAAGTCAAGGGACCAAACTTGCCAAAATGGGAGAAAGTTTGGAAGAGTGGGGGATTAAGAGGGGAGGGCAGCCCACACTCTCCCCCACACTCAAAAAGTTCAGCCAAAGAGAGAAGAGATGGAGAAAAGGGAGAAAAAGGTTGGTTCGGGTGGATTCGAGCGTGAAAATCGTCGTGTAGCGGGTCAAATCGAAGCCCTACTTCTTGGTGTTGTTTGTTTGAGTTCTAGGACCCTCTTTTACATGTTTTCAACTGATTTGGGGCTGGAACACATCTAAAACCCGTTTTATGTATGTGTGTTTGAACCATTTGGATGTGTTTGCGTGTGATGCGTTTGGAGTTTGTTTCCGGGCTTGTGTGTGCTTGACTGGTGTTCTGGTATGCATTCCTAAGGTTTAGGATGGTTGATTTGGGCATAGAATGGGTTTGGATGATCTTAGAGGTCGAAAATAGCAGATTGGGTTGGGGATGAATTGCATTCTACATCAGCTAGGGCTAGGCGACCGACTGGAGGCCATACAGCCGAATGGGGTGCGATTGAGGCTCATTCGTACAATTGAGTTTCATTCACATGATTTGAGGGCCAGTCGCATGGGGAGTCATGCAACTGAGGGCCCACTCGCATAAGTGTTCATCCGCATTAGTGTTCATCCGCATGAGGTCCATTCGCACGATTGGGGTGTTCATCTGCATTGGTGTTCATCCGCATTGGTCCATTCACATGATGTTCAATCGCATGGGAGGCCCTATGACTAAATGGTGCCCATACACCCAAATAGGGCTAGTGTACCCGAGGAAAGGCGTAGTTTAATTTCTGACTTTCGGGGAAAAGTGCAAATGTAAGTTTTGACGTTGAAGTTCCCGTAAGTTCACGTGAGATGACTGTTTGGGTCTTAGAGGGTATGTTGGGCATGATGATGTTGCATACTGTTTGGGTCTTAGAGGGTATGTTGGGCATGATGATGTTGCATGTTTATGCATGATGTATGTTATGTATGTATGATGATGCCCTGTATGATGATGCTACTGTGCATGTTGATGTTTCTTATTGTGATGTATGTTCCCGTGGCTTTACGTGTTATGTTAATGAATAAAACGAAAGTATTATGTAACGTAAAGTGGAAGATAATGAAAGAGGAACATGATGAATGAATGCGTGCATTAATGAATGAATGAAAGAAAGAAAGGCTTGCAAGCAAATGTATGGGGTGAGCGACCCCGTTATCGCAACAGACTCGAAACGGGATCCTTGTCATTCGACCTCAGTAATCGTGGCTGTGTGCCATGAAGTGGGTAAAGCTTGACACTGTGATTGACCATTTGTATAGAACCATTGCTGCATACCTTAGGTACTGTGGCCAGAGGTGCGGTGCACCGTTATAGAAGGTCTATGATAGGCCTTGGTCCAGTACCAGGAATAGAAGGGTATTGCACATGGCAATGGTACACCTAAACTTTACCTTAGGTACTGTGGCTAGAGGTGCAGTGCACCGTTTTAGAAGGTCTATGATAGGCCTAGGTCCAGTACCATGAAACAGAAGGGTAAGGTTTATGATTTGATGGAAAGGAAACAGGTAATGATGAAAGAATATGAATGGTAAGAATGTACGATGAATGAACAAAAGTTAAAGGATAAATGAATGAAAGAATGAATGATGAAGATAATAATGATATTATCTATGTGTACGTGTGATGTATGATCGCATGAAACTAAAGAACACTTTTAATGAATTAAAAGTATGTTTTATTATAAAACTAGAACTCACTCAACAACGCTGACTTTTATGTGTTTCCAGTTGGCAGGTAATGATTGCTGAGGATGGCACGGGGCGGCTACTCAGCTCTTTTGGATGGCATCCATTCATATAATGCTTTTGTGATGTAATACAACAATGTATTTTGTAACTGGTTAACGATGTATTATTTTGTAAAAGCCTTTATAATAAAATGAAATGTCATTTTTGAATATTTCTGCAGCAATGTTTACTTAAGATAAATGAGAATGTATGTTTTATATGTGATGATCAACCAGCTGTAAGCGTCCCGGGAACGGGGCCTTACAAGTTGGTATTATAGCCAATGTTTAAGTGAAACGGGTAAATTTTCAAAATAAACCTTAACTTAAACTGAAAATGGGACGGAAAGGGAAGGGATGCCAATCTGAGTAGCTGCGTGCCATCAGGTTTTTCTTTAATGTTAACCGGTATTTGGTGTGCATGGTATGTGGTTATGCGTTGTTTGTAGATTTAAATACTGATGTAGTCAGGACAGGTAATGCTTAGGGTATGAAGAGTAAAGTAAGTAGCTAATCATAACTGACCACTGTAATTAGGGACTTACTATACTTGACATAAACTGAGCTATTCCCTTGAATGACCCTGTTGGTGTTTGAATCTTTCAGTGTGTGTTAGAGGATGGCTGGTGGTAGATCATCTAAAGGCTCGCTGGTGGACTTGGTGCTGCATCGCGGCCCAAAAGAGGTAAGCCTAAAGTTGAAAAGGTGGTTCCTGAAGTACCCGAGACCCCTCATCCGGAGGGTGGGGATGAGAGTGCAAACTTGAGGGCCTCGGTGGAAGAGGCGGTGGTTGAAGAAGTGCATCAGGTCATGCAGACAATCTTACCGTCTGTGGTGACCGAAGTGATTAAGGCAGTACAGGAAGGGGAAAGACAAGAGAGGAATCGGTCCTCGAGAGGTCGGGAGCAACCGGAGACTGAGACGATTCCTTCCGATGATGAGGAGGAGGAGGAGGAGGAAGAGACTGTGCAGGAGCCAGCACGAGGCTGTAACTACGGGGTATTTCAAAGGTGTAAGCCCCCTACCTTTGATGGAAATGGCACTGCTGCTGCTGCTCACTAATGGGTGAGGGAAATGGAAGTTGTTCTGAATATCAGCAAGCGCCGAGAAGACTAGCAGGTGAAATTTGTTGCCCACTCGTTTGTGGACTCGGCTTTCTGTTGGTGGGACAATATGGTCCAAGCCGAGGGTAGTTGCGCAATTGGGAAAATGAGATGGTCGGAGCTGAAGAAGTTGTTTATTGAGGAGTTCTATCCTCACCGGGAGATGGACAAGGTTGAGAGTGAGTTCCTACAACTGGAGGCGGGGACCATGACACATCAGCAGTACACCACGAAGTTCAACGAGATGGCACGTCTGGTTCTGGATCAGGTGACGCCTCCATCATGGAAGATTAAGAGGTACATTCAGGGCTTGCTAGCAGATATTCGCAGGCATATAATCGCTTCCCGACCGAGCACGTTTAGGTCGACGGTGGATTTGGCGGGGAGACTGTACGATAAGAGGGCTGTGGTGGTGGTGGCTGAAGGTAGCAGGAAGGGTGGTAATGATCGAAACTGGAATGGGAAGAGGTTTGGTCGGGGTGATGCCTCGACGGGTAACAAGAAGGCACGGGTGGATGACCGTCGTGTGTTCACAATGGGTGCGGGTATGAAGAACTGCGGTAGGTGTGGGAGAGAGCATAGTGGGGAATGTAGGCTGGGGTCGAACGTGTGCTTCAATTGTGGGAAGGCGGGGCATTTACACAGGGACTGTCATATGGTCCGGTGCTTTAACTGTGGCGTGGAGGGCCACATAAGTAAGGATTGTAAGAAGCCGCGGGCCGAGGGTTCCGGGGTGAAGAAGACGGGGAGTGAAGGACCGAGGGCGAGCGCCAGGGCATTCACCATGACACAAGAGGAAGCTAGGACGGACCTGGATGTTGCGTCTGGTACGTTTCTAGTGAACCGAACTTTAGCTTCTGTGTTGTTCGATTCTGGTGCTAGAAAAAAGTTTTATTTCTGTTGCTTTCTGTACTAAGCCGCCGGCTAGTAGTAGACGTGTTGATGCGCCCTTTGATGTAGAAACTGCCATAGGTAAGTCTACCAGGATTTCTAAGATGATAGAGGATTATGATATGGAACTAGAAGGTCATAAGTTTCATGTTAGACCATTCCTGATGACCTTAGTTGGTTTCGATTTGGTTATTGGGATGGATTGGTTGGCGGACTTCGAGGCGAACATTTGTGTCGCAAGAAGATGATTCACTTGACAGCGCCTGACGGGAGTTTGGTAATCGTGTATGGGGATCGAGTCACGACGATCCCAAGAGTAATCTCAATGGCGGTGGCGGGAAAGTGTATGAGGCGTGGATGTAGCGCCTACTTGGATTATGTGAAGGATATGGATACGCCAACAGCATAACTATCTGATGTTCCGGTCGTGTGTGACTTTCCAGACGTGTTCCCGGAAGATTTACCAGGAGTGCCACCTGACCGAGAGATCGAGTTTCAGATTGATTTGATACTAGGTGCCTAACCTGTTGCCAAGGCACCGTATCGGTTGGCTCCGACTGAGATGAAAGAGTTGATGGAACAATTGCAAGAACTGCTTGATAAGGGGTTTATTAGACCGAGTATCTCTCCTTGGGGTGCTCCGGTCTTATTCGTAAAGAAGAAAGACGGTTGCATGAGGATGTGTATAGACTACCGTGAGCTGAACAAGTTGACGGTGAAGAATCGGTATCCGTTACCGAGAATTGATGATTTGTTTGATCAGCTTCAAGGTGCCAGTTGGTTTTCAAGGATAGATCTTTGATCTGGCTACCATTAGCTAAAGGTGAAAGAACATGATATTCCTAAAACAGCTTTTCGCACACGTTATGGTCATTATGAGTTCCTCGTTATGTCTATTGGTTTGACCAACGTGCCAGCTCCTTTTATGGACTTGATGAACCGAGTGTGTCAGCCGATGTTGGACAAATCATTGATTGTGTTTATTGATGATATCCTGATTTATTCAAAGAGCGAGTTAGAGCATGCCGGTCACATTTGAGAGGTGTTGGATACGTTGAGAAGGGAGAAGTTGTACGCCAAGTTCTCCAAATGCGCATTCTGGTTGCGCGAAGTTCAATTCGTGGGTCACATGGTGAAACCGAAGGGGATTATGGTGGATCCGGTAAAGGTGGAAGCAGTGATGCAATGGAAGTCTCCAAAGACGCCATCCGAGATCCGTAGTTTCTTCGGTTTGGCGGGCTACTATAGAAGATTCATCCAAGACTTTTCCAAGATCGCTTCTCCACTAACCAAGTTGACCCGAAAAGATGTGAAATTTGTATGGGGTCAAGCTCAAGAGAAGGCGTTCGAAGAATTGAAGGCGAGGTTGACTCAAGCTCCTGTATTGCCATTACCCGATGGAAGTGAAGACCTGGTGGTTTATTCTGATGTTTCCTACTCAGGGTTGGGGTGTGTTTTAATGCAAAAAGGAAAAGTTATAGCCTACACATCCCGATAGTTGAAGGTTCATGAGGTGAACTATCCTACTCATGATTTGGAGCTAGCAGCAGTGGTCTTTGCGTTAAAGATTTGGAGGCACTACCTATACGGGACGAAGTGCACCATCTTCACAGACCACAAAAGCTTGAAGTACTTCTTCGAGCAGAAAGATTTGAACATGAGGCAGAGACGATGGTTGGAGCTCATAAAGGATTACGATTGTGAGATCCATTACGATCCGGGCAAGGCCAACGTGGTGGCAGATGCCCTTAGCTGGAAAAAGAGACCCGAGCCGAATCGGGTGAAGGCTTATCAGCTGATTATGACCTCTAACGTGATGACTCAGGTCAAGGAGTTTCAAGATGAGGCCCTGAAGAAAGAACGTCTTAACTCTGAAAGAATGAGAGGTCTGGTCGCGGAGTTGGGTGAAAGCACTCTCAGTGTTAGAACCCGATATGGGCGAATGTGGATTCCTCGTTACGGGCATCTACGCGGAAAGATCATGGACAAGGCTCATAAGACTCGATACCCCATTCATCCCGGTGCTACCAAGATGTATCACGATATGAAGAAAGACTACTGGTCGCCGGGTATGAAGCACGGCGTAGCAGAGTATGTGAGTAAATGCCTTACCTGTTTGCAGGTGAAGGCGGAACACCATAAGTCGTACGGGAAAACCCAACCGTTGGATATACCCGAGTGGAAGTGGGAGCATATCACCATGGATTTCATTACGAAGCTGCCGCGTATTCCGAAAGGATATGATGCTATGTTGGTGATTGTTGACCGCTTGACGAAGAATGTCACTTCCTACCGATCCGCGAGACATATTCATCTGAGAGGTTGGCTGATCTGTTCATCAAGGAAACTGTAACTCGTCATGGTGTACCGGTTTGTATTGTGTCTTATCGTGACACCCGGTTCAAATCCAAATTTTGGAAGAAATTCCATGATGCGATGGGGACGAGGTTACACATTAGCACGGCTTATCATCCCCAGACTGATGGTCAGTCAGAAAGGACCATTCAGACGTTGGAGGATACGCTTCGGGCATATGTTATTGACTTTGGGGGACGTTAGGGTGACCACTTACCGTTAGTTGAGTTCTCATACAACAACAGTTAGCATGCCAGTATTGGTATGCCACCTTATGAGATGCTACACGGTAGGAGATGTAGAACACCCATTTGTTGGGGTGATATCGACCATAAAGAGTTAGGAAGCGTTAAGGTGATTGAGGCTATGACTGAAAAGCTTGAAAGGATCAAAGCCTTCATGAAGGCAGCCAAAGATAGACAGAAGTCGTATGCTGATAAACGACGCAGACCGATTGAGTTCCAGGTGGGTGACCGGGTTATGTTGAAGGTCTCACCTTGGAAGGGTATCATTCGTTTCCGAAAGCGGGGCAAGTTGAGCCCGAGATACATAGGCCCTTTCCGAATTATTACGCGAGTAGGAGAGGTGGCCTATAGTTTGGAGTTACCAGATGAGTTAAGTGGAATTCACCCGACATTCCACGTGTCTCATCTAAGGAAGTGCTTGATAGATGAAGACATGATTGTACCGCTGGACGATATTGAGGTAAATGAACGGATAAATTATGTGGAGCAACCAGTGGCAATCATTGATCGTAAAGAGAAGAGGCTGAGGAATAAAGTGGTCCCACTTGTGCGTGTACAGTGGAAGCACAGAAAGGGATCTGAGTCTACGTGGGAGACTGAAGAAGAGATGCGATAGCATTACCCACGTTTGTTCGAGGAATGACAGGTTTCGAGGACGAAACCTATATAAGAGGGGTGTACTTGTAACACCCGGTTATTTTCTTTTGAAGCCAAAGAAAGAAGAAGAAGAAAGAAAAAGGAAGAAAAGAAATAATGCCCAAAGTTGAGGGACCAAACTTGCCAAAATGGGAGAAAGTTTGGAAGAGTGGGGGATTAAAAGGGGAGGGCAGCCCACACCCTCCTCCATACTCAAAAAGTTCAGCCAAAGAGGGAAGAGAGGGAGAAAAGGGAGAAAAAGGTTGGTTCGGGTGGATTCGAGCGCGAAAATCGTCGTGTAGCGGGTCAAATCGAAGCCCTACTTCTTGGTGTTGTTTGTGTGAGTTCTAGGACCCCTCTATTACATGTTTTCAACTGATTTGGGTCTGGAACACATCTGAAAACTCGTTTTATGTGTGTGTGTGTATTTGACCCATTTGGGAGTGCTTGCGTATGATGCGTTTGGAGTTTGTTTCTGGGCTTGTGTGTGCTTGAATGGTGTTGTGGTATGCATTCCTAAGGTTTAGGATGGTTGATTTGGGCATAGAATGTGTTTGGATGAGCTTGGAGGTCAAAAATGGCAGATTGGGTTCGAGATGAATTGCATCCTGCATCAGCTAGGGCTAGGCGACCGACTGGAGGCCATACGGGCGAATGGGGTGCGACTGTGGCTCATTCGCACGATTGAGTTTCATTTGCACGATTGGAGGGCCAGTCGCATAGGGAGTCATGCGACTAAGGGCCCATTCGTATAAGTGTTCATCCGCATGAGGTCCATTCGCACGATTGGGGTGTTCATCCGCATTGGTGTTCATCCGCATTGGTGTTCATCCGCATTGGTGTTCATCCGCATTGGTGTTCATCCGCATTGGTCCATTCGCATGATGTTCAGTCGCATGGGAGGCCCTGTGACTGAAGGGTGCCCATACACCCAAATAGGGCTGGTGTACCTAAGGAAGGCGTAGTTTAATTTCTGACTTCCGGGGGAAAGTACAGATGTAAGTTTTGACGTGGACATTCCCGTAAGTTCAAGTGAGATGACTGTTGGGGTCTTAGAGGGTATGTTGGGCATGATGATGTTGCATGTTTATGCATGATGTATGTTATGTATGTATGATGATGCCCTATATGATGATGCTACTGTGTATGTTGATGTTCCTTATTATGATGTATGTTTATCTTTCCCGTGGCTTTACGTGTTATGTTAATGAATGAAACAAAAGTATTATGTAGCGTAAAGTAGAAGATAATGAAAGAGGAACATGATGAATGAATGCCTGCATTAATGAATGAATGAAAGTAAGAAAGGCTTGCAAGCAAATGTATGGGGTGAGCGACCCCGTTTTCGTAACAGACTCGAAACAGGATCCTTGTTATTCGACCTTAGTAATCGTGGTTGTGTGCCATGAAGAGGGTAAAGCTTGACACTGTGATTGACCATTTGTATAGAACCATTGCTGCATACCTTAGGTACTGTGGCCAGAGGTGCAGTGCACCGTTATAGAAGATCTATGATAGGCCTAGGTTCAGTACCAGGAATAGAAGGGTATTGCACATGGCAATAGTACACCTAAACTTTACCTTAGGTGCTGTGACCAGAGGTGCGGTGCACCGTTATAGAAGGTCTATGATAGGCCTAGGTCCAGTACCACGAAACAGAAGGGTAAGGTTTATGGTTTGATGGAAAGGAAAGAGGTAATGATGAAAGAATATGAATGATAAGAATGTACGATGAATGAATGAAAGTTAAAGGATGAATAAATGAAAGAATGAATGATGAAGATAATAATGATATTATCTATGTGTACGTATGATGTATGATCGCATGAAAGTAAAGAACACTTTTAATGAAATAAAAGTATGTTTTATTATAAAACTAGAACTGTAGGGATTTCACAAGTTTATCAAAGTTCATATAAGCTTGTTTATATGAAAAACGCAGCGGATTATAAGTTTAAAACTTGTTAATATGTTGACTATTAAACCCATTTAATAAGCGAAACCCAAACCATGGATCCATATACGAAATGCAGACAATGAAGACAACCATAGGATGTTTAAAAGACCACCTTTGGAGCTGTTAGAAAACGGGTTTATGGAGGTGTAAATGATGAACTTCGTGGCTGAATCTTCAAGCAAGAAGACCTCAAGAAGGTGATACCCCAAGCCACAAACGAACCCCTTTGGATGCTAGGTTCCTTGACACCAATTTTCAGCAACAAAACTCTCTTTTGATGCTGAAACTTTCAGCTCCCTTCTACTCCAAAAACCCGATTGAGAGAGAGAGAGATATGGATGGTGTATATTGCCTTTGCATGCAAGAGTGAGATATAGTGGAGTTGGAGTATGTGAGCATCTTTTAGTCTTGTATATTTACAAGACAAGTGAGTGGAAGCATGCATGTGGTAAGACTAAAAGAGTGGGAGCATGCATGCGGCCTTCGGCCGAATCCATTCAAAATGGATTACCTTTTATTTTTTTTTTCTTATTTTTGCATCACTAACTCTCTATACCTCTTGTTTTATAAAGTTGAAACAAATTTTTAACTTTATAAACTTAGCACTCTTTTATTTGTTATCATTTAGCAAAAGTAAATAATGAAACAAATAATACTTCATGAACAATTATCCACATAATGATGTTCATTTACAAAAGCAATGATTTAAAAAACCCATTTTTCTAAATTGGTGTCATTATTTATTTGTATGCTCTTATCAACAAATAAATATTTATTGGTGTTTGTTTAGCTTGTTATTGGGTATGACCCGACTTGGACATATCACACTAGCCACATCAACTTAATATGCATATTGGGCAGATCAGGTCTTCCAAGAACTCACTCAGCAACGCTGACTTTTATGTGTTTCCAGTTGGCAGGTAATGATTGCTGAGGATGGCACGGGGCGGCTACTCAGCTCTTCTGGATGGCATCCATTCATATAATGCTTTTGTGATTTAATGCAACAATGTATTTTGTAACTGGTTAACAATGTATTATTTCGCAAAAGCCTTTATAATGAAATGAAATGTCATTTTTTAATATTTTTGCTGCAATGTTTACTTAAGATAAATAAGAATGTATGTTTTATAAGCGATGATCAACCAGCTGTAAGCTTCCCGGGAACAGGGCCTTACATATATGTATATATACATATATATATACGTATGTGTATATATATATACATATATATATATATACGTATATGTATATATGTATATATATATATATAATATGTATATATATATTGTCACATCCCGGCAGAAGCGTGAAATGCTTGGGTGTGACTCTTTGTCTCAAAACACATTGATTAGAGAGCAAACGTTGTAAAAATAATCTTAACATAACATCACATAATTTATACACACACACACACACACACACACACACATATATATATATATATATATATATATATATATATATATATATATATATATATATATATATATTCAGGTTACATATAGGTTTCATACAAAATTTGTCTATGTAAAGACTAATATATTTTAAAATGTAACCTGAATACAAAAGTGTCTAATAACTACTTCTTATTCTTCAATATTAGTGGATGTGTGCATGTACCATTATGCTAGGCTCAAACACGTTTATAGTTATTTTGACACATGTCTTTCCAATTACTTCACCTCATCCGTTGTAAACATCAAACAAAAACATTACACTGTTAGTAATTCTGATTTCCTGAAAAAAACATACTTAAAACTTCTGTTGCGGTGTGAAAGTATATATATTTTGATCCGTGGACACACTAATCCTACTCAACAACCTTAATGATTGACTATCAGATTTGATTTCCATTTAGAAAAATTATAAGTAGCATTGATGTAAATTAGGGTTTTTTAGGGTTTTATAAATAGTAATAAAAAAATAAAATAAAAGAAAGTTGAAACTTTTGGATTTAAAATCAGGGGATAAAGGCTATCAT
Organism: Flaveria linearis; assembly: GCA_024085815.1. NCBI lineage: Eukaryota > Viridiplantae > Streptophyta > Magnoliopsida > Asterales > Asteraceae > Flaveria > Flaveria linearis. Next base: position 41,784,202 of record CM044010.1, on the reverse strand, counting down.
CCTAATTTGAATTACACTTATGTAACTGTGATGAGGTGGTGGTGTGATTAAAGATTTTAAATAACATAATTATGTTAATGTTTATAAAGATGAGTTGGCGCAATTTCTTGTCTATCCGCTCCGTGGTGACTATAACCACCTCAGGTTAAGATTTACTGCTTAAGTCAAAGCCCTAGTAATGTAGGTAAATCTTTTGTGTCCCTTTCGACATACGATTTCTGAAAACATAACTTAATGTAAGAAGAGAGTTGATCAAGTTCCTTTCTGACATACCATTAATTTTAACAAACCATAACAATTACTATAGATTTCTCAGACTAATAAAAGGGAACCCGTAAATGATCGGAAAGTTAGGGTGATATGATTTCTAATAACCATCTCTGGTTAATTTGCCATAATTTTGTTATGACTTTGGGGTCCTTTAAGAAGGAAGTAATTGAGGTTGAAGACTCACCCAAAAGATCAAGATCCATGTCCCCTGAACACACTCCTTCAGTAGATCTACTGTGAAGACTATTTCTCCTAAGGATAGTGACAGTGATGATGAATGGAATGAGCTTACCAAGATGGACTCTCCAAAAGAACAAAAAGATTCAAAGGCTGATGACCTACTAACCATAAAAGACATATTGGAAGAGAGGCCTGAATCAACTATATTTATGACCCTGATTAACCATGGGTTTCCATGACATGGTTTAGAGGATGAATCTGATTGAAATGAAAGATCTGCTGAAAGAGCTTGAGCTTGTAAGATTTATGATCCCCAATTGTAACTGTGAAGCATTCACAACTTTTCAATCAATTCAGAAAATCAAGAAAGACTTGGGTCACTATGAAACAGCAAAGCTAAGCAAATACAATATGACCTGCTGGCTACAAGGTCATAACTATAAAATGCATGAGATTAAAGGAGGAATAGTTGGCAAGCTTAGAAGGATGATGGAACATGTAATGAATGTTGAGCTTGAAACCGGTGTGAAATTCTAGACTAAAGCTCCAAACCCAGCTGTAGAGCATCACAACAAAGTCCCTGCTGAGCCTATCACTGTTGAAAGTAAAGACCAGCACAAAGGGAAAGATAAACTGATTAGAGAACCAAGAGAAATGATACCTGAAAATGTATGGCCACTTGGAACAACATTTAGAGAAATCACAGAACAGAAATCTACTTTGATAGAGTTATTTGATCATCTTAAAACTCCGTGGAAGAAAACAGGAACATGGCCTGGAAATATGATCCAGACTGAGATTGTGCAGTCATAAAGAGAACATCAGGAAGGATTCAATACTTCCTTGATGTAGAACAAGTATTGTGCCTGCCTGAATATGACATAAAGGATCTACAAAGTTTAATCATCACTAACTACCTAATTTACCCAAGAGGAAGAGATTTCTCTACATTAGTGGGTAAATTAAAGACTAAGTTTAGAGATGATGTGCTGAAAGAAGCAAAGAGAGAGAATGTTGAACACAAGAGAAGAATACAAGGTCTCAAAAGGTTTAAATCCAACGCCTCTGAATTGGTTGATGATGAATTTTTAAAGAGGATTGGATACAACAACAGAAAAACAGCAGCAATAAAGTCAATTGATGGAAATCGATACACACATCCTATCACAGAGTGGGGTTATATTGAGAAGACAAAAGAGCTAGTGCTGCTGAGGGATGCAGACAATAAGAAAGCTGATCGGATTAGGATCTTTGATCCTGTGGAAATCAAGTTGCTCCATCCCAGCTACACTTCATACTTACATGACAAATTCTTCCTAAAGCTAACAGATGAAAGAGCTCAGAATGATCTATTCCTACATGTCCATATGATACAAGTGATTGACAAACTGCATGCCAAGGCTTACACGATAAGAAGATATGAAGCAGGGATTTTGAGAGGGTCTAACATCAAGGAAGTGAGTGAGATGAGGATCTCAGAGCAAGATGAGTTGGAAATAGTCCACAAAAACAATGTTTTAGAAACTTTTACAACTGAAGAAGATGTTCTGGGGATCAGTTTTGAAACTTTATGGAAGATTAGCAAGATGAAGATCAACTATAAGTATGTTGATCAGAAGACTGCTGTCTCATACTTCTACAACAAAATTATAGCAAGAGTGAAGGAGCTTTCAACTTTGAAGAACTGATTATGAGTGTCTAAGCCTAAGGGGGAGTATTGTTAGATCTAGGAACCATAGATCTAGATCATTTTGTATAGGCTTAGAACTTTAATCAATACTTGTAATGAATGATTGTAATTCATTATTTTGATGTATGCATTATCTATATAGGTTAACCCATATGTGTGTTGATTTATGTGTATGATGGAAGGTAAAAATATTATACTTGGTCAATTTGTGAAATCGACTAAGTGTAAGAAACATCTACGGATGAATATTTTTGTTCTTCCCTAGATATGTTTCTTACAAGACAAACATCCGAAGATCTTCCACAGATGAACATCAGTATTCACTGATGAACAAACACCACGAATAAACTGAAATGAAGACTCCTTCGGAAGAACACACTACCTTCAGAAGAACAAGATTCATTCGGAAGAACAAAGGAGCTGCAGAAGACAAAAGTAGCTTCGGAAGACCAAACACTTGGACTTGCATTATACAAGTGTTACAAGTCAACAAGTCAACAAGATAATTTCGAATCCCAAGAGATCCGGTGTTTTCTTAACAGATTCATAATTGTCTATAAATATGAGTCCTAGGTTTCACATCAAAGATAACAAGAGAGCAATAAGACGGAAAACACAAAACATCACATCGATTCACACAATCAATTCATCACAAACCCTAGCAGCCATCACATCAATATATCACCAACATCAACATGTTCAAAGCAGTTATTGTTTATCGCATTCATTATTTATTCATCTGTTATCATTAATCAGTTTTAATGAAATACTTTTGAATCAAATCTTGTTTGTTTAATTATTGCATTGATATCATTGTGTTCGTCATAGTCAACATTTATTCTGTTGATATTTATTTATAAAATAAAACAATTAAACAACGGTTAATGATCATTCCGCAATCATTAACTCGATTACATTATAACACTGATAATTCCTGATTGCGATCCTTGGATTCACATATAATACTTAAGAATTCTTATCGAATATTCACGACATCACGCAAGGCCGTTAGCGGAGTTAAAAAAATTTCAGCTTCTTCAAGAGATTTTATTTGTAATGTTCTTTTAAGTGAAAAATTTTGAAGTTTAGTTTTGTTATAAATAGTTATTAACTCAAACATTATATACCATCATGACCCCTACAATTTTCTATTTTTTGGTTATATCTATATATTTTACTCTATCTAGAATGACAAGATGAATATATGATAAATCAATTTACTCTCTTTTTGCTCTCTTGGTTTTTATACATTATCAGCACGAGTGCTCTATGCCTTCAACAATTTTTTTATTGAAATCTCTCAAATTCTTATTTTATTTTGTAGCTATGCTTTTGATTCAATCCCTTTTAGATTTTATATGTCTTCGGTTTACACTCTTTTTGCTCTCTTGGTGTTTATACATTATCAGCTCGAGTGCTCTATGTCTTTAATAATTTTTTTTACTGAAATCTCTCAAATTCTTATTTCATTTTGCAGCTATGCTTTTGATTCAATCCCTTATATATATATATATATATATATATATATATATATATATATATAGGGTAAGGTTCAAATGAGAACCCTGTGTTATTGCGATAACTTGCGAGAACCCGTCAAGATCAATAAAAATCATATTTTTTTATTGCAATACCATTATTGAACATATACATGATTATGATATTTTATGCATATATATGAATTCGCAAGTGTAAACAAGTTTACATTGCTGTAAGTTTTACTTACAATTTTAAATATATGTGTTTTTTACAAATCTTACATCAATGTAAACTTTTTTAAACTTGTAAATTTACACATATACATAAAAGATCATAATTTCTAAACGTGTAATAATACTATTTAAACAAAAAAATAATGATATTCATTTATATTGATGAGTTTTCGTAAGTTCTCGCAATAAAAGAGTGTTCTCGCTTGAATCTTTTCATATATATATATATATATATATATATATATATATATATATATATATATATATATATATATATATATAATCTTATATATATATATATAATCTTATATATGTATGTATATATATATATAATCTTATATATATATATATATATATATATAGTCTTATATATATATAGTCCTATATATATATATATACATATATATATATACACACATACAGATATTTGTTTGAGATCAACCTCTTCGCTTCTGCGCAAACGCACCGGTGCACACCCACAAAGTCAGTAAAATACATTTTGTTTGCCTCCACGTATATATGAATAAATGGAGTTCCATTGCGGAAATATTTATGATGCAATAAACAACGATTGACAACCACCTATGACACCATCAAAGCTGACGTAATCGTCTTCTGGATTAGTGTTCAGTTTAATGGTGATTTTGACGAATTTGTAAGAAATGAGACCACCAAATCTACCACCAAATCTAGAACGTTCTTTACTTCAGACTTGCCATGGAACTCCAAGTAGCGATTATGATTTATTGTTGTTGGATATAAATAATATTTTTCATGTATACTTAAAAGTTAGAAAAATATCTCCACCATTGTGTAGTTGGTTTCACGATATCTAGAAATTAGTTTTTAGGTGAAATAGCCGTGACCTATAAATAGAGAACTTAATATGAGGGGAAAAAATGAACAAGACGATCATATATGTATCTTATATGTCACCCCCACCGATATCGGAATCATCGAGGCGAACAAATGTGAATCGATTGCTTATAACACATGATAGTAAATACGTTAAAATAATATTAAATGTCAATTTAATTGAATAATACTAATTAAACAATACATTACAGTTAAATAAAAACTCAAGTAATCATGAATTTGTCTTTATATTTGACTAAGTCCAAGTCATAAATTTGCATATAGAAGTCCACTAATTTGCATTCCTAAAATCATGTGAAATAGTAACGAGTCAGCTAACGAACTAGCCGGTGAGTAAACACGAGTTTGAATACATATTCATATAGATTGATTAAATTAATTGAAAACAATTCAATTCACTTGATAATGTCAAGACTTATAAGTGCAATAGAATAACATAAAAGACAAACCAAACACAATTAAATCTAATGACTAAATTGATTCGGTCCGCATACAAAGCCTTATAGAATGTATGATTTTAGTTTTAATCACCACGCAAATAAATAAATGAGATGAGTTTGTCAAACCAATAGATAAATCATTGTTACCGTGGTTGCATGAATTAATGATTATGTTATCATCTAGTTTATCTAACTATGCACATATAATTACAAGTAATAATATATCATGTTTTGAATTGAATTTTAAAATATAATAACAATGAAAAACAACTGATTGTATATGTGTCACATGATTTTTTCAAATAATAAACATATAACAATGGACAATGAATACTCACCTTGATATTTGAATGTGATTTCAAAATTTCAACGATATTATGCAATATAAGACACCAATGGTTTACTCATGATTTTAACCTAAGGAACAGTGTTTTAGGTTAAAAATAATATAATGATTAATGACTTGGAAGACTAGGATTTCAATATGGGATTTGAGCTTTAAAATAATAAAACTAATTATACATCCGAATTAAATAAAGCTAGAATAAATTAATTAAATGATCAAGATTGAAAATAATAAATAATTAGTGAAATAGTACTATTTAATTTACAAAAATAGAGTTTTAATTTTAAAGTGAGAAAATAAAATAAATGATTTAATAATTGACTATTAACTACTTGATCAAAGATATAGTTAATTGTATAAGTAATTAATGATTTATTAATTATTTAATGTTTTATAATAAAATTAGTTTAAAATAATTTAAAATAATTTATATTGAATTTAAATAACTTTAAGAGAATTTAACACTTATGAATGAATTTTATGATAATTTTATAATATTTATATTCTTTTAAAAATGAATAAAATGTAAAATTTATATCTTTTAGAATTTTCAAAATTTTAATAATAATTTATGAAATAGATTTAATTACCAAATTAAATTTTATATTACTTTAATAATATAATAATATTCTTCTGGATTATAAAATGATTAAAAAATAGATTTAAAATAAAATGCGGAGTATCCGTTTGAACACGGATCACTTCTACACATGCCACAGTTTTTGCCGATGGACTGTGGCCCATATTAGTGTAAAATTTAATAATAAAATGTTAAATCAAATCACAGGGCTTTTGTTTGTTACATGAATAATAATGCTGCTTGTTACATGAATAATAATGTGCGTGGGTGTCGAATTACTATATTAAAGCTCGAATTGATGAACACAGTAGGAAGATAGTTACGACTGAAGTTGAAATTGCTTCGAGAGGTGATGATGTTGTTATGATCAAATTGATCATTTGAAAGGCTTAGAATGATGATGACGAGTGTTAAACCTTTATCAATTTCGGTTGAATTTGCCCTGCAAGTCGATCTTGATAGAGTTGCAGGTCCACGATGAACTCAGTGATGAGTGCGTAGTGTGTGTGTGTTTCGAATGCAATTGGGATTATTGTAAGTTCAAAGGCACAAAAAGAAATGTTTCCGCTAGATTATATAGCAACAATAACAACAGTTTCGACTGATCGAGCTTTAACTTTGATTTGGTTGTTTCAACTTGGGTCTTGAATGATTTATACGTTATTTGATTCAATTGAAATAATGACTACGATCGAGATGATCATAGGTACGTTTCTTGGCAGTTTATTGAATAAATGTTTCTGTTACAAGGGATAATTAATTTGATTTTGAATGGGAAACATCGGTATCGAGTTCCACAACCCATTACAGCCGATATATTCAAATTAAATTGGGTTTCCGCTTCGAAATAGGAGCACGACGAAAATGGGGCGGTTTGATTACAAAGAAATCAAGTGTTTTGAGTGTGAGGGAGTCATCAGAGCATTGGCTGGATTTTGACCGGAAACAGGTCGACGATGGTGGGCAATGTTTTCAGAACCGGATCGGACGTCGAACCGGACGCCTTACTTGTTTGGTGGTCGGACCGGTCGAACCGGTCGGACCGGCTGGAACAGATTTAACTATATTTTAATTATATTTATATATGTAATTAAATATAAGTAATTTATATATGATTTATATATTTATTTTATAGTTATATATAAACTTTAAGTATATTTGGATGTGTGTGAATGTATGTTTAAGATTATGGTTAACATTTTGTCCCACATTGGTGTGAGGACAAAGTGATGTTTAGTTTATAAGTAATTTTTTTTACCACTCTAGTGTATCTTTATGACATATTTTGCCACAAGTACTACCCGCGCGCAGGGGGGTTCAAAAATGGGGAAAAATGTTGGATTTCCAGCGAACTCGTGTGTGCCCGCACGTGTCGCGTACACGAATGCACAGCTTCAAAGGCACAAAAAGGTTGGATTTTCATCGATAGTTGTTGGTTCTTGATCCTCATTGTTTTCCATTACTTCTTGCGTGACATTATATAAAATTAGTCCATTGTCGTCGATCTTATTTTGGTTCCATACCTTTCTATACATGATATAATTTATTGAGATCTCTTCATTTTTAGGTACCTAATGTTCGGTTGGAACCATTATGTCCATTGTCTCTCCAAGAGACTCATTTTCTTGCACTATTGTTTTCTCAACTTGATTATCTTCATTTTTTGTTTCCTTTTCTTTTGGGGATTTTTATATTTGGAACCGATTGGTCTACCATGCGTTAACTATGCATTAGACTCATCAACAATCTTTGGTTGTCCTTTTGGGGCATTGATTTTTTAAGGAGCATTAGACTCATCTGGTAATTGATTCGCTAATCCTTGTACATGAATTCTCCTTTGAACTTTAAGTTCATACTATTTAGTTTGAGGATCAGTATGAGACAATGATACTTAATGGTCTAAATACTTAATTGTGACCACTCGTAATTTTGTTAAATGTTTGTTAAACGTCGTTATCTCTTGTAAGTGTGGTACGAGGACTTATTTGTAATTTCTTGTAAATGATTAAGTAATTAATGATAATAATAATAATAACAATAATAGTAATAAAAATAATAACAAGCTGTAAGGCCCCGTTCCCGGGCACCTCACAGTTGGTCATTCATCGCACATAAAACATACCATTTATTCAAAACAACGTAGCGGAAATTAATTAAAAATATTTCGTATAATTAAATGACAACTTTTCTAAAGTAATACAATGCGTTTAACAATTACAAAATACTATAATTGCATTACATCATAAAAACGTCATTGTTATACAAATGGATGCCATCCCAAAAATGCCAAGTAGCTGCCCCGTGCCATATTCAGCAACTTTTACCTGCCAACTGGAAAATACATAAAAGTCAGTGTTGCTGAGTGAGTTCTAGTTTTATAAATAAAATACTTTACTTTCGTTAAAACCTTTCCTTACTTTCATACGCGATCATGCATCATACGTACAGGTAGAGAATAATACTTTTAACTTTCATTAACATTCATTGTTCACCATCATATTCATAACATGCTTTCATTTCATGCTTTTCATTAACATTCTCTTACTTTCGTGCTCATTCTTTCGTAACGTACTTATTATCATTCTTTTACTTTCATACTTGTTTACTTTCTTTCTTTCTTTCTTTCTTTCTTTCGTACGTTATGTCATTCTTTTACATTCGTATGGATTGATGAACAATACCCCGAACATTGTGCACGAAGCTGATGCTGGACCTGTGGTAATTAAACCACGAACATTATGCACGAAGCTGATCCAGCCACCTAGGGCAAGTCATCTCTCCCATTCATTCAAACCAATTGGTCCTACCCCGAACATTGTGCACGAAGCTGATGCTGGACCTGTGGTAATTAAACCACGAACATTGTGCACGAAGCTGATCCACTCACCTAGGGCATACCAAAGGGCCTTGTCAATTTCAATGATTGACCCTGTGTGCATCCTTTGGGGTAGCTAACCCGCATCACAGTTGAGCTAACGACAACATGGTCGTGCACCTCCTTTTATTTTGCTTGCAAGCCATTCTTTCATTCATTACGTTTTACTTTTCATCATTGTTATCCTTCCTTTCATTACGTTGTTATTTACGTTCTTTTATTCGTTTGTCATACTATGTAAAGTAATAACATAATATATAACGTAGTTTATAATATAATATAAATACATTTAATCATCATTAAAAGATAACATGTTATACATAACATACATCATTCATTCATTTCATAACCCTAAGACATTCCATAATCATGCCTATAATGGGTAATTATTGCCCATAAGTAAACTTGGTGAAAATCCTAGACTTTCTGTTTTCCTGAAATTCCAGAAAATATTCTAAATGTCTAGGCGCATGGCCACTATTTGGGTGTTTCTACCCTGTTCAGATGTTTTGCCACTATGCAGACGTCCGGCCTTAATACTTAGTCATCTTTCACTTAGACGCATGGGCCTATTTAGGCGCATGGGCACTATTCAGGCGTTTGGGCCTACACTTAGTCAATCTAGTCGCCTAAATAGGCCCTACACTTAGTCAATCTAGTCAATAATCTAGACGGTTGGGTACTATTCAACCGCATAGGCCTGACTTAGACGCATGGGCACTTAGGCGGTTGGGCACTGTGTAGGCGGTTGAGCTTTTCGGCAGTTGGGAATACTTAGAAAATTAAACCGTTGGACGCATGGGTTATGTTCAGATGTTTGAGCAACTAACTTTTACTAAATTAACATAAATCAGTCTCAAATCATCTTATATCATGATCTAAACTTTGTGTTAACATTCTAAGCATCATAACATGTACATACACACATATATATCCCAAATTTGCACCCACCCACATACACATTCGCACACACACACACATACGGGTGAATACCCATCTTTCATAAAACAAGTTCACATGTATTTTCCAGCCCCAAAATTATTAAAAACATGTTAAAAAGGGGGATTCTAGAACTCACCTTAGCTGCTTTCGAGTTTGAACCCTGTTCTTGAACTTTCTCAGTCGTGTTTAATACCTAAAACCCACACACATACACCACCCGAGCATATAATAACACATTAAGCACATGACCGAGACTTGAACTATTTATAACATCACAAAACCAAGAATTCTTACCAAAAACTTTGAATTCTCCTGCTGCTTCTACAACTTCCGAAAGTTTTCTGCTCTCTCTCTAGAACAAAATGAAAGAAGTGTGTGCAGTAAGAGTGGGCGGCCATACCCACTTTTGTACCAACTTTTTGATATTTTGCCTTTTTGAGACTTTTAACCCCTCTACTTGGGTTAACTTACATTTTCTTTCTTTTCCTTTACTTTTATTCCTTTTTCACATCTTTAAAAATAACCAGGTGTTACACAAGCATAAAAGAAAATACTAATACTAATAATAATAATGGAAATAATAATAAAATGATAAAATAATAATACTAATAATAGTAAAAAAATTATAATAAGTGTTAATAATGCAAATAAATAAAAACAATATAAGGTTAACTTGTAAATTATAGTTTATGCATAAAATAATAACATTTAACCTCCATGGGCTAAACTGTAATTATATTTTAAATTAAAATACAAAACTTTAGTTTAAAAGGAAATATTCCTAAATTACAGGGACCAAAGTGTAATTTTTACAAAACCAACCCCCCCTTTTCTCCTCCCTCTCTCTCCCCGTATTTTCGGCCGCCGGCCGGCGAGCCTCAAAATCCCGTTTTAAGCCACGGTTTCAACTCCAATCGATCCCAATCGGTTCGAGAATCTGTTTCCAACATGAGAGGGTGTAATAATTCGACCATAAATACGATTATGATAACCGATTGAACACGAAACTGAAACCCAATCAAACTTTAAATCGATTCCTCACATTGAACTAACAATTGATGAAATTAAAGACTCCTTAACAGTTATCTAATCAATGCGAAATCAATGGAATGATTAATTTCATTTAAAACAACAAATTTCACATCGAATTCAAATCGTATCACCCGAGATCAAACTAAGAGCTGTTGGGCACTTAACCGTACAAATTAGAACTATAAATCAGAGGGCAAATGCCCACGACATCTTCTTTCCACTATCTGGAGCCTCAATTTCACAAACAACACACACACACAAAACAAATTCGAATCAAGAACAGTCTAACGGTTATCTAATCAATTCGAAATCAATGGAATGATTAATTTCATTTAAAACAACAAATTTCACATCGAATCCAAATCGTAACACCCGAGATCAAACCGAGAGCCGTTGGATACTTAACTGTACAAATTAGAACTATAAATCAGAGGGCAAATGCCCATGACATCTTCTTTCCACTATCTGGAGCCTCAATTTCACAAACACACACACACAACAAATTCAAATCAAGAACAGTCGAGGGTTAGGGCCGAACTTGTAATCATCAATACCACATCAATTCAGATAATCCAATAGGGTTATACACTCGGTTTTACATGGGGAACAAAAGTCCCATGGTTAATTTGATTATTAAGAATGTTTTGATGTTCAATCTGATCCAAATTGAATCTAGGGTTCTTGGGTTGAATTTGGGGATTCTCTTGGAATTACGATTTAAGATTTGTTTTGTGTTTCAGAACACAAATCAGGGCCTTGGCCCACCGGTTAAGACACATGGTTAAGGGACAGGAGGTCCCGGGTTCGAACCTAGGCCCTTGCATTTTTGTTTTAAACATGATTTATGTGGAATATTTAATTCACAGAAAATTTTAATATATATTTAAATTAATATAAAAATCATTCTTTAATCAGAACCTAAATAAAATTATTTTCTTTTAATTTTCTAGAAATTTAATTTGATAAACCTTTTATTTTACCTTAAAAATTATAAAATTGTTATAAAATATATTTCCTTGTTAGTCTTTGTAATGAAATTAATCGTTTTTAAATTCTCAAGAATGTCAATTTAATAAATCTTTTATTTTTCAAAAAAAATAAATATATTTTCAAGTTTAAATTATATATTTAAAAGGAAAATAATATATATATGTATATATTTAAAATGTACACTTATTGTAATTAATAGAATTGTTTAATTATTTAAATCTAAAAAATTCCTATTTTATTTTAATAGTAAATAATAATCATTTGATAATAAAAGTCTAACTTTTATTAATAGTGCTAAATACTAAAATCATTAGTAATCATTTAAATACCAAAATAATAACAAATTGTATCTATTTAATAACTTAAAAAAATCATGGGGTAAATGGTTTATAAATATAGCACCATAATGATCATAATTAACTTAACACATAATTCTTTAGGTTGAACGTTAACGAATCCTCGGTATTTTATACATGACTTTCTTATTTGCTCATCCTTACTATCCATGTGAGTTTTCATACCCCAGTTTATATTATTTCACACTTTTAGGGTGAAACATGTTAACCTTATTATAAACACACTTGTAAACACGTTTTTACTCTTGTAACACTTATGCAATTCATCTTATTTGTCTTGGTTATTTGAACTCTTATAATTATCATACGATGACACTTGTAAAATATAATTATTAACTATTGCTAGCCTAGCGACGTCATAAATCTATAGCCTGACAAGCCTATTTGGTGCTAAAGCCGAGGTTATTGCTGGCTTCTAGTGTCGTATTCTTGAGCACTATAGGAACCAAGTACACTTAGCTAATCGTTTAATCTTGTAATGGCCATATTTGTCAAGGTTTGATTGTTACATTTGTTCATCTATCTTTATTCACTTTATTCAATAACCTACGACATGGATTGCCATCTTTTGATATATATCTATGTATGATTAATCTATGGAAACTCACCAATATTATGTTGATATTACTTTTAACATGTTTCAGGAAATAAACCTGCTTAGTTGCTTTTGAAGACTTAAACACATCTAGGATATGACCTATAGATTAATAAAAAGACATATTGTTGTCACATGATGCTATTTAAATTCTTGTTAAATTGTTTATTTGAAACTTATGTTATTTCCTCATTGTATGACATGAACCTTGGAAATTAATAATATTGACACTTTAAAATAGCGTTGTGTGGCATGAACAATCTTAACCCTCACATCTCGACGTTTCCACCGTTAAGGTTGGGGGTGTGACATTAATGATTAAAGGTGATTCATACCCAACATATATCCCTAACCTCCTTTGAGATCCCATTTTTTTACGTTGTGGTAGAGCGATTGGAACGTATACTGCACAACTAAAAATTCATAAATGGGATATTAGTCTTGCAAAATTTGAATGGTTCTAAATACCTGACTAAAATTTCAATATGGAGGAAGTGTGATACTTTTATGGCCTGATACAAATTAGTGTTGTTTCATGTAGAATAGTTGTCCCCATATAGTTACTTGTAGCTTTGGTTTCATAATCATTGGTCTTGCAACCATTTGAAGTCGCTTAATAAGCGATTCAGCAAGTCCATTTTGTGTATGTACATGAGTTACAAGATGTTCTACATTCATCCTAATAGACATACAACAATCATTAAATGTTTAGGATTTAGATTCATCAACATTGTCCAACTGAATTTTTTAAAGGGTAATTTGGAATTTTGTACTCTTAACCTTATTAATTGTGCAATTAGTCATGCAAATGCCACGTTTTGACTTGATAATAAGCACAATGAGACCATCTAGTTGATGCATCAATTAGAACCATAAAATATCTAAACGTTTCACTAAAGGGATGTATAGGCCTGCAAATATCCCCATGTATTCTTTCCAAAAAATTAAGAGATTTAGCCTTACCTTAGGTTTTGATGGACGGTAATTAGTTTCCCTTGTGAGCATGCAACACATATAAAATCCTTAACCTGAATAATCTTTTGGCCTTTTAAGGAATGCTCACATAAATTTTCAATATCTTTTCTCATCATTATTGACTCGGGATGACCCAACTAGTCATAACAAATGATAAAGTTCGCTTGGTCCATAAAAATATGGTTTATAACTACATTTGATTCGATTGTTAATATTTTTCTGTAGTATACACCGGTGGCAAATGCGGGCAACCTTTCTAATACTGTTTTTCACCCGTAATTATTTTCATGATGCGAAGTTATTCTTTATGTTCATCGCATGTAGTCTCAACATGATATTCATGTAAACAAATATCTTTAAAACTTATAAGATTTACTACTTTAGTAATTCTGTGCATTACACAAGATGAATAAAAAATATTAAGTACAATGAAAATTTATTAATTATAAAGCGATATTTTAAAATAAGTTATGATTGAAATCTTCCTTTACATAAATAGAATGAAATTTTATTTTTATTACAAAGGTTTTAAAAAACTTCACGTTTATTATAAATCCCAATTTTAATTATTTTATTTACAAAAAGTTACTTTTATAAAAAATCAATTAAAAAATATTTTGTATTTGAAAAAAGTTTAATGTTTTAGAAAGTTTTCTTGTTTTATAAAATTTATCTCCTAAGAAATAACATTAATAAAAATATCTTCTTAATTTAGGAAAAAAACTATTTTAATCTAAAATGAATTAAATAATATTATTAGTAATTAACGTGATTATAAATAGGAGAGAGAAGTGAAAAAATTTTATAAGAATGAATATAGTTTTGTCATGTGTCCATTTGAGTTACCCTGTTATTAGAATGAATATAGTTTTGTCATATGTCTATTTGAGTTACCCTGTTATTAGAATAGGGAGATTCGAGACAATGGAGAAAATAACACTTTGTTAATTCTAAATTATGTTTCATTTAGTAACACTATAGAACCTCGTCCAAACCTTCAATTAATTTTGGACTACCAGATATAGTACTAATGCTTTCCTTTTATACAATTAAATTTGTTGGTCCATTGATGATTGAAAAACAGTGCTAATGATGATAAATCACAATCAAATACCACTGAAACAATAATCTAAACAATAATCTATCAAGGAGTTTCAAAATAGAACCATATCAATCAAAGAAGAATCAAACAAACAAGGCTCAATGATGAGAAATGATAATTCCAGCCCAAAAATACAATAAGAACAGTAATGCAAAAGTATATTCTCGAATTAGGGTTGTGCAAAAAAAACATCCCAACAAAAGATTACAATGATTCAAATATTAGTAATCATAGTTTCGCTGACAGTTTTGCTGGGTAGCGAAACTATCCTGACCTATGCCCTAGATTCACCTGGTTGCGAAACACAGTTTCGCATGGTGACCTAAGTCAGCTCACTACGAGCGAAACTATAGTTTCACTCGTAATTTTGCTGGGTCAGAGGAAACTACTACTAAACCAAAACTAACTACTATTTACATACAATGAACAAACTAACATAAGTTATATTACAAATAAAGCAAAAACAAACAAACTAACTAAGGTGAGTCCAACCTATACTTGATCTTCAATACTCCCCCTAGCTTGGATTTCACCGGCTTCATCTTGATTCTCCTCTTAAGTTCCAGCCTGGTCTCCCCCTTTACCTTCATCTTCTTTGGCTTTATCTGATGCTTCCTGTTCAGATCCAACCTCTTTCACTGCATCATCTCCATCTTTGTCAGTCTCTTCTTCAGCATGTGCACTGGCTTGAAGTAATTGCTTAGTCATATCCTGCACATCCATTCTTGTCTCGTCAGCTTGAATCACTTTCTTTGTAAGCTCCCTGACCTCAGCTCTCACTCCCCTATCTTTGTTAGCCACTCTCATAAATAGTTTGGCTTCAGTCCTTTTATCAGCTCCAGCTCCAGCTTTTATATGATTTTCATATAAAATCTTAAGATCCTCAACTCCAAACAAAAACACCTCCATAGGATCAAACAGTCTAATCTTCTGATCACCTTTAATCCTTATCACTGCTTCCTCGATATTATGGTTATAAAACCATTTGACGAAATCTTTTAGCATCAGGGGAAGTGGATTGGGCACACGTACTCTGTTAACAGTTTTTGCAGACTTTAATTTCAACACGATCTTGCCTTTGCCTGTGGCCCAATCCAAGTCCTTCTTGGACCTCCTGATCTCGGGTTTCATGTAACCAAAGTCTTCAAAATTGTTGTTTAGCCCCTTCTTTATCTCTTTCTCCAATATTATAGCCCTCTCACTTGCATCAGCGTCTATCAATGGAATCTCAGCCAACTTCCTCAAATCCCACCTAGGCAAGGTCTTAAATGCATTCCTCTTGTTCAGATAATAATATTTTCCACCTTTCATCTTAATCATGAATAGTTTGAGCTCAGCATTGTATTTCCAGCTTCTGATTTTCTTGTCAGCATCCTTCTTGCTAGCCTCTTGAATGTTTTGAGACAGAGCAGTTATCTCCTCTGGTTCCTTCTCCTTTTCAAACCAATCTTCCTAAGCTAACTCAATCACATCTCCTTCTGTCAACCCTGTTTGAGCTACATATGTTACTGGCCTTTCATCCACCTCATAATATTCAGGCTCAGAACTGTAGTCAACTAGCTGCTCATCATCCTCTTCTTCTTCATCAACTAGCCTCATATCATTCTCTTTCCCTTTACCTTTATCACCCTTATTCACATGCACTTCCTCTCTAGTCAGATCCTTATCAATGTCAAATCTCAAGTTGAATTCAGCCTCAGATATTTTGATTCCTCCAACATCCACCTCTTTCTCTACACCACTTGCTCCAGCACCTACATCAACATCATCAGCATCTTCACCCCCGTCATTAGCACCAGCTTCATTTGTTTTAACATTAAAAGCTATGTCTATAGCTCCACTCAGGCCCTCTCCTGCCCTTGATGATCCTCCAACGTTCAGGAACTCATACTTTGAGGTATCAAAAAGATCATTCAAATCAGCTTTAGAACTTTGATTTGGTAGGTCGGCCGCTGCTTTTAGTTTGTTCAGCTCTTTAAACACTGTCTTAATCAATTCCTGCTGATCCAACACCATTTTCTTTAAACCTTCAATCACTACATCCTTTGCCTTGTCCCTTATCTCTTGATTCACCAACTTTGTCTTTATCATGCTTAGTTCATTTGCCACTGAAGCACTGACATTCCTAATCATATCTTGATCTAGGTCAGATCTGGCATCTATCCTACTAGCTTGCTCTATGAATGCCTGCGGTCTGTACTTTGTTCTCCTCTAAGACACATTTGCTAGTTCACTTTCCTCAGCCCTTTTCTTACTCCTCTTCTCTTTCTAAACTCTGACCTCCTCAACCACCTCTTCAACTTCTTCTTCAAATCATACTACTTTTCTTTTGCATACCTTTTCCTCTTCTTTATTGCTTCTTCTCTCTTTTCTCTGTTCTTCTAAGCATTCTTGTTTTCAGATTCAATCAGCCTCCGAATGTAGTTCCACCTCTCCGCTGGATACAGGTTCTCCCACATATAAGTGATCTTTCCAATCTTTTGATTTCTCTGTGTATTGGCACATTTGGTAACAGATCATCAATCAATATTTGGATAAACCTTGGATATAGAAACCACTTGTCTTTCTTTAGGGCCATAATATTCTCAATCATACAGTCAAAAATTAGTTTTGCAACATTTGCCTTTTGACCTCTATAGAAGATGATCCTTGCCCTAGCTCAATGTATGTTCAGCCCGTTTGATCCTCCCTTTCTATGATCCAGACACATAATAAAGACGTGGGATATATATCTCCATTCCTTTGATAGAATAGATTTCTTTATTTCCTTCTTGGAACTAAAAGGTCGCCTTTCATACCCTATACTTCTGAATGCCTCTAGAACGTGGGCATCTGACAACACCACCTCTAGCCCATAATCATCTTCAAGACGAAGTACCCGGGCAATAGTTTCTGCAGTGATAACTATGTCATGTCCGTCAATCCATGCAACTATCTGGTGTGGCACAGATCCAACATCATGCTCAGCAGATCTCCAGAACTCTCTCACATGAAGATCATAGATGGTAGGCATATGTGAAATGGCATAGAATATAGGAGATTGCCTCAACCATCTGATACAGTCTCTAAATCACACATCTTTTGGATTCCCATCATCCAGAAGAGCCACAATGTTGAATTTATCATCAAACTTTAAATTAGTGCAGGATCGAAATAAGGACACTCAACAGATGGTTTTTCTCTCCAACTCACCCTGAATCAACACTCAGCAAGCAGTCTATGAAGAGTTGATCACAATATACCAAGTAACAGGCAGTAAGAAAATAAACACAGCAAGTAAATTTTCAAGGTACTTTTATATATTGCTTCTCAACTCAAAGGATTACAAGACACTTGGACTCAAAATCGCTTATGTAAAGAGTTACAGGGAGAAGATATATATAATACTACCTATAGCCGGATATACTTTGATACCAGCTGGACACCTCTAACCTTACATCCATACTACAAGACTCTAGGTGAGGTCTTTCAGACATTTTGCCTGAGAGTTGGTAGTCAGGACATGTCCCTGACTTACCTTTTGTCACCAACTAAAGTTGGTAACATGTACTAACATAAAAAGGTGAACAGTAGAATAAAGTATGGTCAACAACATGGTCCTTTAGGAAGATGCCATGTTGTATCATAGGTCTGCAGTGGACTGTCAGGGACCATACTTTTATCTGCTGGACATTGCATTGTCTTCCGAAGGATAAAGTGCTTCGGAAGTATGACTTCTTCCGAAGGCACTTATACTTCGAAAGACTGCTTCTTCCGAAGCTTGGAGTCTTCTTTGTCTTCGGAAGCAGACTTTGTCTTCAGCTCTTTCATCAGACTTTGTCTTCGGAAGCTCAAACTTTGTCTTCAGAAGATAGTCTTCAGCTGTTGGCTTCAGCTGTTGTCTTCAGCAGTTGACTTCAGCTTTTGCCTTCAGTTGATATCTTCAGCTGTTGTTCTTCAGACTCTCGGAAGATCTCTTGCTTGGCTTCGGAAGCCCTTCAATGTAGCACCAAAAATGACTATGAAGTGGTTTTGGTTGCACCAGCCTTATCATGATCCAACAAACTCCCCCTAGGCTGATGCTACCAAAACTTCACTTCCCTCTTCTTCTCAAAACTCTCAGCACTATGGAAAGTAAGTGTTTGTCAGTTTCTTCATTCTTTCCTGATGTAGTGCTGAGGAGTTTGTACAAATCCTTGGTAGACAGAACCTCTACTCTGTCACCTTGGATTATATGTACCCTCTGTTGTGGCCCTCTGAAAAGAGTTAGTTGATGGAAAGTATAGTCATATTCCCATCTAACTATTGGTTCCAATTCAGGACCTTCCACCATCTGTAGAAAGGCTGTGCCTTTGGTGGTTGGTGTTTCCTTGTCTTCCTCTCTTTTCAGCTTCAACTCTTCTTCAATCTTGGCTCTTCTACTTTGTTCAGCCAAGTGGAGACCGCTGATATGATTTCTGATGTGTGCAACAGTTTCATAGTTGGAGGGATTGGAGAATGGCTTCTCTGCAAGCTCAGCAAGGTCAAATCTGCTGAGATGCAGTAGAGATGTGGCATTAAACCTGTTGATTTCACCATTCTCCCTTTCCACAACAAAGTTGTGAGAAGGTTCATCGAACCTCCACTGGATTATAGCATTTCTAGGTCCAGGAGATTGACCAGAAATCCTGTTCTCTTTCCTTGTATCCAGCAGAATCACCAGTCTCCTTCTTAGTCTCTTCTCCTCAGCATTGAGGTATCGGAGTTGAGACCAAGAAGTCTTGCAGCCTGGCCCAAGGTGTCTCTAGGCAACTCAAGAAATTGGCCTAGGGTGAGGGAGCTTGAAGAGTTATCAACATAGGTGATGTTGATAAGCTCTCCCTCACAGGAGATGCTACTCAAAGTGGTGCAGTTGATGAGCCTCGTCTTGAACTCCTTTATTTCCTCAAAGGAGAGATGTTGAGGAGGCTGAGGGGATGGTCTTGGTTTTTGTTGGTAGGCTTAGGTTTAGTGGTTTTGGGTTGTGTCTTGGGTTTTAGGATGGGTAGTTTGGGTGGTTGAGGTGATGTGGTAGGTTTGGGTAGAGTTGTGGGTTGAGGGGTGAAGGTTTTATCAGTGGGTTCGGTTTTGATGGGAAAAGGGGTTGGTTCTGGTGTGGGTTGTGGCTGTGGTTGAGTGGCTGGGGTTGAGACTGTTCCCTGTACCCTCCTGTACATCTCCCTTCTCTTCCCCAAACGGATGTCAGTTTTGATTTCACTGACTATCCGCTGGAGTGTCCTTTCGGACATAGGTCCCACCTGCCTACCAGAGAAGCCATGAGCCCGGAGATAGTCTTTCATCCAGGCTTTGTCATTGGACTTCTTGGTGGCAGTGACCCCCTTCTCTTCCTCCCTCCTCTTCTTCTCCTTCAACTTCTCCCTAGCAGCCTTCTTCCTTTCCTTCTCCATTTGATCCTGCTCTTTATTGTGGAGCAGCAGGATCATGTCATCGTCATGTGGAGATAGTTCAGGAAGACTGAAGCCTCTTGAGAGTAGGAACTTGATCCTATCCTCTCTCAGCTTCAGGGCTGCCTCCCTCCGCTCTTCTTCTTCCCTCTCCAAGGCCAACCTGGCTTCCTTTTCTTGTTGTAGCCTGGTTGACCTCTCCAAAGTCACTAACTCCTCTAGTGGTAGCAGGAGTATCTCCTCATTGGCAGCTCCTAGGCTGATGAGCTGGTCAATGAGTGTTGTCCTTCTCTTCTGGTTGATCTCTTCCTGATTGGCTGCAGCTGCCTTAGAACTAGCAGTTAGCAGCTTTTCAGTAGGAAACCTACCTTTCTTTTTGAGCTTCTCAATCCTCTCCTCCTCCTGAAGCTCTTTCGCAGTCAATTTTCTTTTTCCTTTGTCTTTGGCAGTGCTTAACTGTGGTGGTTCTTGGATGGAGGGTTGTGATTGAGAGAGAAGTTCAGCTGGTGTTTGGATAGGAGGAATGTCAGAAATGTCCTCCCTGCTCACCTCAGATGCTATTTCAGCAATAACATCTGTGATGGTCAGTTCCTCGGACATCTGAAACAAGCCTTCCGCAGCTTCTATTTCGGCCTCGGAAGACTTTTCTTGTTCTTCCAAGGCTTCCATGTAAGCTTCGGAAGCTTTAGCTTAAGCTTCGGAAGATGAGACTGCTGCAAGTTTTGTCCCATCTGTTTCAGTTGCTGGGCCATCAGTCCCCATTTCCCCTTCGAAGCTAATCTCGGGTTCCATGTGGACCTTAGGTTGACCATTTCTTCCACAGTGGTAGAAGGTGCAGTCAGTCTTTGAAGCTCCTCAGCCCCAAAGTATATGAGTGTGGTGTCGGGGCTGGGCTGTTCTAGGGATGATCGCAATACCAACTTTGTGAAAAGTCTGTAGAGATCTTGAAGCATCTTTGAGTCAATCTCTAGAAAGGATTGAGATGACTCAGGTAGTGTGATGAGTTGGGAAGAAACGAATTGGGTCTGTGGTTCCTCAGGTGTTTGTCTCTGAACTTTCTCCCCCTTTTTGGTAGCATCATCTTGAGAGCTAGATGAGCTAGAGGAAGAAGTCATTGAGACTTGAATTGGGACATGCCTAACAGACCTCTTCGTCTGTTTCTCAGCTAGTTTAGCCTTGAGGGTGTTAATCTCAAGTTGCTGAGTGGCAGTCCTTGATTCTAAGATCCTCACCTGTGATTCCAGGTTGGAGACCTTAGAAAGCAAGTACTGAAGTGTTAGTTGCATACTTCCCTCATCTTCATGAGAAGAATCACGGGGAGATGAGATAACATACCTAGTATGCTCACTCTCACCACCAGATGTGGTTTCTTGGCACCCTGGTTTCCTTTGCTCAGAGTCATCTCTTTCAGAGATGTCAATGGGCAAAGTTGTCCGTAGACTCAGTCCTAATTATGTTACCACTGTCCTGAGAGCTCAATGAGAGACTCTGAGTAGTGGCAGCTGAGCTTACATGAGTCCCCTCCACATCAGTAGGACTCACCTCAGTAATTGGCTTCTGATGGGGGCTAGAGACAAGGGATCCCTCTTGGCTCTGTTGATCTTTCAGAGGGTGTTGTAGATCAACTTCATGGCCATGGAGAGATGTAATCTCTTCATCAGTACAGAGTAAAGGTCAGTGAAAGAGAGGGTGGTTAGTCCTACTTACCCGGGACCTAGATCAATGTCTACAGGCATTGAGCCTATGGTGGGGCTGTCCCTAGAAGGCTGCACAGGGAGTGTAGAGACTCACCCTATGGGCTTAAGGCTTGGGGTTCGGGCTCAGGGGTTTGAGACTGAGGAGGCTCAAAACCCACATTGAGGTCAATTGTGAAGGATGGTGTGACCTCGGACTGAGTGGGAGCCCATGATTCCACTCTAGCCCTTTGGGTGTGAACAGAAGGAGCTTGTTCAATCAGAGTAGATTGAACAAGGGTTCGTTTTGGACGTCTCTGGTATGTAGCTTTGATGGGTAAAGAAGATTTTGGCATTGTGATGGATGTTGCTGGTGTGGGTTCATCACCTGTGGGAATAACAGGGATGTCACGAGGAGCTATGCGTTCAGTCATCTCTGGAGGTAGTGGAGTGTACCTTCTAGTGAAGTTGGCGGACATCTTCTTTAGTATCTTAAAGATGGTAGGTCTCACTTGTGGAACATTAAGAGCAGCTGCGCAGACAAGCTTGCTCGGTTCCATCTCATAGTTGATTATGTGTTGAATAAATCGGGGATACATGAAGAATGTATCCCTGCTCAGATTTCCGATAAGGTTGGTCAACACAAATCGTGAGTAGTTGAAGCGAAGATCTCTCACCAACCCATGAACTAGGCATCCTAGTTCATATGGGATTTGATCCCAACCCCCTGATTTGTTGGAGAGGCAATGCAGGATAATATGCAGTAGGAACTTCTAATTGTAAGAGAAATTAAACTTGTACATGGTTGATCTGCTGACATCTCCTCCATATCCCATGAGGATATAAGTGCCTTCCAAGCCTTCCTTGGGAACTCAGTAGGAGCCCCATCATCATGAAGCTCGAGATGCTCCCTGATGAGTTGTTCAGTGATGACCAACTCTTGGCCACAAATGCGGGTTCTCAGGACTCGAACCCCATTCAGAACTGCAGTTTGACCGTTGCTCCAGAATTCGGACATATGGTTGGAGTATACGGTTGGGTTAACAGTTAGGGCAGTAAGGTATGTGGATTCGGTAAGAAAGGTGATGATTTGGGTGATGTCGGCATCCCTTGACGAATCAAGTAATGCGACTTGGTTGTGCTGAGGGTTTAGCGCCATTGAAGAAAAGGTAAGCTTGAAATTTGGGTGAAATTGAAGGTTTGACAGTGAAGGGAACAGTTAGGGCAGTAAAATTGTAAAAGAAGATGAAATTGGTCAGTCAAGATTATTTAAAGGGGATGAATTGGGGTAGTGGCGGTAATAGGGTAACTGTTTTGGGGTTACTGTGGGTGGTATGGTGGTTTACGGCGGAGAAATGATAGTGGCGGCAAGGATAATTTTAAATAATCTGACCATCATGAACAAAATCTTTACCTTTTACAGAGTGGGGCCCAAAAGATATCCGTTACATATAAAAACCTTCACTTCCAAAGGTAAAACATTTCCGAAGGTAATTTTCTTCTGAAGGCAATTTCTCTTCCGAAGCAAGATATTGCTTCCGAAGGTAAAATTGTCCTTTGAAGGCACTTTATCTTCCGAAGCAATGCATTGCTTCCGAAGGTAAAGTTGTCTTTCCGAATGGAGAGTTGTATAAGTTTCGGAAGTAGATCTGATGTAAAATCAATCGCTTCTTTCGAGACTAGAAACTCTTCCGAGAAGAAAATTTCCATTGAGGAATTTGGCTTCGGAAGATATTCAAGAATATCTTCCGAGAGTTAATTCCTCTTCGGAAGGAATTTACACTTGGAATAATTTAAAGATCTTTTGTAACAGGGCTTAAATTGTATTGACACAAGATATTACACATTTAAAAGGTTTTCAAAAGAGGTAGTTATTCAATGTTTATCATCCCAATTGCTGATATGAGATACTTAAATCTGTGTTCATCAAATGCCTTTGTGAACAAATCAGCATATTGTTCATTTGAGTCAACTTTGATTAACTTTATCAGCTGTTTCTCATGAATATCTCTAATGAAATGATACCTGATATCAATGTGCTTTGTCTTGGAGTGCTTCACCGGATTCTCAGTAATGGAGATAGCACTATTGTTGTCAATATGGATAGGAGTAGTCATGAAGTTGAATCCATAATCTAACATCTGATTCTGAATCCATAGCAGTTGAGCACAGCAGCTAGCAGCAGCAATGTATTCAGCTTCAGCAGTTGATGTAGAGACACAGGATTGTTTCTTGCATTGCCATGAGATAATCCTTCCACCAAGAAATTGACATCCTCCTGATGTTGATTTCTTGTCAATGTTACAGCCACCATAGTCACTGTCAGAGTATCCATAGAGATTGAAATCACTATTTCTTGGATACCAGAGACCTAGTTTAGGTGCTCCTTTGAGGTATCTGAGGATTCTCTTAACAGCAGCTAGGTGAGACACCTTTGGAGCAGCCTGATATCTTGCACAAATGCATGTGGCAAACATGATATCTGGTCTACTTGTAGTGAGATACATCAGAGAACCAATGATTGCTCTATACTGATGTTGATCAGTATCCTCCCCCTCAAGGTCAGGGCAAATTATGGTTTCTGGGTATGGGTGTCTTGGCTGGTTTACAATCCTTCATTTCAAATCTATCTAAGATGTCTGAGACATACTTAGATTGACTTATGAAGAACCCTTCCTTCATCTGTTTCACCTGAATTCCAAGGAAAAAGTCCATTTTTCCCATGGAACTCATCTCAAACTTCTGCTTCATAATGCTTTCAAAGTCCTTGCACATTTGGTCATTTGAAGAACCAAATATGATGTCATCAACATAGACTTGTACAAGCAAAATGTCTTCTCCAATCTTTCTGATGAAAAGAGTCTTATCAATGGTACCTCTAGTGTATCCATTCTTCAGGAGAAACTGAGACAAGGTCTCATACCACAGCCTAGGTGCTTGGTGCAGCCCATATAGAGCTTTATCCAGTTTGCACACATAGTTAGGGTGCTGTGGGTCTTCAAATCCTAGAGGTTGACATACATAGATTTCCCTATCTATATCCCCATATAGAAAAGCACACTTGACATCAAGTTGGTAGACTATGAAGTTCTTGGATGCAGCATAAGCAAGGAAGATCCTAACTGCCTCAAGTCTTGCAACAGGTGCAAAGACATCAGTATAATCAATTCCTTCCTCCTGGGTGTACCCTTGAACTACTAGTCTTGCCTTGTTCTTGATAATCAAGCCTCTATCATCTTTCTTGTTCCTGAACACCCATTTAGTGCCTATGGGTACTTGACCAGATGGTAGTGGGCATAGATTCCAGACCTTTTGTCTTCTGAATTGAAGCAGCTCCTCCTGCATCGATTCAACCCAACTACTATCCTTTAAGGCATCTTCCACCTTCTTTGGTTCCATCTGAGACAAGAAGCATGAGTACAAGCAGACATTCCCATGATGAGTTTGTCCTCTTGTTCTCACACCCTCAGAGACATTCCCTATGATGTTCTCAGTTGGATGAGTGTTGTGAATCCTAAGACGAGGAATCACTTCCAGTTGCAGAGATAAGTCTAGGTTAGACATATTCTGATCAGGAACTGGATCACTCTGTCCAACTGCTATTTCGGAGTCATTCAATGAGGACTGATTGAATGATTGAGAAACATCATCAATGGTTGGTTGTGAAGTAGTATTAACAGTTGCCTGTTCCTTCAGAATACTACTTCCCTCAACCTGGTGTTGTAGTGGATCACCTGAAGAACTTGGAGGTTGATCAAGTGATTCACTTGTTGAAGCTTCACTATTTCTGGAGATAGTCACACTATCAGATTTGTGAATAGTTGAAGCTTGTTGCCTTTCAGCTCTTGGAGAATTTGGAAGAGGTCTGGGAAGCTCATATCGTTGACCTGCATCAGCATCAGCATCACCTTGAGCACCTGTTCCAGCTGAAACATTCTCACAAGATGGTTTAGAATAGTTTGGAAACAATTCTAAATCAAAGATATACTCAGGTCCATTCCCCCTAACACAAGGAGTGTGCTCATTAACAACTATATTGGATGACTCCTCAAATTGTTGATTCTTGATATTGTATACTCTATAAGCTTTGGAGCTAGAAGAGTATCCAATAAAGATAGCATCATCCGACTTTTCAGCAAACTTTGCTAAGTTGTCCTTTGTGTTAAGTATGGTACACCTGCAGCCAAAGGACCTTAGAAAGCCAATGAACGGTGGCCTCTTGTTCCATATCTCATAAGGGGTTTTTCCATGGGGCTTAACTACAAGAACCCTGTTCTGCACATAGCATGCAGTGCTGACTACCTCTGCCCAGAATGTTAGAGGCAGCTTTGAATCAGCTAACATGGTCCGAGCAGCCTCAATAAGTGTCCTATTCCTCCTCTCAGCAACACCGTTTTGTTGAGGAGTTATGGGAGCACTATATTGTCTGGCAATCCCTTTTGAGTCACAGAATGAGTCAAGAACAAAGTTCTTAAACTCAGTCCCTTGATCACTTCTAATGATCTTAACCTTGTGATCAATTTGATTTTCTATTTTAAGAATAAAAGATTTTAACGTTTCAGCAGTTTCATCTTTACTTCTTAAAAAGAATACCCATATAAATCTTGTAAAATCATCAACAATCACAAGGCAGTATGATTTCCTTCCAATACTCATTATACTTATGGACCAAAGAGATCCATGTGTAATAAGTGTAATGGAGTAGTGATAGAGTTAACACATTTGGATTTATGAGATGATCTGTGTTGTTTCCCTTTTAGGCATGCAACACAGTTATCTTTGCAGAAAAATTCCTTTTTAGGCAAACCATGTACCAAGTTATTTTTAGCCAATTTATTCATTGTTTTAAAATTCACATGACACATGCGTTTATGCCATAGTGTTGACTCATCACTATCAGCTTTGGAAAGAAAGCATGATACTTCACCCATAGGAGAAGCATTGTTCATATCTAGCTTGTACATATCCCCTTTCCTGGGAGATCTGAGAAGCACCAATTCCGGAGGAATTGTCATCCCTGGTTTGAGGATAATGCACTCATGTTCTGTGAAAAGCATCTGATGCTTCTGGTCACAGAATTGAGAAACACTTAACAGATTGTGTTCAAGCTGTTTGACAAAGTGAACTTTGTCAATGTTTATTCTGCCATTGGATATACTTCCTCTGCCAGAAATATATCCTCCGGCCTCACCTCCAAATTGGACAGGCCCTCCATCAAAGTTCTGGAATTGTTGAAGGAGAGATCTGTTCCCTGTCATGTGCCTGGAGCATCCACTATCTACAATCCAGATATTGTTGTTCTTGTCAATTGGATGTCCCTACACACAAGATGAGATGGTTAGTTTTGTTTGGAAGCCCAAGCCTTGCAGGTCTTGGGCTCTTTCAAAGATAGTGACATAATTGAACCAAAAGATATGCATTGGGGTTCAATAGAGGTCGTTGTTGAAGAAGAGGTTTGGGCTGCAGCATCTTCCTTAATCTTCCAATCCATCCTTTGGTTGATCTTTGAGGATGAGCTTGTTGAAGCTTTTGCAGCATGGTCTTCTTCCAAGCTTCTCTCTTTTCGGAAGAAGTTTTCACCACCTTTTCTTCCGAAGTAGTCTTCTTCTGAGATGGTTTCAAGGGACCCTTCTTGTTCTTCCGAACCTTAGAAGGTTTGACTTCCGAAGCCATTTTCCCTTCAGAAGGAGTACTTCCTTCCGAAAGCAACTTGGCTTCCGAGACCAACCTTCCCTTCTTCATCATTTGGACCATTTGAGATGGTCCAACTGAGAAACCTTCTCTGACTCCTTCTCTTCTAACATTATTTGCATAATGTGTGCTTGCTGGATTGTAGTAACAATCTTTAGCCATGTGGTTATGCAGACCACACATTATGCATGCAATGTTAGTCTTCTAGGAACTTGCAGGTTGCTATTTCTTTGGTTTCTT
Source organism: Flaveria linearis (assembly GCA_024085815.1). Taxonomy (NCBI): domain Eukaryota; kingdom Viridiplantae; phylum Streptophyta; class Magnoliopsida; order Asterales; family Asteraceae; genus Flaveria; species Flaveria linearis. The sequence continues at coordinate 41,756,235 of CM044010.1, read as the reverse complement.
CTCTTCATCAGCAACTTTCCCTTTCAACTTTTGATCCTTCAGTAGGACAGGAGTGCTGGTATTACACTCCTTTCCTGAATCAGAAGTACCTACCATTTGAAATCCGGTAGAAATGAAGACACCCTTTTGCTTAGGGTCGATCTTAAGCTTGGACTCTGCAACCTTCTTGGGAGTCCTTCTAGCAGCTTTAGCTCTGCTTCTTCTTGCCTTGGTGGTCAGGATTTGATCTTCACGGGTGGAGATGGGTGTATCCTCCTGTTTCTCCCCTGTGGAGGCCACTATTTTTGCCTCATCCTCTAGTTCCAATGGAGAAGGGTCAGCAGTTGGAACCTCTTGCTCTTCAGTACCACATCTAGGAAGTCTAATAGACTCATAAGAGTGTGGTGGAGCTATTTCATTGGTTCCCAACCCTTCGTTGTTTTGATAAAACATTTTGTAATGAGAGGTTGATGCAAGAATAGTTTGGAAGCTTTGCTCAGCAATAGCTTGCTTCCTGGCCTGAGCCTCAGCAGTGACTAACTGGGCTTGAACTTCAGATAGTTTGGAGATCAGATCTTTGATTTGAGTCTTATAGTTATTCTTTTCATGTTTTAAAAGAGACACAGTTTTCTCTAACTCATCAATTTTCTTTTGATAGTCAGATTCAGATCTTTTAAAATCAGATTTTAGCACATTTAAAGACTTAACCTCAGATCTGATTTCCGAAATGTAATCCTTATAAAGTTTAACTTTAGCAATACAGGCGGCAGTACAAAGATGTTCATATACCTGATCATCATCTGTTCCGGCCATGAGTGCTTGAGCGGGAGTCACATCCTGTACCATGAAGCTCCAGTCAACTTCCTGAGCAACAGCAACTATTTTAGTTGACTTCTCTTCATGCTTTGGAGCAGTGGGATATGTGGAGGCTTGTGGGGTTCCCGGGTTGTTCTTGGGAGCCTTGAATTCCCTAGCAAAGTGAGCAAGTTGGTTGCAGTTGTAACACTTTGCTTTGCTCTTATCAAACCCAATCTTGCTGTTGACTGGGTTTTGAGGGAATTGCCTTCCAGTTCTCTTGAAGAACTTCTTCGCTCTGTAAAGATTACAAGACACTTGGACTCAAAAGGATTACAAGACACTTGGACTCAAAATCGCTTATGTAAAGAGTTACAGGGAGAAGATATATATAATACTACCTACAGCCGGATATACTTTGATACCAACTGGACACGTCTAACCTTACATCCATACTACAAGACTCTAGGTGAGGTCTTTCAGACATTTTGCCTGAGAGTTGGTAGTCAGGACATGTCCCTGACTTACCTTTTGTCACTAACTAAAGTTGGTAACATGTACTAACATAAAAAGGTGAACAGTAGAATAAAGTATGGTCAACAACATGGCTCTTTAGGAAGATGCCATGTTGTATCATAGGTCTGCAGCGGACTGTCAGGGACCATACTTTTATCTGCTGGACATTGCATTGTCTTCCGAAGGATAAAGTGCTTCGGAAGTATGACTTCTTCCGAAGGCACTTATACTTCGGAAGACTGCTTCTTTCGAAGCTTGAGTCTTCTTTGTCTTCGGAAGCAGACTTTGTCTCCAGCTCTTTCATCAGACTTTGTCTTCGGAAGCTCAGACTTTGTCTTCGGAAGATAGTCTTCAGCTGTTGGCTTCAGCTGTTGTCTTCAGCAGTTGACTTCAGCTTTTGCCTTCAGTTGATATCTTCAGCTGTTGTTCTTCAGACTCTTCGAAGATCTCTTGCTTGGCTTCGGAAGCCCTTCAATGTAGTACCAAAAATGACTATGAAGTGGTTTTGGTTGCACCAGCCTTATCATGATCCAACAATTAGCCATGTCAACTGAAATGGAAACATAAATAGGTTAGTGAAAGGGATATACACAATAAAAGACAAAACAAAAATAATGAAAAGTAAGATTTGGCTAGTTTCGCTGGCAGCGAAACTATAATTTCGCTCGATGAAATAGTTAGTTTCACTATCATGAAACCCTAGATTCACTGATAATAAAGCATAGATTAGCTGAGTCTAAGGCATTAAGTTATGTGCATTAGTTGTTAAACAGTTTTGCTGACAACTTATTTTGTAATTTAGCCTAAGTGAAACTATATTTCGCTATTAGTTTTGCTTAAGATTAAACTCAGGAAGTCATACCGGGCGAATCTATAGTTTCGCTGACAGTTTCCTAGAGAAACTGTCACTTGTGCTTGGACAACACATTGTTACAGTTTTGCTCGAAACTATGAACTTTCGTTCAGTTTCGCTGAAGTAACTCACAGTTTCGCTGAACGAAACTGCAACTTTTCCACTTCAACGAAACAAAATCAGCTGATAAATTAGCCGAAACCAAACCGATTAAAGCTTAGAACTAGGTCGCCTAACGAACCTAAGCATAAATCAATCGTTTATTTCATCAAACAAGAACAATGTAAGATTTGACCAAGGTATTGCCGAGAGAAACTAGGGTTAGGTCTAAAATCACACATATGAGACTCGAGTCTCAAACTGTGCAATTTATACCACCTAGTTTCGCTGGGAGTGAAACTATAGTTTTGCCCGTGTAGGTGAGTTGCTTATACTTGAGCGTGACTGCTTACCCCCCTTCTTTTTATAAAATTATAAGTTTTATGTGTATATAAACACTTACTAAAGATAACTTCCTAGCCCCACAATTCCAACTTAAAAACAAATAAATTACTAAACGATCATAATATGAACAAATAAAAGAAAGTAAAAGGAAATAAAATGGAATAAAATATCAAAAAGGATATAGTATGCATCTTTTTCTTGAAGTTTTTCTAAGAATCAAGTCTTGGTGAGATTGCTGATATATTTGTCCTCTTAAACCCATGCCTTATTCTTTTCAATTAGTGTCCTGCAACTGATTTTAACATGTTTTAGGTTCAATTAGAGAAGCTCAGGTAACTTGGTTCCCACAGACATTCGGAAAAGAACGTATCCCATAATCAAGGTTTATTGAGTGTAATCATTGATTTTGCTTGAGTCATTCTGAATTGACACAGATTCATGCATATGATAGCATGATCATTTACGAGACACTTTACTATACAGACTCTATGATGATATCTCTAGGTCTATACTCACGTATAATCGAGGTGTAACACCCCGAAAAGTCAAAATGAGTCATCGAGGATAATGGGCTTAATTGGTGGATATTTAATAAAAGAAGAAAATGGATTATGGGCTAATTAGGCTTATGGGCAAGAGTCTAAGTGGATTAGGGCCCATAATCAGCCTTTAAATCCACCTAATCAGCCACCATCTTCCACACTTGAACCCTAGCCACCAAAATCATAGAGAGAGAGAAAGTAGAGAGAGAAAGTAAAGAAAACTCAAGGTTTGGAGCTTCAAAGGTTGAAGGATTGAAGATCTGGGTGTTGGAGCATCAAATCCTAAGAAAAGAGCAACAAAACCAGGTAAGAATCGACCTCTAAACCCTTCTACAGATCAAACCCGGATTTTAGGGTTTTGGGTTTTGAAAAGTTTCAAAGAAACACATAAAGGTCAAATTTTTACGTATGAAAACGTGTAAAAAGGTTAGATATGGCTTCATGGATGGTAAACCAAGGATTTGGACATAAAAAGTTAAGATTTTGGGTTAAAAACGGGCTGGTTCTTAGTTTTCGTTCGTCCAGCGAAACTGTGCCTCGATCCAGCGAAACTGAGTATTCATCCAGCGAAACTGTGTGTGCATCCAGCGAAACTAGGAGATTTCTAGCGAAACTACAGTTTCGCTGGTGCGAAATTACAGTTTCGTCGGTAAGTTTGCTAGTGCTTAGGTTGACCTATAGACTTAGCGAAACTAGGAAATTCCAACGAAAGTTGGGCGCTCATGGCAGCGAATCTGTCCAGCGAAACTGGCAGAAGTGCTGCCCAGCGAAACTGGTAGCGAAACTGCTAGCGAAATTGGCAGCGAAACTACCAGCGAAACTGTCAGCGAAACTGTCAGCGAAAGTATGAAGAAAATGACGTTTTTGTGTATTAACTTTCGTGCAACTCGTGTATTCAGGCTATAGCTTAAGTGACCTAGAATTTAAGCTATTTGGATAAGTTCAGGTGAGTTCTAGACCCCCTTATTTAAACGTTTTTCCATGTTTTTGGGGCTATTATGCATAGTAAACATAAGGTTTTCAAGGTAAGGATTTCAAGGTGTTTTAACAAGAAAATACATTTTTCTAAAGTAAAATGTGACATTTAAATAGCTCAAAATAATTTTCGGGCGCGCTGACCTGGCAGCCCGGCCCCAGCTAGGGGCGTTGCCCCTTGGACCCCTCTAGAGGCTGCTGACCCTAGGACCCCGCTATCAGGGGCTGCCGCCCCCGAACCCCTGCTGTCCCGCGGAGGGTCGGTTACGTGTTATGATGACTAGTACTTGGTATGTTGTGTACTTAATAAGTTACATATTATATATTAAGTGAAAGATAATATTAATGAGAAGTGGAACTTAAAGAATGTTACCCCGGGCTTATTTGATGATGAAAAGTCTTGCAAGCACTATGATAGACTTCACTTGTGTGAGTCTCACGTATGATGATGGATCCGTATTCATGAGCGGGCTATGTGCCTTGCAGTGTGGATCAACTGTCGGGAGTTAGCTACCATGATGATGTGTACCGATGGGGATCGACATTCGTTGTCGATCAACATGGAGCTCTTGCTTTGTGCAATCTCGCTTATGATGAAGTGAAACGTAATGAAAGAATAAAAGATAATGAACGTGCTTAATATGACACAAGTAATGTTTTGTAGTATGATGTATGCGTGTTCATTATATGGAGGATAAAGCTTATATTTTCTTATTTATATAAAACTAGAATTCACTCAGCAAAGCTGACTTTTATGCATAATAGTGGGCAGGTAAGCGCTGATGCTGAGGATGGCACCACGAAGCTACTTGGGGAGCTATGGATGGCATTCCTGTTTATGAAATCTTTATTGTAATATTAAGAACAAGTAATATGTTTTGTTTACCATTAAAGGACAAATGTATGCGAACGATATGGTTTTTAAGTATTAAATGAATGTTTAATTATTTCCGCTGCAATGTTTTGTTACTGAACTGATTTTATGCTATGGTTAACCAACTGTGAGGTTTCCCGGGAACGGGGACTTACAAGTTGGTATCAGAGCCAAAGTTTAAGAGAAATGGGTAAAACATTTTTTTCAAACCTAAACTTAAACTGAGAATGGGACCAAATAAAGGATGCCAACCCAAGTAGCTACGTGCCATCAGGTAAAATATTTCAAGTAAACTGGTATTATGTGCGTGTGCTATTTGTTTTATATGCGTGTAGATTTGAATACTGACATGTGTTAGGATAGTGATTGCTTGGGAAAGGAGGGTAAGCTAAGTAGTTAATCACACTTGGCCACTGTAATTAAGGACTTACCATACTTGTAATGATCTGAGCAATTATCTTGAATGACCATTTCGGTGTTTAAATCTTATAGGAATTAGATATGGCGGGTAGGAAATCTGAGAAGGCTACGCGTGGACGTCCTCGAGGTGGTCGTACTACTACACCACGTGTTACCCGGATCAAAGCTAAGGCCCCCGAGACTGTTCACGAGGAGTGAGACCTCCACAGTCACCCAGAAGGTAAGGGATCAGCCACCCTCAAATCTACTGTGAAGGAGGCTATCGCTGAGGAAGTCTACAATGTCATGCAGAATGTCTTACCCTTGGTGGTGACCGAGGTGATCAAAGCAGTCAAGGATGGATAGAAAGCTGATAAGAAGGGGAAGGAAAATGAGAAGAATTATGGAAGGTCCACTGGGAGGACGGAGGGATCTGAAGAGGAGCCATCAAACCCTAAGGTGGTAGTCCATGATGACGACAGTGATGAGGAGTCTGAGAGAGAGATGACTAGGGGGTGCAACTATGGGGCATTTCAAAGGTGCAAGCCCCCGACCTTTGACGGTAATAGCAATGCTACTGCCGCCCATCGTTAGGTCAGGGAAATGGAAGCGGTACTAGAAATTAGTGAGTGCCGCGAAGATCAGAAAGTTAAGTTTGCCACTCATTCCTTCGTTGACTCAGAATTGTGCTGGTGGGACAATATTGTCAAGGCTGAAGGAAAGCGATCGATAGCCAAAATAAAGTGGTCTGAGTTGAAGGAGTTGGTGCTGGAGGAGTATTGTCTCCATCGGGAATTAGACAAGATTGAGAAGGAGTTCTTGTATTTGGAGGCTGGGAACATGACTCATCAAGAGTATACCTCCAAGTTTAATGAACTTGCAAGACTTGTGCCAGACATGGTAACACCTGTATCCAAAAAGATCAAGAGATACATGCAGGGTTTGCCAGTGGATATCAGGAGGCACATGATTGCGGCTAGACCAGGCACGTTTAGGTCCGTGGTGGACTTAGCTGGGAGGTTGTATGATGAGAGAGACCCAATGCCGGTACAGAAGAAGGTGGAGAAATGGAGCGGGAACAAGAATGGAAATGGGAAGAGGTTCGGAGGTGATAATTTCAGGAGTGGAGAGAAGAGGATGAGAGTTGAGGATCAGTCAGGGAGAGGGGGAAATACAGGTGAAGGAGGTGCTTGTAGAAAATGTGGAAAAAGTCACTCAGGGGAGTGTAGAGTTGGGACTGGAAAATGTTTTAAATGTGGGGGCGAGGGCCATTATGTTAGGGACTGCAAGGCGGTGAAGTGTTACTAGTGTGCGAGATGGGACATGTGGAGAGGGATTGCAAGAAAGGAAAATCAGGAGGATCAGGAACGGTTAAAGCGGGAGATAAGGGAAAGGGTGACTGTTTGAAGGCAAAGGCGAGGGTATTCAACATAACTCATGAGGGGGCCAGGGAAGATCCTGAAGTAGTTTCAGGTATGTTTCTGGTGGGCCACGAATATGCTTCTGTTCTCTTAGATTCTGGTGCTAGTAGGAGTTTTGGGTCTACTGCCTTTTGTCGTTTATTGCATGATAAGAGTAGAAAGATAGACGAGCCCTTTTATGTAGAAACAGCCATTGGTAAGTCCACCAAGGTTACTCAGGTAGTTGAGGGTTGCCTGATAGAGTTGGAGGGTTATAAGTTCCCTGCTAGATTGCATGTTATGGCCTTAGGAGGTTTTGATATGGTGTTAGGTATGGATTGGTTGGCTGACTATGAAGCGAATATAGTATGTAGTAAAAAAATAATTCGTCTAACAGCGCCCGATGGTAGTTCTGTTACGGTGCGTGGGGATAAGGTGTGCTGTGTGCCGAAGGTCGTGTCGATGATCACAGCTGAAAAGTACATGAGATGTGGGTGTGGTGCTTACTTGGCCTATGTAAAAGATGTGGATGCGTCAGAGCCACAATTATCAGATGCGCCGGTAGTGCGCGAGTTTCCTGACGTCTTTCCTGAAGACCTGACTGGTGTGCCGCCGGACCGCGAGATCGAATTCCAGATTGATTTGCTACCGGGAGCACAGCCCGTCACTAAAGCACCATATCAATTAGCTCCTTCAGAGATGGTAGAATTGAGGGACCAGTTGCAAGATTTATTGGATAAGGGTTTCATCTGACCGAGTATCTCCCCATGGGGTGCCCCGGTTTTATTCGTCAAGAAGAAAGACGGTAGCGTGCGGATGTGCATTGACTATCACAAGCTCAATAAGCTGACCGTAAAGAATTGGTACCTGTTACCAAGGATTGACGACTTGTTCGATCAACTTCAGGGTGCCAGCTGGTTTTCAAGGATAGACCCGTGGTCTGGTTACCACCAACTGAAGGTGAAAGAACAAGATATTCCTAAGACAGCGTTCCGTACGCGTTATGGACACTACGAGTTTCTCGTCATGTCCTTTGGATTAACCAACGCGATAGCTGCTTTTATGGACCTTATGAATCGGGTATGTCGGCCGATGTTGGATAAATCGGTAATAGTGTTCATCGATGACATCTTGATCTATTCAAAAAGTGAAGAAGAACATGCCAATCATATTCGAGAAGTATTAGAGACACTTAGAAGTGAGAAGTTATATGTTAAGTTCTCTAAATGTGCATTTTGGCTTCGAGAAGTTCAATTTCTGGGTCATGTGGTTAATCCTGAGGGGATCAGAGTGGACCCTGCAAAGGTTGAAGCGGTGATGCTATGGGAACCTCCAAAGACGCCATCTGAGATTCGTAGTTTCTTAGGCCTGGCAGGTTACTATAGGAGGTTTATCCAGGATTTCTCCAGGATAGTTTCTGCTTTGACTAAGCTGACCCGGAAGGACGTGAAGTATGAATGGGGCACCGATCAGGAGAACACCTTCCTAGAACTAAAGATGAGGTTAACTCAAGCCCCTGTCTTGACGTTACCTGAAGGGAATGAGGATCTGTTAGTGTACTCGGATGCCTCGTATGCAGGATTGGGTTGCGTGTTGATGCAGCGAGGGAAGGTGATAGCCTATGCTTCTAGACAATTAAAAGTTCACAAGGCCAATTATCCTACCCATGATTTGGACTTGGCTGCGGTGGTGTTTGCATTAAAGATTTGGAGGCACTACCTGTATGGGGTGAAGTGTACTATCTTCACCGATCATAAAAGTCTGAAGTATTTCTTTGAACAAAAAGAACTCAATATGAGGCAGAGGAGGTGGTTGGAACTGATCAAGGATTATGATTGTGAAATTCATTATCATCCAAGCAAGGCTAATGTGGTTGCTGACGCCCTTAGCCGAAAAGAACGACCCGAACCAATTCGGGTGAGGGCTTGCCAGATAATCATGACGCCTAATGTTATGAAACAAGTGAGGGAGTTCCAGGATGAGGCATTAAGAGAGGACAGAGTCAACTCTGAAAGGATGAAAGGACAAGTTTCAGATTTAAGGGAAAACACCCTGGGTGTTAGAACCCGATCTGGGAGAATGTGGATCCCTCTCTACGGGAATCTGAGGGAGAAGATTATGGACGAGTCTCATAAAACACGATATTCCATTCACCCCGGCGCCATAAAAATGTATCAGGATCTGAAGAAAGATTACTGGTGGCCGGGAATGAAGCAAGATGTGGCTAAGTACGTGAGCAAGTGCCTGACTTGTCTGTAAGTGAAGGCGGAGCACCAAAAGCCATATGGTAAGATCCAGCCTTTGGACATCCCTGAATGGAAATGGCAACACATCACAATGGACTTCATCACGAAGCTACCTCGTACGGCGAGAGGGAGCGACGCGATCTAGGTGATTGTTGACCGTCTAACAAAGAGCGCCCATTTCCTACCAATTCGTGAGACGTATTCCTCTGAGAGGTTGGCAGAGCTATTTATCAAGGAGATCGTGGCTCGTCACGGTGTTCCAGTGTCTATCGTTTCAGATACGGACACGCGGTTTACGTCCAAGTTCTGGAAGAGGTTTCTCGACTCAATGGGGACTAGACTGCATATTAGTACGGCTTACCACCCCCAGACGGATTGTCAGTCGGAAAGAACAATTCAGACATTGGAGGACATGCTATGACAGGATCTCAGCCTCTCGTTTGATCAATCAGATTATGTTTGCAGCGGATTTAGCACATTAATTAGCAATTATATCAAGAACATAAAAGATATTGCAATTAAAAGCATAAACATAGAGAGAGAAGAGTTCTGCGAAACATTAAATGTTTTATTGCTAAGCACGTTTCGGCAATTAAAACAGCATGGTTTGCCATCCTTTTATAGGTGGCAAAAGCATGGTGGTGATGTCCTTTTTCTGACATCACTGAATATTAAAATTACAACTGACTAAACATAAAACTACTGAAGATGTCAACAACTGACATTTTCTTACAAAAGTTCCTAAGTACTGACAAAAGTAAAACTACTGAAATCCTACAACGACTGAAGAACAAACTCTTCAGTCGTTTCTAACTACTGATACTATAACAGCTGAAGAACATGCTCTTCAGCTGTTGTACAACTACTGAAACAAAATAAACTACTGAAAAGGAAAAACCATCACAACAACTGAAGAAGACTTCTTCAGCTGTTGTGACAAACTCTGAGTCTTCAGTACTTGGTCTTCAGACTTGGCTTCAGATGATGTAACAGCTGATGTCTTCAGTAGATATCATCAGCTGTTGTCTTCAGTCTTTGTCTTCAGACTTTGTGCTTCAGTAGAAGGTCTTTAGTTCTTCAGTTCTTCAGCTTTTGATACTTCAGTACTTGGTCTTCAGTACTTGAAGTCTTCAGTACTTGGATGATCAGTACTTTAGACTTCAGTACCTGGTCTTCAGTACTTTGGAGTCTTCAGCTGTTGTTCTTCAGTTCTTTGATCTTCATACTTTTGTTCTTCAGACTTTGTCAGAACAGCTGAAGCTAAGATGCTCTCGAGTCTGACATTCAAGCAAGAGAACACAATAGCTGATGGGAGTCTTCAGCAGTTGTTGCAGTGGCATGTGGGACTTAGAGGTTTTCCTGATCTTGGCTCATTGGTTCTTTTGGTCCAACAAACTCCCCCTGAACCAATGCAGCCAAAACCTCTAATTATTGGTTGTCCCACTTATTGGTGGCATAAAGATTGGTCTATTTCCTTCTAGATCAGATTAGAAGTTGACCCAGATAAGCACTGGCCTGAGAGGTAGTCTCTAGTGTTTGTTTGGCTAAGTATGGATGTTGGGTTTGTTGGACCTAAACAATGTTGTTTAACCATTTTAAGCAAGAAAACGCAGCGGAATATGAACTTAATTTCGTATTCTATAATCTGAAAATTAAAGTTCATAATATTGTTTCAACAAACCCAAAGACAAAGGATCATATATATGTGAATAGATTAGTTATCAAGAAGCTAACATAACAACCAAATCAACACAATGTACTACCTTTAGAGGCTGTCAAAAACCATGGATGAAGCTGTCAAAGAAAAACGTGGATGAAGCTGCCAAAAACGTGGATGCATGATGAAGATGAAGCTGCTTATGGACGGCCAAAACATCAACAATAGATGTTCTCAAGTGTTCATACCCACAAGCATCATGCAAATCACCTTGTTGCTAGGATTTTGAACACCAAATCGACCAAGAAGATGGCTGCTAGAACAATTCCAGCCGTGAGGTTCTTCAAAGAAAAGAGAGTGCATCCTTTGAGCATCAAATCGAGCTAGAAGGTAGCTGCTGGAACCATTCCAGCCGTATGTTTCTTCAAAGAAAAGAGAGAGAGCTTCATCTTTCATTTGGTCATTGCATGTGTGTATGTGTGAGAGAATGAGTCAAGGAGTCTTTACTTGTAAAATGGAGTGTTTAGTTTCAAGAAAACAAAAGGAATCTTCAACCCACATGGGGCGGCCGATCCTTTGATATTCAAGGGGTTTTTCCCCCCAAAACTTAAACACCTATTTTATTTGTTAGTTGTAAGAGTTATAAAATTAACCTATTAATTTTATATAATCCTTACACACTCTCTTATTATTTGATGTCATTTGATTAAAACAAATAACATTACAAATAATACTCATGGACAAAATATCCCAATAAGTTGTTCCACCTCACATGCAATTTTGTTTAGAAAACTCATTTTCTAAATTGGTGTAAATATTTAATTGCATGATCATATCATCAATTAAATATTGATTGGTGTTTGCTAAGCTTGTTATTGGGTATGACCCGACTTGGATCATGACGTACTAACCACATCAATAATCTATGTATCTTGGGCATATAGAATCCAACAATCTCCCCCTTGCACAAGATTCATAGAAGATTGATGCAAGCAGTAAATACCACCTAACAACGGTTTACTACCCTTAATACGCATGATTTAGAAGCCATTCAATAACATCATCCCCTTCAAGTATCCAACTTGAAATGATTTAGGTGAATCAATCATTTATCCTTTTGTTATAGATGTCATGTTAAATCCAAGGACACAGAATGATCATTCCTTGTTGATTTAACTTAATCAGGCCTTAGACATCATACTCTCAACGAATAAGAGGAACAAATCCCATCTTGACTACATACGTTTCTCACAATCACCTTATGTCATACCTGAACATAGCCTTATGTACTGACAATTATTTCATATTAGTGAAGAACTAGCTCAAGGTATAACACTTGGTGAATATCAAAACCCAATATGTATCTCAGGTCGGAGGATACCAAATGATATTCGCCTTTACTCAAATTTACTTATGATCAATCAATAAGATTCCATGTAGTAAGACTTGAGATGCGGGTCATTCCAATATTCGTATCCCACGAATATCTATGAACCTTGGCAGCAACCAATTGCTCTATATTCATGCCTTATGAATATCCACCAATCCAAGTTCATAATAGTCTTACATTCATATTTGTTCCCACAAATATGACCGACTACGGACATTTAGAATAATAAAATTATTCATGGATGTAAACATGCTAAAAGGGAACATCACTTAAAATATCGTAAATGCATAGATAAGTTAAGTATTACAATTGTTCCATATTAATAATATTAATACTAAACAGATCAATTCCAATCACTAGAATATCGAAGTCCTGAGGCACAAGTATGACTTTCATGCTTTGCCCTTTCAAGGAGCTTCGTGAGTGGATCCGCAATGTTTTGATCAAAGTGAACTTTGCGAATGCATATCTTTCCCTTTTCAACTTCATCCCTTATGTAGTTGAATTTCCGCTCATTGTACCTAATCTTTTGATGTGCACGGGGTTCCATGATTTGAACAATCGCACCCTCGTCATGACAAAAGATTTCTAAGGGGTCTTGAATGGTAGAGACCATCCTTAGATTGGTGATAAACCTTTTTATCCATGCAGCTTCCCAAGCTGCTAATGAGGCGGCTATGTATTCGAATTCTGTAGTGGACAATGCTACCCTATTCATAATGGAGACGTACCCCGATTGTGATCGAGGATCATCTCGATCAGTTTGGAAACTAGCATTCGTGTAACCCTTTACAACTAGTTCCTCTTCATCAGATCCATATATTAGAAACAGATCCTTAGTCCTCCTAAGGTATTCCAATATACATTCAACAGCCATCCAATGGCTGTTTACTTGGATTCTGCTGATATCTACTTGTCATGCTTAATGTGCATGACATGTCCAGTCTAGTGCATATCATCGCATATATGATGGATCCTATAGCAGACGCATACGGGATGTCCTTCATACGATGTTGCTCATCCTTTAAGCTTGGACATTGAGATGCACTCAATATTGTCCCTCTTTGAATAGGTACTATACCTTTCTTAGAGTTTACCATCTTGAACCCTTTCAAGATTTTATCAATGTATGCACTTTGGTTTAACCCTATCAACCGCCTCGATCTATCCCTATAGATCTTTATTTCCAAAATATAGACGGCTTCACGGAGATCCCTTTTGGAAAAACAATTTCCAAGTGTAGTATGTCATCAACATACAATACTAAGAACGTAATTACACTCCCACTAGCCCCTTGATACACACAATCCTCGTCAGCGTTCTTGATGAAACCCAATTTCCTGATCTTTTCATCAAAACGTTGATTCCAACTTCTCGATGCTTGTCTCAATCCATAGATTGATATCTTTAACTTGCATACTTTATCAGGATGACTTTAGCATTGTGATTGGCGAGAAGGTTTTGTCATAATCAACCCTTTGACTTAGAGTGAAACCTTCTGCTACAAGTCATGCCTTGTAAGTATCCAAGTTTCCATGCATGTCAGTTTTCTTCTTGAAAACCCACTTGCATTCAACCGGTTTGGAGTTAAGTGAAGAGTCAACCAATTCCCAAACTTGGTTGTCATACATGGATTGCATCTTTAGTTCATGGCTCCTAGCCACATGTCACAATCCGAATTGGACATTGCATCATGGTATGTAGTTGGCTCTTCAGAGTCAACAACGTAGCATCCATCTATGAAAAATCCACATCTTTCATGTGAAATGCTAACTTTACCAGATCAGCGAACGTTTTGTGTGTATTGATCAACCTCTTGATCATGATCAACAACCTCTTATTGATTGCTAGTGTCAACCAAACGTGTATCGGCTTGTGGATCTTGATCCTCATCAAATTCCACTGTTCTATGCGTCATTTCTTCCATAAGGAACTTGGCTTCCAAGAACTCTGCCTTTTGAGCAATGAATACCTTTTGCTCTGTTGGATCAAAGAAGTAGTATCCTTTACAGTCCTTTTGAATATCCAACAAATATACACTTAGTGAATCGACTTTCAGTTGGTTTGGGTTTAACATAAGCTTCATGACCCATAATTTTAAATATGATAGCGATGGAACTATTCCATTCCATATTTCAAAAGGCGTCGAATCCACTTTCTTGGTTTGGGCCATATTCAAAATATGAGCCGCGGAGAGTAGTGCGAAAACCCCAAAATTATAGAGGTAGTGAGCTTATATCCATCATAGGTCGAACTATATCCAATAGGGTTCGATCTCCTTACAGACACACCATTATGTTATGGTATTCTGTGAGGAGTAAGTTGTGAGACAATCTTACAACTTCCTAGATGATCCCTAAAAGTTTCACTTAGGTATTCACCTTCTCTATCTAAACGGAGAACTTTGGTAGTTCTATCGAGTTGATTTCTTACTTCATTCTTGAAGTTTTGAACATTTCAAATTCTTCATGTTTATGTGCCATCAAGTACACATAACCATAGTGACTATAATCGTCGGTTAAGGTAATGAAGTAAGTTTCATCATACCTTGTCATTTTCTTAAAAGGACCACATACATCCAAATGTATGACTCCTAATAAGTCTTTTGCCCTCTTATTAGTACCACTAAAGGGCGTGTTGGTCATCTTGCCTTGTAAACAAGATTCACACTAATCAAATGAACAATTTTCATCTGTTGTCAAAAGACCATTCTTTTAAAGTGTTTAAATCAGATTCTTGTTTATGTAATCAAGATGACAATGACAAGAATAAGAGTCACTTAAACCATTTTAAGTCTCTTGGTGCATGATAGGTATAATGTGTTATTACAGGATGAATCATCATGAACCAATTCATCAACATCATTTACTAACTTTAAATCATAACCATATCGTTTTAAAGGGGAAACTTAAATCATGTTCCTAGTCAAACTAGGAGCATATAACATGTTTTGATGAACAACTTCCAAACTTTTTGAAAGTTCCAAAACATAGTCTCCTTTCTTAAAGTGCTTATTTCTTTTGAACCCTTGCAACAGATTGCAATAGTGAGTTCCACATGTGGTATCCAATTACCCATGTGCTTTGAGGAAATAACATTTAAGTCAATATGGATTATGAAAGTTGTGCTTGAGGTTTGCCCAGCATCCCTCTTATTTCTCAACTCATTGAGATAGGTTGGATGAATCCCTTTCAAATGACCTATCTCACCATACTCAAAGCATGGATCGTTTTCGGTTACCTTAAGCTTCATAAGCTTAGGTTTTGGAGGTTCCGCTTTGATCTACCCTTACCCATTGCCTTTGATGTGCCCTTCTCCTTTGGCAACATTTGCCTTGGGATCGGGAATGGCCTTTCTTTATTGATCTAGAGAATAGGTAGAACCTTTATACCCATCCCTGCCTTAGCTGTTGTGAGCATTGCGTGAAACTCACCAATGCTCTTGTCCTATCCATTCATATTGCAATTCATTATGAATGTCTCAAACATTTAGTTAGGCCATTAAGGATCAAATCCTTGGCCAACTTCTTTGAGACAGGACAGCTAAGCCTCTCGAGGCGGCCTAAACATCGTCGGGGTCGGGTTGGTTAGGAATAGGATCGTCAAGGGCATTTGCCTTTGCTCTTGCTTGAGAACAATTCTCAAGTTTCGAGACCAGTCCATAAGGTTATTATGGTAGAGACGATCCCTCTCTAAAATAGTTCTCAGTGATAGGGTATGGACGGTCGGGGTGGTAGCATTATTGTTTGCGGTCATTCTACAAATTTTACAAAGTTCTTTTTAGTATTTCTGAAAAATTTTATTTTAATTATTAATACCCTTTATGTCTCATAGACAATTAATAATTAAAATCTAGAATCCAACGTTACATTCAAATAATGGTTAGGTGACCTTTATCCCATTATTCAAATTAACAAGGTAGTCAACATTTGATAATTGCAACCTTTTGCAACTTCTAGCGGTATGGGATCGACTTTAAACATCATATGCAAAGTCGGCATGTTAATCCTATCAACACCATTTGGAAACCATATTTTAGGTGATCCATTCAACATGGTTTGCAAATCAAGTTACCCTACTTGCACACACATGTGAGTTTACCAACACAAGTGGTTAGGTGACCTTTATCCCACCAATGTGGTATTCCCACCTTAAGTCATAAGTTCCCTCAAAATGGTTAGGTGACCTTTATCCCATTAAGAGTTTCCAAATGACTTAAGTGTTGTGCAAAAGGACGGTGTTAAACTTGTTTGAAAAAGGGATTTTTAGTTTTCATTGATTCTAGTTTGAAAACTCTATTTACCTTGTATTTGCATGCTTTCAAATACAAGGTATCCTATGGTTCACTTTTAATAAAACCTCTTTTATTAAATCATTAATCCTTTAATAACCTTTTATTAATCACTTAATGATTAGGAACCATAAAATTCAGCTTGTTAAGTTTGTTTATTAGTTTGTTATGCACATCCAAATGTCAAATAACAATCATACAATAAACAACCAAACAAGTACAATCATACAAACATATGTGCATAACTATAGCCACTAAGTTGACTACACTTGTTTGCCATCACAAGTGTTGTCATAAGGTCTTTCCTAAGGGTTCAACACAACACAAATGATGAGGTCTTCAAAGACTCCCACTTGAACTTGCATCCAAATGCTTCAAGTCCATCCTTTGTGTCTTCCTTTTGTGCTTCCTTCCCGAGCATCTTCTTTTACAAAATATATATCCTAATACATATTTTCTAGTAAAAGAAAAAATACTCCTAATCTATTTATTACATTGCCAAATGAATAAACAAATTACAACCCAAATAGAAACACCAAAAGGATTATTACAACCCATAAAGAATGAATACAAGCAACATGACAAGATTACAATCAACCAAATCCAAAACACACATGGTCAAGGCTATGTTATGCACTAATATATGTATCCACATACATCATTTCAAGAACCAAAATGAACCCCATTTGACCCTAAATTTTCAGCCAACACAAACTAAGAATTTAGGGTCTATTGTCCAAACAAAAACCAATCAACCAAATTGATATCTTTCCTTTCAAGATCTAATCATAAGCATGCATGATTACAACCTTGAAAGGTTGGGGTATCATTAAATCATCACAAAACAGCCCTATTGAGGTTGTTAAACCTTATATATCCAAATATACAAGAACATATGAAACTAATCATCCACATAACCGGCTCTAGATGCCATTGTTGGGTTTGTTGGACCTAAACAATGTTGTTTAACCATTTTAAACAAGAAAACGCAGCGGAATATGAACTTAATTTCGTATTCTATAATCTGAAAATTAAAGTTCATAATATTGTTTCAACAAACCCAAAGACAAAGGATCATATATATGTGAATAGATTAGTTATCAAGAAGCTAACATAACAACCAAATCAACACAATGTACTACCTTTAGAGGCTGTCAAAAACCATGGATGAAGCTGTCAAAGAAAAACGTGGATGAAGCTGCCAAAAACGTGGATGCATGATGAAGATGAAGCTGCTTATGGACGGCCAAAACATCAACAATAGATGTTCTCAAGTGTTCATACCCACAAGCATCATGCAAATCACCTTGTTGCTAGGATTTTGAACACCAAATCGACCAAGAAGATGGCTGCTGGAACCATTCCAGCTGTGAGGTTCTTCAAAGAAAAGAGAGAGCATCCTTTGAGCATCAAATCGAGCTAGAAGGTAGCTGCTGGAACCATTCCAGCCATATGTTTCTTCAAAGAAAAGAGAGAGAGCTTCATCTTTCATTTGGTCATTGCATGTGTGTATGTGTGAGAGAATGAGTCAAGGAGTCTTTTCTTGTAAAATGGAGTGTTTAGTTTCAAGAAAACAAAAGGAATCTTCAACCCACATGGGGCGGCCGATCCTTTGATATTCAAGGGGTTTTTCCCCCCAAAACTTAAACACCCATTTTATTTGTTAGTTGTAAGAGTTATAAAATTAACCTATTAATTTTATATAATCCTTACACACTCTCTTATTATTTGATGTCATTTGATTAAAACAAATAACATTACAAATAATACTCATGGACAAAATATCCCAATAAGTTGTTCCACCTCACATGCAATTTTGTTTAGAAAACCCATTTTCTAAATTGGTGTAAATATTTAATTGCATGATCATATCATCAATTAAATATTGATTGGTGTTTGCTAAGCTTGTTATTGGGTATGACCCGACTTGGATCATGACGTACTAACCACATCAATAATCTATGTATCTTGGGCATATAGAATCCAACAATGGATGGGAGCTCTGTCTTGGGGAATTGGACACAGAGCTGTTGTCCCATCCATGAGATCTACCTCCCATGTACAAGCCGGTAGGATTCTCGGGTGTAGGCCTGAAGAAAGATCATTTGTTCTTCTTTGGAGAGGTCTTCAGGCACACCATCGAACAATCCCTCCCTACCGTACAGCTCTGAGATGTACTTGGCCTGTCTACCATTTTTGAGCTCAACTGTTGTGATTTGCCTGTATGCAAATTCATCAGGGTGTTTACCGTCCAACAACAGGTTGAGCTCATCCCTATGGAAATTCTCAAGTTTCTTATAGACCAAACCCTTCCTAATCACCCTATTATCTAGCATTGTTTGGGGTGATTGGTTGGCTCTATAAGCTTTCTCGAATTCCTCTACTATTTCCCAAGGTGTTATTACAAGAGCCACAGAGATCAATTCATCTACGATTCTCTTTAGTTGGCTCTTGTATCTCACAGGCATGTCCTTCTTGACTATCCTGTGAGACACCCTTGGGTCAGGCCAAGTTCTCACCCTCTCCTTTTCATATTGAAAGGTTTTCTTGAGGGTGAATAATCTCAGAGCTTCCTTCTTCATATTCATTATGGAAGTAGAAGCAGCATATGATTTGTCAATGCTTTTCAGCATTGCCTCATCGTGCAATCTCTGCTGCTCCTCCTCCTCTAGTTTTACCTTCACAGTGTCCTGCTGTGAGGTGGGAGTGATGGTTTGTGGTTTGGCTTTGGGTAGAGGTATAACTGCTGAAATGGGCAGGCTATCCTCCTCATCCTCCTCTTCTTCTTCTTCTTGCAGCCTCAACACCCTTCTCTTCTTCACCAAGGGTGGATCATTGGCTGCGGGTTTTGATGGTGAAGGGATTGAATTTTGGCAGGCACTTCTAGCAATCTAGATATGAGAGACGACTTAGTCCTGTTTGTGAAGAGGGCCTCAGCGACCAGTCCTGTGAAAGTACCAGCTGAACAGATCTTGGTGGTTATGGCCAAGATTCTGTCCCTGGACCATGCCTTAATATCAAGGACTGGCCTGCCCAGATACTTCGAAATGAATCTACTCATAGCCTCGAGTCTCCTTTGTTCCTCTTGGCTATAAGTAGACCATCGGTATTCAATCTCCCTTGTTTCCATCCTCCGGAGCTCCTGATCTAGCAAGGCAGTGTCCTTGTCAAAGCCTTGCCTGAACAACTGATCAATGGCAGAATCCATTGATTTGCTGTGTTCAGCATCAACCTCCTTGACAAGGGCTGCTAGATCAGAGTCCATTTTCTCTCCCTCTCCCTTTTTCTTATCAATGATACTGAAATCCTTTTGGATTTCAGCCACTTCTATACGCTCAACCTCCCTCTCTTTCCTCTTCCCTTTCTCCCTCACCTTCCTAGTCTCCTCAACCAACTCCCTCTCAACCACCACCTCTTTTTCTGCCTCTTTCTCCTCCTCACCCCTCTTCCTCTTGACTTGCACTGATGTCTCCCCCTTTTTGGGTGCATTGGTTGGGGTTTGACTATTAGCAAGTGCCTTAGAAATGGCAACCTCCACCACGGGTTGTATATATGTGGGAAGCCTCTCATCAAGGGTCTGAATGACTATGTCTTTAAGTATGGGTGTGATGAGAGGTAGGGATTTCTGGAGGATAGCATCCAGCTGCTCAGGGGGGTTCTGACCCTGAGAGCTAGTGCCAGAAGCAGGGGCTGGTGTCCGAGTTTGTGGGAGTGGCTCAGTGTTTGTGAGACCTTCGGGTGAAGGTGCCATCTGTTGGGTAGTGGTGGCAGATGGACTTCTATCTTGAGTCATCTGAGCAAGCAGCTCTTTGAGTCTGCTTATCTCATCCTCTAAGATAGTATTTTGAGCTACTACATCGTAGAAGAAGCTCAGGTCATTATCAGTATGAGCTGAATCACCTGACCTCCTGACAATGTCAGGATGTACATGCCCTGAGTGTGGCTCAGTAATGGCATGTGCCCCTTGTTCATGGTACTGGGGACTTCTAGCCTCCGGATTGGATCCATCATCGGCAGTTGCCTCTGGTGAGGTCTTAGTTATGTTACCAGCTTCACCCTGCTCAGATGTTGATGCAGGGGAAGTGGCAGCCTCACCAGATTGTCCTATCTCCCTAGCCACACTGGGAGATTGGACTGATTCTCTGTGCTGTGGGCTCCCACCGGCACTTGTATCCACCCCCTCTTCGGTTGGAGTCTCCCCAGGTGTAATAGGTTTCTGGGGAGAGGGTGGAGTGCTCAGATGGGTCAGCACTTTGGCTATTGCCAATGTTGGGCTTTGTGGGGCGGCCTCATCAGTAGATTGGCTCGAAGCAGGGTGCACAGGGGGAGGACTGTGCTCTTCAATGGCAGTCTTCTCAAGTGAGAAAGACCCCAGTAATGTGGTTGCCCCAATGTTGGTTGCATCAGGCTCCTGTTGAGAGGAAGCCTGTGCGGTTGTTGTGGGTGGAGTCGTGGTACCTGCTGGGAGAATCAAACCAGCAGGCACATCCTGCCTTTGTGTTGCAGGGGCATCCTCAGGGGACTCATCTCCCTGAGTAGCCTTTTTGGGCTTCTTGGCTTTTGGTTTGGTGGGGACTTTGGATTTGGAGGTGGAGGCTGTGGGTTCCTGCTGCGTGGGTTTTCGCAGCCGGCCAGCCTGTTTGAGTGTGTGGTCAGAGTTGTTCCTGGAGTATACCTCGGCTAAAACAGCCATGGCAGGGACCCCAGTGCCAACAAGTCCCTCAGCCTGAAGCTGGTTTTCTATCATGGCCATGATGAACCGTGGATACAAGATCCAACGGTTAGAAAGTGGTTTTGTGGCCATGTCTTTAAGTTCCAAAAATATTATATCAGTTAGGTTCAGAGGTTGGTTCTCAAAGATAGAAAACAATACCCATTGCCACCTTGTGGACATCTGGTCCCACGAAGAGGTTTTGGGAGCCAGACATACATTCACCATGTGGAAGATCAGTCGTTGAGGATCAGGAAAGTGTTTCTTCAACAAGGTGGAGGCGGAGAGGTTACCCTGGTAGTCGTTGGATGTGAATGAGAGATCCAGGGCACCTTTAGGGTAGGAGGTAGGGTATGTGGCATACTCCAGCTTTAGGGTTTGGCGTAGAGCAGCTGGAGTGATAACCACGGGGTGGTTGTTGACGGAGGACCGGAGAGAGACCTCGCCATCCTGCTCTCCGGTTTGGACGGTTATATTTGTCCAAAACTCCGTCAAGGAGTCGGGGTATATAGTGGGGTTTAGGAGAAAAGCCATTGTGTAGGGTGAGTCGTTCATAAGATCGACGGCTTGCTGAAATTTAGGCCATAATGGCGATTTGGTGAGATGGGCGACACAGTTGTGTCGAGGTTTCAGTTGCATGGTCGCCATTAATGGTGTATGGGAATTTCAGAGGTTTTAAAGATTAGGTCAAGTGAGGAGTAAATGCTCTGAAGGTGGGGTATTTATAGGGTAGGATAAAGGTTGAAAGAAAACTACTGAAGGTTTTGGTGTTAGTTATCAGTTGTTGTAACGACTGATGACGTGGTTTTAACCTTCAGTGGTTGTAACATCTGAGGACTTGGTATTAGTCTTCAGTAGTTGAAACTACTGAGACCTTGGTTTTGTCCTTCAGATGTTGTAAACGGCTGAAGAGTTACTGTCAGTCTTCAGTAGTTATGAACTACTGATGACCTAGTATTCTTCTTCAGACGTTGTAACAACTGAAGACTTGGTGTTAGCCTTCAGTAGTTGTAAACTACTGAGATCAGTAGTTGTGAACTACTGAAGACATGGTATTGCTTCAGTTGTTGTAAACAACTGAGGACTTGGTGTTAGTCATCAGTAGTTGTGAAACTACTGAAGACATGGTTTTGTCCTTCAGTTGTTTGGGTATGAAACAGCAGCTGTTGGTATCAGCTGATGTGAAATTACTCATCAGCTGTTTCCATCAAATCAGTTGTTTCATACTAGCCTCCACATTTACTCATCAGCTCTTTGGCTGACTTTCAGATGTTTCATTGACCCTTCAGCTCTTGAGAATATTTGCCTTCAGCTCTTGTGATCAGATGTTCACAAGTGCTGATGAAATAGTCTTCAGAGCTGGTGAACAAATTTTGTCTTCAGTACTTGTGTAAGATTACACATCAGGACTTGTGAGCAAAATTTGTTCTTCAGTACTTATTTATTGAAAATCATACATCAGTAGTTGTAATCCACCTCACTACATCAGTTGTTTCCAATAAATAATGTACATCAGTACTTTGAGTTATTTTAGTCTTCAGTAGTTGTGAAAGAGCTGAAGACTAAATTACTCATCAGTACTTGTATTTGACCTAATGCTCATCAGTAGATGTGATGTAAGAGCATCAGTAGATGTGATGTAAGAGCATCAGCATAGGTCAAATCAATCAAGCTGCAACATACAAAGCCTTAGTACCAAATTTTGGAATGTGGCACTATCTAAAGGCATAGTAAAAATATCTGCAAGCTCATCAGCACTAGGCACAAACTTAGGATCAATCAGACCTTTCTCATAGCAATCCCTGATAAAATGATGTCTGATCTCAATATGTTTGGTCCTAGAGTGCTGAACTGGATTCTTAACAATACAAAGAGCTGAAGCACTATCCATTAATAATGGAGTCTTAGTCTCAGTAATGCCATAATCCAGAAGTTGGTTCTGAAGCCAGAGTATTTGAGAGGTACAACTTGCAGCAGCAATATACTCAGCTTCAGCAGTGGATGTAGCAATTGATGTTTGTTTCTTACTCTGCCAAGAAACTAAACAATTGCCTAGGAATTGGCAACCACCAGAAGTGGATTTTCTGGTGACTTTGCATCCTGCATAGTCACTATCAGAGAAAGCAACTAATTTGCAAGAATGCCCAGCTGAATACCAAAGTCCTAGTGATTGGGTACCTTGCAGATATCTAAAGATCCTCTTGACTACAATCAAATGGGATTCTTTAGGTGCAGCCTGAAATCTAGCACAAGCACATGTTGAAAACATGATGTCTGGTCTAGAAGCTGTAAGGTACATCAAGGACCCAATCATACATCTGTAAAGGGTTTCATCAACCGCTTTACCTTTCTGATCTACATCTAGTTGTGTGATGCTGCTCATGGGAGTAGAACAGGGCTTACAGGTTTGTAAATCAAACTTATTCAACAACTCTTTGGAATATTTGGACTGATGGATGAAGATTCCATCATCCTGTTGTTTGATTTGCAAACCTAGAAAGAACTGTAATTCTCCCATAGCACTCATTTCAAATCTTAGCTTCATAAGCTTTGTAAATTCATCACACAACTTTGGATCAGAGGATGCAAAGATGATGTCATCTACATAGATTTGAACAAGGAGCTTATGTTGCCCCACAGTCTTGATGAATAAGGTTTTATCAATGGTGCCCCTAGTGAATTTATTCTTAAGAAGAAAGGTTGAGAGTGTCTCATACCAGGCTCTAGGGGCTTGCTTCAGCCCATAAAGAGCCTTATCAAGCTTGTACACCCAATCAGGATGTTTATTGTCCTCAAAGCCTGGTGGTTGACACACGTAAACCTCTTCTTTTATTTTCCCATATAGGAAGGCACTTTTGACATCAATTTGATAAACCTTAACACTGTGAAAGGCAGCATAAGCTTAGAACAGTCTGATTGCTTCTAGTCTGGCCACAGGTGCAAAGGTCTCATCATAATCGATGCCTTCCTCCTGTGCAAACCCTTGAACAACCAGTCTGGCCTTGTTCTTGACAATTTGGCCCTTCTCATCTGTTTTGTTCCTAAATACCCACTTGGTGCCTATAGCACACTTACCTTTGGGTAATGGAACAAGCTCCCACACTTGCTGTTTCTTGAATTGAAGTAGCTCAAGCTGTATAGCTTCCACCCATCCATTGTCCCTTAAAGCAATATGATAGTTCTTTGGCTCTTGCTGACTGATGAAGAGAGCATAGAAGCAGAAGTTGGACAATTGATTTCTGGTTGAAACTCCAGCATGGATATCACTAATGATTTGTGAAGTGGGGTGATTCTTGAGCTCTTGATAGACTATGATATCTGTGCAAGTGTTTGTAGACCCATCAGCAGCCACAGATGGTGATGGTGATTCCTGAAACCATGTAGAGGATGGCAACTCAAACGAAGTAGAGCAAGCAGAAATCTCATCAGCATTTGTAGTGGATGGAGCTGCTGAGACTAAAGGAGCATCAGGTTCAGTGAACTCAGGCAGGTTGTCACTAATCCTGAAGAGGTGAGTACTGACTACATCATCATCAGTATCACCAGGTGGAGATTTGTTGACAGGCTCAACAGATGGAGGTTGATAAGGAACATATTGTAGTATGTCCAGATCAAACAACTCCACAGGGTTTTGTGGAATCTTGTCCTTTGGAGATTCATTGAACTTAACATGTAGAGTTTCTTCAACCCCCTTAGTTCTACAGTTGAAGACTCTGTATGCCTTGCAAGTTGATGAATAACCAACAAAATACCCTGCATCCACCTTACTAGCAAACTTATGGAGTGGGTTGCTAGTGTTGAGAATGAAACATGGACACCCAAAGGCTCTAAAGAATGAAATAAGAGGGGCCAAATGATGAAGAAATTCATAAGGAGTCTTCATCAACCTCTTATTTACTAAAGCTCTATTTTGCACATAGCAAGCTGTATTGACAGCTTCAGCCCAAAAGGTCAGTGGCAACCCTGAGTCAGCCAACATTGACCTTGCTGCTTCAATGAGAGTCCTGTTCTTTCTCTCCACCACTCCATTCTGCTCAGGAGTTCTAGGAATGCTAAACTGCCTTCTAATTCCCTTGGACAGGTAGAAGTCATCAAGTGTGTGGTTTCTAAACTCTGTTCCATTGTCACTCCTCACACACTTGACCTGTAGGGAATACTGCTTTTCTACTATTAACACAAAGTTCATTATTGTCTTGGCTGCTTCATCCTTGGAGTGCAAGAAGAAAGTCCATACAAACCTGGAGTAATCATCCACAATTACCAGGCAGTATTTCTTCTTTGCTATGCTCATCAGTCTCACAGGACCAAAGAGATACATGTGCAAAAGTTGTAAGCAGGCAGTGGACTTTGGTTCTTCTATTGAAGGGAATGAAACTTTGTGTTGTTTTCCTTTCAAGCAAGCAGTGCAGTTATCTTCACACTTGAACTCCTTCTGAGGCAATCCTCTTACTAGACCATGGCTTATAAGCTGATTCATGTTCTTGAAATTAACATGACCCAGCCTTCTATGCCATAGTGTAGACTCTTGAGGAGATGCCTTGGAGAATAGGCAAGGATGGCCTTTTAGATCCATCTTTTTGGAAAGATCTAAGGCATACACTCTTCCTGTCCTGTTGGCCTTCAGGAGAGTGTGTTCATCCAATGCCTTGTCAATCAAACTCAGAACTTTGGATGACAGAATCCTACAGTTCTGGCTTGTGAAAAGGGCAACATGTCCTTTGTCACACATTTGACTGACACTCAAGAGGTTGTACTTGAGATTCTCCACATGGTTAACATCATCAAACCTTATTTCCCCATTGGAAACAAAGCCTTTTCCGATGATGTAACCCTTTGCATCATTGCTAAAGGAAACAAATCCCTTCTTTCCTTGAGAGTAGTCATTAAGAAGAGAGCTGCTTCCTGTCATGTGCATGGATCCTCCACTGTCTACATACCAGATGCTTCTATGGCATGTTGAAGAACCCTACAAACACAACCATGTGTTAGTTAGTCTTGGAGACCCAAACCTGCTTGGCTTTGGGTCTGTTCTCAACTGCTGGTGCAGCACTAACAGGTGTGTTATGTGTGACAGCCTGAGGTGAAGAAGATGGTACAGAAGAGGAACCCTTTGGCTTGGACTTCCTTTTCTGTGGTTTCAACATAGGAGCATCTAAGTGGTTGACTCTTCCCACTAGTTGTTGAACCATCATCACCAACTGTGTCTGGTTTTGTGATAAAGCCTTCAGCTCTACAGACACATTGGAGTTTGCTGATGATGAGTTCCTATGTTGTACCATCTTTTTCTGAGCAACCTCAGCTGTTGCCTGAGTAATCCCTACCTTCTTTTTAGATTTAGCTTTGGGCTTAGGGATTTCAGGCTTGGATGTTGCTAGTACAAAATTGGTTTCAAACTCATTCTTCATTTTATTGATGCTCTCAGAATTTTCTCCTTCTGTTTGAGTTTGGAACCCCTTTTGTACCAACAATCATCAGTAAGATGATTGAACAAACCACATATCTCACATGGCTTTTTCTTCATCTTATGCTGATCATCAGCTGAAGAGGATTTAAGTGCTGAAGACTTGTTCTTCAGCTGTTTGTCATCAGTACTAGCAGTTTTCTTCCTAGTGCCTGCTTTCCTGGTATCCTCTCTAGCTGTCTTCAAACCTTTCCTACTGTTAGTTTTCTTCTCTTTAGTGCTAACAGTATTTGAGGTTTGAACTTCAGATGTTGTCACTTGCTCTCTAGAACCTTTAGTACTTCTAGTGACAACACCTGAGTTGATCAGCCTTTTGGTCATGTGACAGTCAGCATTTGAACCATCAGCTGTTGTAGCATCAGCTAATTGGTTTTGGCAGGAATAAATGCTGACATCTATCTCTGATGATGCTGATTCAGAGGCTAGTAGGTCACATGATGAGAAGGATTGGTTATTACTCTCCCCATCAGATTCAACTTCTACTCTTGAAGTGAAATCTGTAGGAGGAGCAGTGTGATTATAACCAATGCCAAACTTCACATTGGAAGCTGATTGCTTACTAAGAAGCATTTCAAAACCCTTGCATGATTGCACCCATCGATCACACTCAACTTGGGTGGTTGCAAGAGTTTCCTTGAGGTCTTTGTACTTCTCTAGAAGTACATCTTCCCTAGCTTTATCATCTTTGATTTGGCATTTAAGCTTGTAAATCTCATCATTTTTATCTTTTAGTGCAACCTCAAAATCAGCTTTTCTTTTGGAAATAGTGTGCTCAAGCTCAAGATTTTTATCTATTAGAGCTACATTTGCTTCTCTAATAGAAGCAAATACTGCTATGCATGATTCTGAAAAAAGCTTGGCT
The DNA here is from genome assembly GCA_024085815.1 of Flaveria linearis. Taxonomy (NCBI): domain Eukaryota; kingdom Viridiplantae; phylum Streptophyta; class Magnoliopsida; order Asterales; family Asteraceae; genus Flaveria; species Flaveria linearis. Next base: position 41,728,841 of record CM044010.1, on the reverse strand, counting down.
TTTGCCTCAGTGGATACCTGAGATGAGGCATTGGATGATGACCCTTCAGCAAAATCAAGGGCCATCAGAGCAAGATTTCCAAAAGGTTGGTCACCACCATGTTGACCAGCACCTTGGAGTAGTTGTTCCTGACCAGATAGCTCTTCTAGTAGACTACTCCAGTCAACAACACTTGGGGTGAAAAAGCTGTGTTGTTGAGGTTGTGTGTGTTGATGAGATTGGGAAGATTGAGGCTCTGGAAGAGCATGAGGTGGTTGAGCCGGGGGTGCTTGAGTTTGACTAGGCTAAGGCTTGTAGTAACAGGGGTAAGGATATGGCATATGACCCTGTGGCACAAAATAAGCAGGTGGTGCCTGTGCCTGAGATGGATAGCTAGAACTGGAGGAAGGTTGCCCTTTGTGCTGTGAGCTATTGCTGGGAAAAGTCACAAAGGGTGCAGATGAGTTAGATCCAGATGATCTACACTCTCTTGCAAAGTGTCCAAGCCTTTGGCACTTGTGACACCTCAACTTGCTCTTGTCAAAACCAACTTTGGTTTTGCTAGAGAGTCCTGGGAATTTCCTTCCAGTTCTCTTGTAGAACTTTTGAGAGCGGATATTTATCATAGCCATTTGGTTCAAAATATCCATTTCTTCCAGATCATCATCTGGAATGCCCTTCAAGTCCTCCATCAGAAAACACAAGTTGTCACCACCACCTCCTGAACTACTAACACCAACAAAAGCTTGTTCTGAGTTGGTAGAGAAATCGATATGCTCATCATAAGAACTTTCTGATGAAGCATATTCTGACTCATGACTTATCAAGGCAGCATTACCTTGGACAAAGTCATCAGCAAGCTTGCCAGAAGATGACAACTTCCTCTTTTGCTCTATCTCTCTCTCAAAAGTGAGCAGTTTCCCATGAAGTTGGGTGAGAGATAGAGTGTCAAGGTCAACACTGGAGCGTATGACAATGGTATATGTGTCCCATCTCTCAGGCAATGACCTGAGGAACCTGTTGTTCATCTGGCTATTGGAGTATTCTTGTTTGACCATCTTAAGCTCAGAGATCAAACAAGAAAACCTCTTAAACTGCTAAGTCAGAGTCTCACCCTTTCTATATGAATTGTTTGCTAAGACCGAATCAGTTCCTCCAAATTGATCCTTTAGAGCAACCCATAGGTCATGAGCAGACTCATGATGCAAGAGCCCTGAGTATATCTCATTTGGAATGGCCATGGCTAAAATTCCATGGGCTCTAGCATCAATTTCGAACAGCTTTAGATCTTCATCCGAATATTGTTCAGGTTTCTTCGCAACCTGTTCATTAGATTCCGGGACGCTCACCATAGGCTTGTATGGCCCATGCACCACTGACTTCCAACAACCAGCACTGTTGACAGCCAAGTGGTGTAGCATACGTCTTTGCCATATGTTATACTCGTTCCTAACCAGCATCGGAGGCTTGGTTGAGGAACCAGTATTGTGAGGATCATTAGTTGGTGTTGTCATCTCAGGTTTTAGTCAAAAACAAGTTTAAACCAGACAAACGTGACTCAAAACCACCAAAAGACCTCAAGATTTTGGCCAGAAACAGCAGAAACTCACTCTCTATGGCTAATTCTTGCAAATTGCTAATTCGATCAAACTGAGAGATCAAAAGAGCAGTTTCAAATGATCAATGGCTAAATCGATCAATGATTAACCTGCTCTGATACCATTTGACAGGATCTCAGCCTCTCGTTTGATCAATCAGATTATGTTTGCAGCGGATTTAGCACATTAATTAGCAATTATATCAAGAACATAAAAGATATTGCAATTAAAAGCATAAACATAGAGAGAGAAGAGTTCTGCGAAACATTAAATGTTTTATTGCTAAGCACGTTTCGGCAATTAAAACAGCATGGTTTGCCATCCTTTTATAGGCGGCAAAAGCATGGTGGTGATGTCCTTTTTCTGACATCACTGAATATTAAAATTACAACTGACTAAACATAAAACTACTGAAGATGTCAACAACTGACATCTTCTTACAAAAGTTCCTAAGTACTGACAAAAGTAAAACTACTGAAATCCTACAACGACTGAAGAACAAACTCTTCAGTCGTTTCTAACTACTGATACTATAACAGCTGAAGAACATGCTCTTCAGCTGTTGTACAACTACTGAAACAAAATAAACTACTGAAAAGGAAAAACCATCACAACAACTGAAGAAGACTTCTTCAGCTGTTGTGACAAACTCTGAGTCTTCAGTACTTGGTCTTCAGACTTGGCTTCAGATGATGTAACAGCTGATGTCTTCAGTAGATATAATCAGCTGTTGTCTTCAGTCTTTGTCTTCAAACTTTGTGCTTCAGTAGAAGGTCTTCAATTCTTCAGTTCTTCAGCTTTTGATACTTCAGTACTTGGTCTTCAGTACATGAAGTCTTCAGTACTTGGATGATCAGTACTTCAGACTTCAGTACTTGGTCTTCAGTACATTGGAGTCTTCAGCTATTGTTCTTCAGTTCTTTGATCTTCATACTTTTGTTCTTCAGACTTTGTCAGAACAGCTGAAGCTAAGATGCTCTCGAGTCTGACATTCAAGCAAGAGAACACAATAGCTGATGGGAGTCTTCAGCAGTTGTTGCAATGGCATGTGGGACTTAGAGGTTTTCCTGATCTTGGCTCATTGGTTCTTTTGGTCCAACATGCTACGAGCGTGTGTGATTGATTTTAGAGGAAGTTGGGATGAGCACTTACCGTTGGTAGAATTCTCATATAATAATAGTTACCATGCCAGCATTGGTATGCCATCTTATGAGATGTTGTACGGTAGGAAGTGCAGAACGCCCGTGTGTTGGGGTGACATAGGGCAAAAGGAATTAGGAAGTCTTGAAGTGGTTGAAGTCACAACCGAGAAGTTAGATAAGATTAAGGCATTCATGAAAGCCGCAAAGGATCGCCAGAAGTCTTATGCTGATAAGAGGCGTAGACCAATAGAATTCGAGGTTGGTGACAAGGTTATGCTCAAGGTATCTCCCTGGAAAGGGATCATAAGGTTTTGAAAACGGGGAAAGTTAAGCCTAAGGTTCATAGGGCCATTCCGTATTGTCGTAAGGGTAGGGGAAGTGGCTTACAGATTAGAATTACCCGATGAGTTGAGTGGAATTCACCCTACGTTCCATGTATCTCATCTTAGGAAATGTCTAGCAGACGATGATGCATTTATACCATTAGAGGACATTGAAGTCGACGAGCGATTGAACTATGTAGAGCAGCCGGTGGCCATCCTGGATTGGAAAGAGAAGCACTTACGTAATAAAGTGGTTCCGCTGGTACGAGTACAGTGGAAACTGTTGGACCAAAAGAACCAATGAGCCAAGATCAGGAAAACCTCTAAGTCCCACATGTCATTGCAACAACTGCTGAAGACTCTCATCAGTTGTTTTGACAAAGTCTGAAGAATCAAAGTCTGAAGATCAAAGATCTGAAGTACAACAGCTGAAGATTCTAAAGTGCTGAAGACAAGTACTGAAGTCTGAAGTACTGAAACTTACAAGTACTGAAGACTTCAAGTACTGAAGACAAGTACTGAAGATCAAAAGCTGCAGGACTGAAGAACTGAAGATCATCTACTGATGCACAACGTCTGAAGACAAAGACTGAAGACAACAGCTGATGACATCTACTGAAGTCATCAGCTGTTACATCATCTGAAGCCCAAGTCTGAAGAACAAGTGCTGAAGACTCAGAGTTTGTCACAACAGCTGAAGTAGTCTTCTTCAGTTGTTGTGATGGTTTTTGCTTTCAGTAGTTTTATATTTTTGTTTCAGCAGTTTGTATAACAGCTGAAGAGCATCTTCTTCAGCTGTTATAGTTTAGTAGTTATAAACGAGTGAAGAGGTTGTTCTTCAGTCTTTGTAGGCTTTTCAGTAGTTTCCTTTTCAGTACTTGTAATAGGTAGAACACTTTTGTAAGAAGATGTCAGCTGTTGACATCTTCAGTAGTTTTATGTTCTATCAGTTGTAAGTTTAATAATCGGTTGATGTCACTGTCAAGTGATATCATCACCCATCATTTTGCCACCTATAAAAGGATGGTGAACCATGCTGTATTAGGTGCCGAAACGTGTAATGTTATAGAAAATCTTCTTTTTCGCAGAAAAAAAAAAGATCAGGAAAACCTCTAAGTCTCACATGTCATTGCAACAACTGCTGAAGACTCTCATCAGCTGTTTTGACAAAGTCTGGAGAATCAAAGTCTGAAGATCAAAGATCTGAAGTACAACAGCTGAAAATTCTAAAGTGCTGAAGACAAGTACTGAAGTCTGAAGTACTGAAACTTACAAGTACTAAAGACTTCAAGTACTAAAGACAAGTACTGAAGATCAAAAGCTGAAGGACTGAAGAACTGAAGATCATCTACTGATGCACAACGTCTGAAGACAAAGACTAAAGACAACAGCTGATGACATCTACTGAAGTCATCAGCTGTTACATCATCTGAAGCCCAAGTCTGAAGAACAAGTGCTGAAGACTCAGAGTTTGTCACAACAGCTGAAGTAGTCTTCTTCAGTTATTGTGATGGTTTTTGCTTTCAGTAGTTTTATATTTTTGTTTTAGTAGTTTGTACAACAGCTGAAGAGCTTGTTCTTCAGCTGTTATAGTTCAGTAGTTATAAACGACTGAAGAGTTTGTTCTTCAGTCGTTGTAGGCTTTTCAGTAGTTTCCTTTTCAGTACTTGTAATAGGTAGAACACTTTTGTAAGAAGATGTCAGCTGTTTACATCTTCAGTAGTTTTATGTTCTATCAGTTGTAAGTTTAATAATCGGTTGATGTCACTGTCAAGTGACATCATCACCCATCCTTTTGCCGCCTATAAAAGGATGGTGAACCATGCTGTATTAGGTGCCGAAACGTGTAATGTTATAGAAAATCTTCTTTTTCGCAGAACTTCTCTCTATCTCTCTCTATGTTAGTACTTTTACTTGCTAAATATTTTGTGTTCTTGCTTTAATTGCTAATTTCGTGCTAAATCCGCTGCAAAAACAATCTGATTGGTCAAACTAGGGGCTGAGATCCTGTCAAATGGTATCAGAGCAGGTTAATCATTGATCGATTTCACTATTGATCATTTGAAACTGCTCTTTTGATCTCTACGTTTGATCGAATTAGCAATTTGCAAGATTTAGCCATACAGAGTGAGATTCTGCTGTTTCCGGCCAAAATCATGAGGTTCTCTGGTGGTTTTGAGCTACATTTGTTTTGCTTAAACTTGTTTTTGATTAAAACCTGAGATGACGACACTAACTAACGATCCTCACAATACTGGTTCCTCAACCAAGCCTCCGATTCTTGTGAGGAACGAGTATAACATATGGCAACGTCGTATGCTTCACCACTTGTCTGTCAACAGTGCTGGTTGTTGGAAGTCAGTGGTGCATGGACCATACAAGCCTATGGTGAGCGTCCCTGAATCTAATGAACAGGTTCCGAAGAAACCTGAACAATATTCGGACGAAGATCTTAAGCTGTTCGAAATTGACGCTAGAGCCCATCGAATTTTAGCCATGGCTATTCCTAACGAGATTTATTCAGGGCTCTTGCATCATGAGACTGCTCATGACCTATGGGTTGCTCTAAAGGAATAATTTGGAGGAACTGATTCGGTCTTAACAAATAATAGGGAAATCCTCGCCCAACAATATGAGACATTCTCTCATAGAAAGGGTGAGACTCTGACCCAGCAGTTTGAGCGGTTCTCTTGTTTGATTTCTGAGCTGAAGATGGTCAAACAAGAGTACTCCAACAGCCAGATGAACAACAGGTTCCTCAGATCACTGCCTGAGAGATAGGACACTTATACCATTGTCCTACGCTCCAATGCAGATCTGGATTCTCTATCTCTCACCCAACTTCATGGGAAACTGCTCATATTTGAGAGAGAGATAGAGCAAAAGAGGAAGTTGTCCACCTCTGGCAAGCTTGCTGATGACTTTGTCCAGGGCAATGCTGCCTTGATAAGTCAGGAGTCAGAATATGCTGCATCAGAAAGTTCTTATGATGAGCATATTGATTTCTCTACCAACTCAGAACAAGCTTTTGTTGGTGTTAGTAGTTCAGGAGGTAGTGGTGACAATTTGTGTTTTCTGATGGAGGACTTGAAGGGCATTCCAGATGATGATCTGGAAGAGATGGATATTTGAACCAAATGGCAATGATAAATATCAGATCTCAAAAGTTCTACAAGAGAACTGGTAGGAAATTCCCTGGGCTCTCTGGCAAAACCAAAGTTGGTTTTGACAAGAGCAAGTTGAGGTGTCACAAGTGCCAAAGGCTTGGACACTTTGCTAGAGAGTGTAGATCATCTGGATCAAACTCCTCTGCACCCTTTGTGACTTTTCCCAGCAATAGCTCACAGCACAGAGGGCAACATTCTTCCAGTTCTGGCCATCCATCACAAGCACAGGCACCACCTGCTTATTTTGTGCCTCAGGGTCATATGCCGTATCCTTACCCGTGCTACTATGTGCCTCAGCCCAGTCAAACTCAAGCACCTTCGGCTCAACCACCACATGCTCTTCCTGTGCCCCAATCTTCCCAATCTTATCATCACACACAACCTCAACAACACAACTTCTTCACCCTAAGTGTTGTTGACTGGAGTATTCTACCAGATGATCTATCTGGTCAGGAACAACTACTCCAAGGTGCTGGTCAACATGGTGGTGATCATCCTTTTGGAAATCTTGCTCTGATGGCCCTTGATTCTGCTGAGCGGTCATCATCCAATGCCTTATTACAGGTATCCACTGAGGCTAAAGCCAAGCTTTGTTCTGAATCATGCATAGCAGCATTTGCTTCTATTAGAGAAGCAAATGTAGCTTTAATAGATAAAAATCTTGAGCTAGAGCACACCATTTCCAAAAGAAAAGCAGATTTTGAGGTTGCACTAACTGAGAAAAATGATGAGATTTACAAGCTTAAATGCCAAATCAAAGATGTTAAAGCTAGGGAAGATGTACTTCTAGAGAAGTACAGAGACCTCAAGAAAACTCTTGCAACCACCCAAGTTGAGTGTGATCGATGGGTGCAATCATGCAAGGGTTTTGAAATGCTTCTTAGCAAGCAATCTGCTTCCAATGTGAAGTTTGGCATTGTTTATAATCACACTGCTCCTCCTATAGATTTCACTTCAAGAGCAGAAGTTGAATCTGATAGGGAGAGCAATAACCAATCCTTCTCATCATGTGACCTACTATCTTCTGATTCAGCATCATCAGAGATAGAAGTCAGCATTAACTTCTGCCAAAACCAATCAGCTGATGCTACAACAGCTGATGGTTCAAATGCTGACTGTCACATAACCAAAAGGTTGATCAACTCAGGTGTTGTTACTAGAAGCACTGAAGGTACTGGAGAGCAAGTGACAACATCTGAAGTTCAAACCTCAACTACTGTTAGCACTAAAGAGAAGAAAACTAACAGTAGGAAAGGTTTGAAGACAGCTAAAGAGGATGTCAGGAAAGCAGGCACTAGGAAGAAAACTGCTAGTACTGATAGCAAACAGCTGAAGAACAAGTCTTCAGTAGTTTCATCCTCTTCAGCTGATGATCAACATAAGATGAAGAAGAAGCCATGTGAGATATGTGGCTTGTTCAATCATCTTACCGATGATTGCTGGTACAAATGGGGTTCCAAACTCAAACAAAAGGAGAAAATCAATAAGGACATCAATAAAATGAAGAATGAGTTTGAAACCAAGTTTGTACTAGCAACATCCAAGCCTGAAATCCCTAAGCCCAAAGCTAAATCTAAAAAGAAGGTAGGGGTTACTCAGGCAACAGCTGAGGTTGCTCAGAAGAAGATGGTACAACATAGGGATCCATCATCAGAAAACTCTAATGTGTCTGAAGAGCTGAAAGCTTTATCACAAAGTCAGACACAGTTGGTGATGATGGTTCAGCATCTAATGGGAAGAGTCAACCATTTAGATGCTCCTGTGTTGAAACCACAGAAAAGGAAGTCCAAGCCAAAGGGTTCCTCTTCTGTACCATCTTCTTCACCTCAGGCTGTCACACATAACACACCTGTTAGTGCTGCACCTGTCGTTGAGAACAGACCCAAAACCAAACAGGTTTGGGTCTCCAAGACTAACTAACATGTGGTTATGATTGCAGGGTTCTTCAACATGCCATAGAAGCATCTGGTATGTAGACAGTGGAGGATCTATGCACATGACAGGAAGCAGCTCCCTTCTTAATGACTACTCTCAAGGAAAGAAGGGATTTGTCTCCTTTGGCAATGATGCAAAGGGTTACATCATTGGAAAAGGCTTTGTTTCCAATGGGGAAATAAGGTTTGATGATGTTAACCATGTGGAGAATCTCAAGTACAACCTCTTGAGTGTCAGTCAAATGTGTGACAAAGGCCATGTTGCCCTTTTCACAAGCCAGAACTGTCAGATTCGGTCATCCAAAGTTCTGAGTTTGATTGACAAGGTGTTGGATGAATACACTCTCCTGAAAACCAACAGGACAGGAAGAGTGTATGCCTTAGATCTCTCCAAAAAGATAGATCTAAAAGGGCCATCCTTGCCTATTCTCCAAGGCCTCTCCTCAAGAATCTACACTATGGCATAGAAGGCTGGGTCATGTTAATTTCAAAAACATGAATCAGCTGATAAGCCATGGTTTAGTAAGAGGATTGCCTTTGAAGGAGTTCAAGTGTGAAGATGACTACACTGCTTGCTTGAAAGGAAAACAACACAAAGTTTCATTCCCTTCAATAGAAGAACCAAAGTCCACTGCCTGCTTGCAGCTCCTACACATGGATCTCTTTGGTCCTGTCAGAGTGATGAGCATGGCAAAGAAGAAATACTGCCTGGTAATTGTGGATGATTATTCCAGGTTTGTATGGACTTTCTTCTTGCACTCCATGGATGAAGCAGCCAAGACTATCATGAACTTTGTGTTATTTGTAGAAAAGCAGTATTCCCTACAGGTCAAGTGTGTGAGGAGTGACAATGGAACAGAGTTTAGAAACCACACACTTGATGACTTCTACCTGTCCAAGGGAATTAAAAGGCAGTTTAGTATTCCTAGAACTCCTGAGCAGAATGGTGTGGTGGAAAGAAAGAACAGGACTCTCATTGAAGCAGCAAGGTCAATGTTGGCTGACTCAGGGTTGCCACTAACCTTTTGGGCTGAAGCTGTCAACACAGCTTGCTACGTACAGAATAGAAATTTAGTGAATAAGAGGTTGATGAAGACTCCTTATGAAGTTCTTCATCATTTGGCTCCTCTGATTTCATTCTTTAGAGACTTTGGGTGTCCATGTTTCATTCTCAACACTAGCAACCCACTCCAGAAGTTTGCTAGTAAGGTGGATGCAGGGTATTTTGTTGGTTATACATCAACTTGCAAAGCATATAGAGTCTTCAACTGTAGAACAATGGTGGTTGAAGAAACTCTGCATGTTAAGTTCAATGAATCTCCAAAGGACAAGATTCCACAAAACCCTGTGGAGTTGTTTGATTTGGACATACTGCAATATGTTCCTTATCAACCTCCAGCTGTTGAGCCTGTCAAAAGATCTCCACCTGGTGGTACGGATGATGATGTAGTCAGTACTCACCTCTTCAGGTTTAGTGACAACCTGCCTGAGTCCACTGAACCTGATGCTCCTGTAGCCTCAGCAGCTCCATCCACTACAAATGCTGATGAGATTTCTGCTTGCTCTACTTCGTTTGAGCTGCCATCTTCTACATGGTTTCAGGAATCTCTATCACCATCTGTTGCTGCTGATGGGTCTACAAACACTTGCACAGACATTATAGTCTATCAAGAGCTGAAGAATCACCCCACATCTCAAATCATTGGTGATATCAATGCTGGAGTTTCAACCAGGAATCAATTGTCCAACTTCTGCTTCTATGCTCTCTTCATCAGTCAGCAAGAGCCAAAGAACTATCATGTTGCTTTAAGAGACAATGGATGGGTGGAAGCTATGCAGCTTGAGCTTCTTCAGTTCAAGAAACAGCAAGTGTGGGAGCTTGTTCCATTACCCAAAGGTAAGTGTGCTATAGGCACCAAGTGGGTATTTAGGAACAAAACAGAGGAGAAGGGAAAAATCTTCAAAACAAGGCCAGGCTGGTTGTTCAGGGGTTTGCACAAGAGGAAGGCATCGATTATGATAAGACCTTTGCCCCTGTGGCTAGACTGGAAGCAATCAGACTGTTCTTAGCTTATACAGCCTTTCACAGCCTTAAGGTTTATCAAATGGATGTCAAAAGTGCCTTCTTATATGGGAAAATAAAAGAAGAAGTTTATATGTGTCAACCACCAGGTTTTGAGGACAATAAACATCCTGATTGGGTGTATAAGCTTGATAAGGCTCTTTATGGGCTGAAGCAAGCTCCTAGAGCCTGGTATGAGACACTGTCAACTTTTCTTCTAGAGAATAAGTTCACTAGAGGCACCATTGATAAAACCTTATTCATCAAGACTGTGGGACAACATAAGCTCCTTGTTCAAATTTATGTAGATGACATCATCTTTGCATCCTCTGATCCAAAGTTGTGTGATGAATTTACAAAGCTCATGAAGCTAAGGTTTGAAATGAGTGCTATGGGAGAATTACAGTTCTTTCTAGGTTTGCAAATCAAACAACAGGATGGAATCTTCATCCATCAGTCCAAATACACCAAAGAGTTGTTGAATAAGTTTGATTTACAAACCTGTAAGCCCTGTTCTACTCCCATGAGCAGCATCACACAACTAGATGTAGATCAGAAAGGTAAAGCGATTGATGAAACCCTTTACAGATGTATGATTGGGTCCTTGATGTACCTTACAGCTTCTAGACTAGACATCATGTTTTCAACATGTGCTTGTGCTAGATTTCAGGCTGCACCTAAAGAATCCCATTTGATTGCAGTCAAAAGGATCTTTAGATATCTGCAAGGTACCCAATCACTAGGTCTTTGGTATTCAACTGGGCATTCTTGCAAATTGGTTGCTTTCTCTGATAGTGACTATGCAGGATGCAAAGTTACCAGAAAATCCACTTCTGGTGGTTGCCAATTCCTAGGCAATTGTTTGGTTTCTTGGCAGAGTAAGAAACAAACATCAATTGGTACATCCACTGCTGAAGCTGAGTACATTGCTATTGCAAGTTGTACCTCTCAGATACTCTGGCTTCAGAACCAACTTCTGGATTATGGCATTACAGAGACTAAGACTCCATTACTAATGGATAGTGCTTTAGCTCTTTGTATTGTTAAAAATCCAGTCCAGCACTCTAGGACCAAACATATAGAGATCAGACATCATTTTATCAGGGATTGCTTTGAAAAAGGTCTGATTGATCCTAAGTTTGTGCCTAGTGCTGATGAGCTTGCAGATATTTTTACTAAGCCTTTAGATAGTGCCACATTCCAAAACTTGGTACTAAGGCTTGGTATGCTACAGCTAGAATAATTTGACCAATGCTGATGCTCTCATTTCACAAGTACTGATGAGCATTAGGTCAAATATAAGTACTGATGAGTGATTTAGTCTTCAGCTCTTTCACAACTACTGAAGACTAAAATGACTCAAAAGTACTCATGTACATTATTTGTTGAAAACAACTGATGTAGTGAGGTGGATTACAACTACTGATGTATTATTTTCAAACAAATAAGTACTGAAGAACAAATTTTGTTCACAAGTACTGATGTGTAATCTTACACATAAGTACTCAAGAAAATTTGTTCACCAGCTCTGAAGAGTATTTCATCAGCACTTGTGAACATCTGATCACAAGAGCTGAAGGCTTAAATACTCATAAGAGCTGAAGGGTCAATTAAACATCTGAAAGTCAGCCAAAGAGCTGATGAGTAAGTGTAGAGGCTAGCATGAAACAACTGATTTAACGGAAACAGCTGATGAGTAATTTCTCATCAGCTGATGCCAACAGCTTCTGTTTCATACCCAAACAACTGAAGGACAAAACCATGTCTTCAGTAGTTTCACAACTACTGATGACTAACACCAAGTCATCAGTTGTTTACAACAACTGAAGCAATACCATGTCTTCAGTAGTTCACAACTACTGATATCAGTAGTTCACAACTACTGAAGGCTAACACCAAGTCTTCAGTTGTTACAATGTCTGAAGATGAAAACTAGGTCTTCAGTAGTTAAAACTACTGAAGACTGACAACAAGTCTTCAGCCGTTTACAACATCTGAAAGACAAAACCAAGGTTTCAGTAGTTTCAACTACTGAAGACTAACACCAAGTCCTCAAATGTTATAACCACTGAAGGTTAAGACCACGTCATCAGTAGTTTCAACAACTGATGACTAACACCAAAACCTTCAGTAGTTTTATTTCAGCCTTTGCCCTACCCTATAAATACCCCACCTTCAGAGCATTTACTCCTTACTTGACCTAACTTTTCAAAACCTCTGAAATTCCCATACACCATTAATGGCGACCATGCAACTCAAACCTCGACATAACTGTGTCGCTCATCTCACAAAGTCACCATTCTGGCCAAAATTTCACCATGTCGTCGATCTTATGAACGACTCACCATACCAAATGGCCTTTCTTTTGAACCCCACCATCTACACCGACTCCCTGACGGAGTTATGGACGAACATCACCGTCCAAACCGGAGAGCAAGATGGCGAGGTCTCTCTCCAGTCCTCCGTCAACAACCACCCAGTGGTAATCACTCTAGCTACTCTTCGCCAAACCCTAAAGCTGGAGGATGCCACCTACCCAACCTCTTACCCCAAAGGCGCCCTTGATCTATCCTTCACCGCCAATGACTATCAGGGTGACCTCTCCGCCTCCACCTTGTTGAAGAAACACTTCCCAGACCCTCAACGTCTAATTTTTCATATGGTGAACGTGTGTCTGGCCCCCAAAACTTCTTCATGGGACCAGATGTCAACAAGGTGGCAACAGGTATTATTTTCTATCTTTGAAGAACCAAACACTGAACCTAACTGAAATTATATTTTTGGAACTCAAAGACATGGCTGCTAAACCTGTTTCAAACTGATGGATTTTATATCCTCGGTTTATTATGGCCATGATAGAAAACCAGCTAAGTGCTGAGGGACTAGTTGGCACTGGGGTCCCTACCATGGCTGTTCTAGCCGAGGTATACTCCAGGCACAACACCGACCAAACACTAAAACAGGCTGGCCGGCTGCGAAAACCCACGCAGCAGGAACCCACAGCCTCCACCTCCAAATCCAAAGTCCCAACCAAGCCAAAAGCCAAAAAGAAGCCAACAAAGGCTACTCAGGGAAATGAGTCCCCTGAGGATGCCCCTGCAACACAAAGGTAGGATGTGGCTGCTGGTTCGATTCTCCCACCAGCTACCACGACTCCACCCACCACAACCGCACAGGCTTCCTCTCAATAGGAGCCTGATGCAATCACTTCCGGGGCAGCCACTAATCTGGAATCTGTCTCACTTGAGCAGATTGCCATTGAAACGCACAGTCCTCCCCATGTGCACTCTGCTTCAAGCCCACCACCCACTAGACCGCCCCACAAAGCCCTACTTTAACAATAGCCAAAGTGTTGACCCACCTAAGCACTCCACCCTCTCCCTAGAGACCAATTACAACTAAGGAGACTCCAACCGAAGAGAGGGTGGATACAAGTGCCGGTGGGAGCCCCCAACACAGAGAATCACATGTCCAATCTCCTACTGTGGCTAGGGAGATAGGTCATTCTGGTGAGGCTGCCACTTCCTCTGCATCAACATCTGAGTAGGGTGAAGCTGGTAACATCAATAAGACCTCACCAGAGGCAACTGCCGATGATGGATCCAATCCGGAGGCTGGAAGTCCCCAGTACCACGAACAAGGGGCACATGCTACTTCTGAGCCACACTCAGAGCATGTATATCCTGACATAGTCAGGAGGTCAGATGATTCAGTTCACACTGATGATGACCTGAGCTTCTTCTTTGATGTAGTTGCTTACAACACTATCTTAGAAGATGAGGTAAGCAGACTCAAAGAGCTGCTTGCTCAAATGACTCAAGATTGAAGTCCATCTACCACCACAAACCCACAGATGGCAACTTCACTCGAAGGTCTCATATACACTGAGCCACTCCCACAAACTCGGCCACCAGCCCCTGCTTCTGGCACTAGCTCTCAGGGCCAGAACCCCCCTGACCAGCTAGATGCTATCCTCCAGAAATCCCTTCCTCTCATCACACCCATAATAACAGATATTGTCATTAAAACCATTGATGAGAGGCTTCCCACTTATATCCAACCCATGGTGGAGGTTGTAGTTGCTAAGGCGCTTGCTGATTGTCAAACTCCAACCAATGCACCCAAAAAGGGGGAGACATCAGTGCAAGCTAAGAGGAAGAGGGGAGAGGAGGAGTTAGAAGTAGAGAGAGAGGAGGTAGTTGAGAGAGAGAAGGCTGAGGAGAGTGTTAAGGTGAAGGAGAAAGGGAAAGGGAAAGAGAGGGAGGAGAGAGCTGATATAGAAGTGGCTGGAATCCAAAAGGATTTCAGTGTCACTTATCAAAAGAAAAAGGGAGAGAAGGAGGGAGAGAAGGTTGACTCTGATCTAGCAGCCCTTGTCAAGGAGGCTGATGCTGAAAAAAGCAGATCAATGGACTCTGTCATTGATCAGCTGTTCAGGCAAGGCTTTGACATGGACACAGCCATGCTAGATCAGGAGATCAGGAAGATGGAAATGAGAGAGATAGAACACCGATGGTCTACTTATAGCCAAGAGGACAAAAAGAGACTCGAGGCTATGAGTAGATTCATTTCGAAGTATCTGGGCAGGCCAGTCCTTGATGTCAAAGCATGGACCAGGGACAGAATCTTGGCTATAGCCACCAAGATCCGTTCAGCTGGTGATTTTACTAAAGGACTGGTCGCTGAGGCCGTCTCAGAAGTCGGTGCTGGGAACAGGACACTGCTAGCAAAACAGACCAAACCATCCCTTATCTCTAGATTGCTAGCAGTTCCTGCAACATTCCCACACCAACCACCAAAACACAACCCACAAAACCAACCCCTTCACCATCAAAACCCCCAACGAATGATCCACCCTTGCAGAAGAAGAGAAGGGTGTTGAGGCTGCAACAAGAAGAAGAAGAAGAGGAGGATAGACTGCCCCATTCGGCAGTCATCCCACTACCCAAAGCCAAACCTCAAACCATCACTCCCACCTCACACATGGACACTGTGAGGGTAAAATTAGAAGAAGAGGAGTAGCAAGGATTACACGATGAGGAAATGCTGAAAAGCATTGACAAATCCTATGCTGCTTCTACTTCTATTATGAATATGAAGAAGGAGGCTCTGAGACTATTCACCCTTAGGCAAACCTTTCAATATGATAAGGATAGGGTGAGAACTTGGCCTGATCCTAGGGTGGCTCACAGGATAGTCAAGAAAGATATGCCTGTGAGATACAAGAGCCAACTTAAGAGAGTTGTAGATGAAGTAATCTCTGTGGCTCTTGTAATAACACCCTGGGAAATAGTAGAGGAGTTCGAGAAAGCCTATAGAGCCAACCAATCACCCCAAACAATGTTAGATAATAGGGTAGTTAGGAAAGGGTTGGTCTATAAGAGGCTTGAGAACTTCCATAGGGATGAGCTCAACTTGTTGTTGGAAGGAAAACACCCAAAGGAATTTGCATATAGGAAAGTCACAACAGTTGAGCTCAAGAATGGAAAATAGGCCAAGTATGTCTCAGAGCTGTACGGCCGAGAGGGGCTATTCGAAGGTGTGACTGAAGACTTAACCAAAGAAGAACAAATGATATTTCTTCAAGCCTACACCAGAGAATCCTATCGGCTCGTACAAGGGAGGTAGGTCTCATGGATGGGACAACAGCTCTGTGTCCAATTCCCCAAAATAGAGCTCCCATCCATACTCAGCCAATCAAATCTTAGAGACTACCTCTCAGGCCAGTGCTTATCAGGGTCAACTTCTGATCTGATCCAGTAAGAAATAGACCAATCTTTCTGCCAACAATAAGTGGGACAACAAATAATTAGAGGTTTTGGCTGCATTGGTTCAGGGGGACTTTGTTGGACCAAAAGAACCAATGAGCCAAGATCAGGAAAACCTCTAAGTCCCACATGTCATTGCAACAACTGCTGAAGACTCTCATCAGCTGTTTTGACAAATTCTGAAGAATCAAAGTCTAAAGATCAAAGATCTGAAGTACAACAGCTGAAGATTCTAAAGTGCTGAAGACAAGTACTAAAGTCTGAAGTACTGAAACTTACAAGTACTGAAGACTTCAAGTACTGAAGACAAGTACTGAAGATCAAAAGCTGAAGGACTGAAGAACTGAAGATCATCTACTGATGCAGAACGTCTGAAGACAAAGACTGAAGACAACAGCTGATGACATCTACTGAAGTCATCAGCTGTTACATCATCTGAAGCCCAAGTCTGAAGAACAAGTGCTGAAGACTCAGAGTTTGTCACAACAGCTGAAGTAGTCTTCTTCAGTTGTTGTGATGGTTTTTGCTTTTAGGAGTTTTATATTTTTGTTTCAGTAGTTTGTACAACAGCTGAAGAGCTTGTTCTTCAGCTGTTATAGTTCAGTAGTTATAAACGACTGAAGAGTTTGTTCTCCAGTCGTTGTAGGCTTTTCAGTAGTTTCCTTTTCAGTACTTGTAATAGGTAGAACACTTTTGTAAGAAGATGTCAGCTGTTGACATCTTCAGTAGTTTTACGTTCTATTAGTTGTAAGTTAATAATCGGTTGATGTCACTGTCAAGTGACATCATCACCCATCCTTTTGCCGCCTATAAAAGGATGGTGAACCATGCTGTATTAGGTGCCGAAACGTGTAATGTTATAGAAAATCTTCTTTTTCGCAGAACTTCTCTCTCTCTCTCTCTATGTTAGTACTTTTACTTGCTAAATATTTTATGTTCTTGCTTTAATTGCTAATTTCGTGCTAAATTCGCTGCAAAAACAATCTGATTGATCAAACTAGGGGCTGAGATCCTGTCAGAAACACAGAAGAAGATCAAAATCTACGTGGGAGACCGAGGAAGAGATGACGAAATTTTATCCTCAATTGTTTGAGGACTGACAGGTTTCGAGGACAAAACCTAAATAAGTGGAGGAGACTTGTAACACCCCAAAAAGTCAAAACGAGTCATCGAGGATAACGGGCTTAATTGGTGGATATTTAATAAAAGAAGAAAATGGATTATGGGCTAATTAGGCTTATGGGCAAGAGTCTAAGTGGATTTGGGCCCATAATCAGCCTTCAAACCCACCTAATCAGCCACCATCTTCCACACTTGAACCCTAGCCACCAAATTCGTAGAGAGAGAAAGTAAAGAGAGAAAGTAAAGAAAACTCAAGGTTTGGAGCTTCAAAGGTTGAAGGATTGAAGATCTGGGTGTTGGAGCATCAAATCCTAAGAAAAGAGCAACAAAACCAGGTTAGAATCAACCTCTAAACCCTTCTATAGATCAAACCCGGATTCTAGGGTTTTGGGTTTTGAAAAGTTTCAAAGAAACACATAAAGGTCAAATTTTACGTATGAAAACGTGTAAAAATGTTAGATATGGCTTCATGGATGGTAAACCAATGATTTGGATGTAAAAAGTTAAGATTTTGGGTTAAAAACAGGCTGGTTCTTAGTTTTCGTTCGTCCAGCGAAACTGTGCCTCGATCCAGCGAAACTGAGTATTCATCCAGCGAAACTGTGTGTGCATCCAGCGAAACTAGGAGATTTCTAGCGAAACTACAGTTTCGCTGGTGCGAAATTACAGTTTCATCGGTAAGTTCGCTAGTGCTTAGGTTGACCTATAGACTTAGCGAAACTAGGAAATTCCAATGAAAGTTGGGCGCTCATGGCAACGAATCTGTGCAGCGAAACTGGCAGAAGTGCTGCCCAGCGAAACTGGTAGCGAAACTGCCAGCGAAATTGGCAGCGAAACTACCAGCGAAACTGTCAGCGAAACTATGAAGAAAATGACGTTTTTATGTATTAACTTTCGTGCAGCTCGTGTATTCAGGCTATAGCTTAAGTGACCTAGAATTTAAGCTATTTGGATAAGTTCAGGTGAGTTCTAGACCCTCTTATTTAAACGTTTTTCCATGTTTTTGGGGCTATTATGCATAGTAAACATAAGGTTTTCAAGGTAAGGATTTCAAGGTGTTTTAACAAGAAAATACATTTTTCTAAAGTAAAATGTGACATTTAAATAGCTCAAAATAATTTTTGGGCGCGCTGACCTGGCAGCCCGGCCCCAGCCAGGGGCGTTGCCCCTTGGACCCCTCTAGGGCTGCTGCCCCTAGGACCCCGCTATCAGGGGCTGCCGCCCCCGAACCCCTGTTGTCCCGCGGAGGGTCGGTTACGTGTTATGATGACTAGTACTTGGTATGTTGTGTACTTAATAAGTTACGTATTATATATTAAGTGAAAGATAATAATAATGAGAAGTGGAACTTAACGAATGTTACCCCGGGCTCGTTTGATGATGAAAAGTCTTGCAAGCACTATGATAGACTTCACTTGTGTGAGTCGCACGTATGATGATGGATCCGTATTCATGAGCGGGCTATGTGCCTTGCAGTGTGGATCAATTGTCGGGGGTTAGCTACCATGATGATGTGTACCGACGGGGATCGACATTCGTTGTCGATCAACATGGAGTTCTTGCTTTGTGCAATCTCGCTTATGATGAAGTGAAACGTAATGAAAGAATAAAAGATACCATGTAAAGTCATACAATATCAATAATAATAATAAAGTTAACAATAATGATAATGATAATAATAAGGAATCATAAAGACAATCTTGATTATGCATGGAATTAAGCATTTAATAACCCTAAGGCATTTCGTAATTATGCTTGTAATGGGTAATCATTGCCCATAAGTCAACTTAGTCAAAACCCTAGACTTTTTGTTTTTCCTGAAACTTCAGAAAATAATTATAAGGGTCTAGACACATGGGAACTATTTGGGCGCTTCTGCCCTGTTTAGACGTCTTGCCACTATGCAGACGTCTGGACTCAACTTGGTCACTTTTTGCCTTAGACGCATAGGCCTATTTAGACGCATGGGCCTTGTTCAGACGTTTGGGCCTATACCTAGCCATTATTCAGTTAGAAGCATGGGCCCGATTCAGACGTTTGGGCCTATAGTTAGTCATTTTTCACTTAGACGCATTGGCCCATTTAAACGGTTGGGCACTATCCAGGCGGTTGGGCATTTTGGACGGTTAGGCATACTTAGAAAAAAATACAACCGTTGGACGCATGGTCCACTGTTTAGACGGTTGGGCATCGTAATTTCACTTTAACAACATAAATCAGTCCCAATTCGTCTAAAATCAAAATCTAAGCTTAGTTCTAGCATTCCAAGCATCATAACATGTACATACACATATATATGCCCCGAATTTACACCCTCCCACATGCATATTTACACACACACATACGGGTGAAACCCATTTTTATAAAATCATGCACACATGCATTTTTCAGCCCCAAAATTATTAAAAACATGTTTAAAAAGTGGGTTCTATAACTCACCTTAATTTGTTTTTGGGTTTGAACCCTTCTTTTGAGCTTTCCAGATGTTTCTAGCACCTAAAACCCACACACATATACATCTGAACACACAATCACATTTATAAGCACATAACCGAGACTAGAAACATCTAAAACATCATAAAACTGAGAATTCTTACCAAAAACTTCGAATTTCCCTTCTTCTTCTACAACCTCCAAGAATTCTCTGTTGTTTCTCTCTCAAAAAATCCGATTGTTTGATGTGAATAAGCAACATGGGCGGCCATGTTACTTTATTCACCAACTTTCAAACCTTTTTTCCTTTTGGACACTTTTAGCCCTTCAACTTGGGTTTTATAACTTTTTCTTCTTTTCCTTTACTTTTATTCTTTTCTTTATATCTTAAAAAAATAACCGGGTGTTACAAGTCCACCCCCCTTATATATGTTTCATCCCCGAAAGCTGTTACTCCTCAAACAGATGAGGGTAAAGCTGTTACCCCTTAAGCACATGTTGAGCCCCAGCCTGCACTCCCCCATATGCTCCTTCCCGCACTTGCCACACCTCTTGGGTCCCGAGCTTGATGACCCCACTCTATGGTCATCTATTCTCATCTTCTTGTTGTTCGGGACGAAACCACCATGCCCGAACCGCTTTCCGTTCCAGTTTCGGTCACTGCCACCAGCTTTCTTCACCTCCACCATCGTCACCTCCCTCTCATCATAGAGCCTCCCAGCCAGTTCCACTGCTGACCTAAAGGTGCTTGGTCGGGCAACGATCAAGTGCCTACGAATGTTAGCTGGCAATCCCTGGATGTACCGATTGATCTTTCGGGACATCAGCATTACCTGAACCGACACCAGTCTTGCCTTTTCGTTAAATCTGGTGGTGTACTGCTGGTGGCTCATGGTTCCTACCTCGAGTTGTAGGAACTCCCTCTCGATCTTATCGAGTTCCCTGTGAGGACGGAATTCCTCAATCACCAATTGCTTCAGCTCGTTCCATTGCATCTTCCCGATGGCTCTGGCACCCTCAGCTTGGGCAATGTTATCCCACCAACACAACGCTGAGTCAACAAAGGAGTGAGTCATGAACTTCAGCTTATGGTATTCACGACACTCACTGATTTCCAACACCGCCTCCATCTCCCTTACCCAGCGTTGAGCGACAGTGGCATTGCCATTGCCATCGAAGGTCGGGGGCTTGCACCTTTGGAATGCCCCATAACTGCACCCCTTGGTAGTCACCCCCACTACATCATCCTCTTATTCGTCAGACAAAACGGTCTCAGGCTCTGGTCGTTCCTCCTCCCCTCTGTTCTCCTTGCTCGTTGATCCCTTCCTATTTTCATTCTCCTTTCTCTCCTCGCTTCTCACAGCCCTGATGACTTCAGTCACCACAGACAGTAAATCTATCTACATGACCTGGTGCACTTCATCAACAATCGCCTCCCTAGCTGAGGCGTTCAGGCTGGCATTCTCATTCTCCTTACTTCGGCCATGAACCTCAGGGTTCTCATGAGCCGTCTCAGGAGCCTTAGCACTACTCCTAGTCACACGTGGTCAACCTCTGCCTCTAGAAGCCTTGGAAGACTTCTGTCCAGCCATTTCCTAGATGCTATAAGATTCAAATACTAACACAGTCATTTATGGTAATAGCTCAGTTTATGTCAAGTATAGTAAGTCCCTAATTACAGTGTCCAGTTGTGATTAGTCACTTACTTTACTCTTCACACCCTAAGCATTCCCTATCCTGACTACATCAGTATCTAAATCTACTAAGAACACATAAGTCAAATAGCACACGCATACAATACCGGTTAATATTTATAAAAGACATACCTTATGGCATGTAGCTACTCGGGCTGACATCCCTCCATCTGTCCCATTTTCAGTTTAAGTTTAGGTTTTTGAAAATATTTTACCCGATTCACTTAAACTACGGCTCTGATACCAACTTGTAAGGCCACAATCCCGGAGACCTCACAGTTGGTTATTCACATCAATAATTACCCAAAATGTGACAGATTATAAATTTAAGTAGCGGAATTTATTTAACAAAAGCCATTCATTTCATTATAAACACTATTGTTAAGCAATACACCTTGGTTTAATCAGGTTACAAAATAATTGTTTAATTGCATTACAAAATAACAGTATTATCATGTATGAATGGGTGTCAGTCATGCCCCGCCGAGTAGCTTCACCCGCGTGCCATCCTTGGCAACATTTTACCTGCCAACTGAAAAATACATAAAAGTCAGCGTTGCTGAGTGAGTCCTATTTTTTATAATAAAACATACTTTACTTTCGTTTAAGAACTATTCTTTATTTTTGCATGTGATCACAAATCATACGTACACATAGGTAATATCATTATTATCTTCATCATTCGTTCCTTATCTTTCCGAGTTTTTTGCCACAACAGGTCGCTCGCCTCATTAGCAGTCTCAATGATTGCATTTTATCCGAGTCTTTTGCGACAACAGGGTCGCTCACCTCATTGTCAATCTCAATGATTGACCCTGTGTGCATCCTTTGGGGTAGCTAACCCGCATCACAGTTGAGCTAACGACAACTAGGCCGTGCACCTCTATACATTTGCTTGCAAGACTATCATTCATTCATTTACGTTCCAGTTTTCATCATCATTAATCTTTCACTTTATTAATGATAACACTTTTCGTTTCGATCATAAACATACCACGTAAAGTCATACAATATTAATAATAATAATAAAGATAACAATAATGATAATGATAATAATAAGGAATCATAAAGACAATCATGATTATGCATGGAATTAAACATTTAATTACCCTAAGGCATTTCATAATTACGCTTATAATGGGTAATCATTGCCCATAACTCAACTTAATCAAAATCCTAGACTTTCTGTTTTTCCTGAAACTTCAGAAAATAATTCTAAGGGTCTAGACGCATGGGAACTATTTTGGCGCTTCTGCCCTGTTAAGACGTCTTGCCACTATGCAGACGTCTGGACTCAACTTGGTCACTTTTTGCCTTAGACGCATGGGCGTATTTAGACGCTTGGGCCCTGTTCAGACGTTTGAGCCTATACGTAGCCATTTTTCACTTAGACGCATGGGCCTATTTAGACGCATGGGCCCTGTTAAGACCTTTGGGCCTATACTTAGCCATTTTTCACTTAGACACATGGGCCTATTTAGATGGTTGGGCACTATCCAGGCGGTTGGGCATTTTGGGCGGTTAGGCATACTTAGAAAAAAATACAACCGTTGGACACATGGTCCACTGTTTAGACGGTTGGGCATGGTAATTTCACTTTAACAACATAAATCAATCCCAATTCGTCCTAAATCAGAATCTAAGCTTAGTTCTAGCATTCTAAGCATCATAACATGTACATACACATATATATGCCCCAAATTTACACCCTCCTACATGCATATTTACACACACACATACGTGTGAAACCCATTTTTATAAAATTATGCACACATGCATTTTCCATCCCCAAAATTGTTAAAAACATGTTTAAAAAGGTGGTTCTAGAACTCACCTTAGTTTGTTTTTCGGGTTTGAACCCTTCTTTTGAGCTTCCCAGACGTTTCTAGCACTTAAACCCATACATATATACACCCGAACGCACAATCACATTTATAAGCACATAACCGAGACTAGAAACATCTAAAACATCATAAAACTGAGAATTCTTACCAAAAACTTCAAATTTCCCTTCTTCTTCTACAACCTTCGAGAATTCTCTGTTGTTTCTCTCTCTATAGATCCGATTGTTTGATATGAATAAGCAACATGGGCGGCCATGTTACTTTATTCACCAACTTTCAAACCTTTTGTCCTTTTGGACAATTTTAGCCCTTCAACTTGGGTTTTATAGCTTTTCCTTCTTTTCCTTTACTTTTATTCTTTTCTTTATATCTTAAAAACATAACCGGGTGTTACATTAATTATATATAATATACAATTTGGGTTAAGAGATGTTAGACCCAACACAGACTCAAGACAAAAATCAGCCACACTCAACCAAGTTTTGATGAGACTTGTATCTTTGTGCAGGCCAAGATGTTATGAGAATAATCCTTATTACTGAGTTCTTGATCTTTAGTTTAGCTGCACAATCATTGTTTACTTCATTTTCAGGCTGAGTCTACAATGCATATCCCAACATAAGTCGTTGACCTCTTTGTAACTTCTTTTTCGCGGGTTCCTGAGAGAACAAAATTGGAAAACACTTTAAAAGTATATTCTCCCCCTAAATTTTATTTACCCTTATGGGGATAGAAATTTATTTTGTTTTTCCATATATAAAAGTAGGTAAAAATAATAAAAATAATAATAAAATAAAATAAAATAAAAGAAGAAGGAATATGGGATATCAGATATTATTTGACAAATGTAAAAAAATGAAAAGAGTTATTGATGAAAGCATGACATTTTATTAGGAAAAGAGATTTTCAGAAAGATATTAAACCCAACATAGAGATCAATTCATAAACCCCTTTTCCTGAACATCGTGGATTGCTCTTTGACTTTTTGTGTCGATTGGAATAATATCAATAAACCCATTTTCCTGAGCATCGTGGACTGCATGAACCCTAGTTTCAATGTGCTTGGTTAGATTGTGATGAATTGAATTTTTGGCAATTCCAATGGCAGCTTCATTATCACAGAAGAGTGGTGTATGAAGAAAATTGATGACATAATCCATCATGTGATGTTGGATCCAAAGCACTTGGCAGCAGCAGCTAGAGGCAACAACATGTTCAACTTCACCTGTAGATAAAGATACAGTTGTCTGCTTTTTTTCTTTGCCATGAAACAAGACAATCCTATATCTAGCAGGTATGTATCATTCCTCCTTGGAGCCTACATGATTATTAAATTCTCTGTAACAGTGAACTTGGGTTTCAGGAACAAGCATTCATTTGACATAAACAATACTGGAATGTCTTTATCACATATCTGTGATACACTAAATAAGTTGAATGCCAGTTCTGGAACGTAGTTCACTTTCTCCAGAATCAATGAACCATTTGAGACTTCTCCCTGACCAATCATCTTTCCACCTTTCTTACTCTTGCAAATGCAGCATATTCTCCATTTATTATTCTATAGCTAGTGTGAGGTCCTTCAACCCGATCATATGCCTGGAACATCAGCTATCAACATGCCATAAGCTATTGACAGCTTTTCTTGAATGATCCTGGCATTAGAACACAAAGATCGTTAGGTTTTGCGAATAGGAACCCAAGTTTTGACTAACTTGGGTTTTCAATCATGAGAATTTTTACAAAAAAATATTTATAAAGTGATTTATTCTACTTTCCAAAGAACGATTATGTACAGTTTTATCAACATATTTAGGACGATTTTTAATTACATGATCATCCTTTCACATTTAAAGCAATTGGATTTCAAAATCTTCATTTTGCAATTACGAACAGGAATGTGATCAATTGCACTATCTTCCTCAGAATCAGTCACATGTGAATCAGAATTACTACGTGTATAGTATTATTCTCTTACATTTTCTTTTGAGACCTTAATTATGGCATATTCTGATTCATTTACATTGATGATTTTAATCTCTGAGGAAGCTGTTCCTGTTTCTTTTGGTTTAGAAATCCGAATTAGGGTAAAAGATGGAATAAGATGAGAGAGGAACTTTTCAAAACAATTTAAGTCTATAAGTCTTACTAAAGCTTTATTTGAACATTCATCATTCTCATTAACACAAGCATTGATAACATTTGGAGATGAGCTAGAAACATTTGATGATGAATAAGATGGACTAGAACTAGAACTACAAAAGCCATTGTCTAAAACAGACAGCGGGGATGCAAAACTACTTAAGCTAGTGTCTTTTAAAGACTTTTTGGAATCACAAAAGCTATGACTAGAGCTGCCCAAACCACTACTGCTACCGTAACCATAATCCTCTTGAATCTCTTTATGATTCACTCCTTCTAGACTTACATGCAAACTATTAGTATCATTTTGAATCAAGTCATTTGTTGGATGAGGTGTAGGCATAGGTGAATAACAATAAGTGCTTGGAGGAGGATAAACATGAGTGGTTTCATCAAATCCCAACCCTGTCTTAAGTCTAGCCCCCCTTTGCTTCTTACAACGATCCTTATGTTTCATCCCAGATATTGTCCATTTTTCAAGCTTGGTTTTTAATTTGCTTGTTTCAAACTCAGCAAGAGCTACACGTTTAGTTAATGACTCTATTTCAACATTTCTTTCCAAAAGATTTCTTTTTAAATACTCATTTTCTTTTAAAGCCTCATTCAATTTGATAAAATATTTAGACTCATTTATTTTAAGTTCCTTATTTATTTTTTTTAGCTCTTTTTCATTTTCTAATAATAACATATTAGCTTTATATACTCTAAATAATCTAATTTTACATGGAGAAGAACACATATCTTGAATTACCTGATAAGGAAGACCCATGACCACTTTCTTGGCAGCTAGGGCCTTTTCACACTGACAGACTGGGGTGTTCTTCTTCCTTTCTTCTTCCTCCTGCTTCTCTGCTTCCATGCTTGTTCTCTGATCTTTACTTGCTTCCTCCTTCATCTCTTCCTTTACCTCCAGCTTAACCTCCCGCTTCTCAACCTGCTCTTGCTTTCTACATTCTTCAGCTTTATCAATCTTCTATTCTTTAACTTCCTCAACCTCCCTTTCTTCACCCTTACCTTGTTTCTTGACACTACCATCATAAGCTTCTTCCATAACCTCATTCTTAAATTCGCTAAAAGGATCAAACTCTTCCACTGACTCCTCCTCTTTCCTCACTACCACAGCTACTCATGCATGATTGATCTCTTCCTCCGTTTCTGTAAACTCTACACTCCAGTTAAAGTTGGAAATCAAGGTTTTTCCTTTCTTTTGCTTTGTTTCTTCCTTTTCAGTAATCGGGATAACCTTTGAAGTTCTAGACGTTCCTGGTTCAGTGACGATTGGAGATGGACATTCTCTTTTAAAATGCCCCAACTGTTTGCAATTTAAACATCTCAACTTTCACTTATCAAAGCCAAGCTTAGAATTCTGGTTATGATTGCCAAAGTTCCTTCTTCTAGTACGCTCTATAAATCTCCTTGCACGCAGTATGAGCATTTCCATTTGCCATTGAATATCTGTTTCCTCTAAATCATCAGGATCCACCTGATACACGTCCTCAAACGTCATCCCCTTACCCTTGAGCTCTCCATCTACTAAGGCTTCATAACTGTGAACAAATATTCCAAACAGTGCCATGGTATTAGAAGGAATTTAAGTGGTGATAGATGTCTTTAAGCTTGAACCAACACTTGTAGATCCACCACTTGCCTTGTCTGACATACCAATTCCTATAGATCCACCATAAGCTGCACCATACATAGTTGAGTTTAAAGTGAATGAAATCAATGCAACATTTTATGGATATACTGTGCTGGCACCAAGGATTGATTATATTCCCTTCTCTTCAGATCCAAGTCAAAAGATTTCAGTTTGTCGATTACATCCATAAGCTTGTTATCAACAAAGTTTCTCTCCTACTTTAGCATTCTTACATGTAGGCTCCATTGGGGTGGAAGAGAGTCTAAGAGCTTGGTCACATGCTCATGATTACCCAACTGCTCATCATACTTCTTCAGTGCTCGAAACTTTCAAAAATCAATTGGTAAGATCAGTAAGTCTTTCATTCTTATGTCCGACAAATGAATTAAACTCCTTTTCAGCTTGGGCTTTCTTGTCCTTCTTTAGATCTTCATTTCCATCAAAGAATTCATATAAGGCATCATACAAAGACTTTGCATTGTTGTGCTTAACAAAACCGTTGTATATGTCTTGTGATAAGCATAAGGTCAAGGACCTGAAAGCTTTCTGATCATGATCAATTAGCTTAATATCTCTTTTTAGAATAGGTTGAGGAGTCAGTGTTCACCCTGATCTGTTCACTGACAGTCTCTGTTGGAGTGTATGGACCTTTCATTATAGATTTCCATTGATTATGATCCGTGTAAAAGAAAAAGGCCTTCAAGCATCGCTTCCAATCAAATTGTCTCCATTAATAAGCCTCGGTGGCCTATTTGGTGCAACACTCTCCAAATCAGAGATGGTAATGTTGGTTGATGTCATTTTCCAAGTAAGGAATAGATTCGCTGAACTTCAGTTGATTCGCTGGTAAATTTTCTGGTAATTTTGCCCGTAGTTTCACTCGGCAAATGGGAAGCGGTTCGCTTGAAAACTACTATGAAGCTTCTAATTTAGCTCACTGTTTCACAAAACCTAGTAGAACTTTCATTGTAGGACAATTTCACCAGCAATTTCGCTTGTTAGCTTGAACAAGTAAGGTGAACTTTCGTTCAAACTATGTAGATTCACTGAAAATTCAGCAAATCACAGAAGATGATAGTTTTGCTGGAATCAAAACTAGTTTTGCTGGATGAAGAACTAGTTTTGCTGGAAGCAGCAGAAAGACTGTTCAAACTATAAATCAATCTGAAATCACCCAAATCACTATGAATTGGTGATTGGATGATTTGGATAGCTTCCTATGCTCAAACCAAGTATTTTTAAAAAGATTTTTACAAAGCCAAAAACACACTCTAATGATCTGAAATGAATGAAACAATGATTTTATCAAAAAACCCTTTTAAAAGAACCAACAAATCAACAAATCAAGAGCACTAAGACTCTGATACCATATTGTTGGTCCATTGATGATCGAAAAACAGTGCTAATGATGATAAATCACAATCAAATACCACTGAAACAACAACTTTTTTTAGACTAGACTAACCCAGTAAGTCCCACTCAAGAGCAGGGTCTGGGAGAGTAGGTGGCGGCGCGTCTTTCCTCTATCTTGTGAGATAGAGAGACTGCTTTCGAAGAGACCCCCGACTCGGTAACGAAAACCAATAACAGTCGCAATCGTAAACATAAAGTAAGTCAGACAACACACAGGTATAAATCACTTAAAATACATAGAAAGCGTGTACATCAAATAAGCGGGTAGAATCACGTATAAGGGCAGAATTAGGAAGACAGGTGGGCCGCAACATATCTACGTCTACCCTTCCTACCCAAGATCTACGTCTACCATTCCTACCCACCGGTCCCGCTAGAAGTCCTTAATTTTAATTCTACGTCTCCACTCACTCCTATCCTCGATCATGTGCTCAGAGAGGTGCAAGTCTACCATATCTCACCTAATTATTTCATCCCAAGTCAACCTAGGTCGGCCTCTATTCCTCCTACCCTCTACGGTGATGTTCTCTACTGCTCTAACGGGTGCTACCATCGACCTTCGCTTTACGTGCCCAAACCATCTTAATCTTCCCTCTCTTATTTTATCTGTGATACACGCCACCTCCAGCCTCCGTCAAATCGCATCGTTTCTTATTCGATCCAATCTTGTGTGTCCACACATCCATCTTAGCATACGTATTTCCGCGACCTCTATTTGTCTCTGGTGCAATTTCTTTATGGCCCAACAGTCTGTTCCGTATAACATAGCTGGACGTACTGCCACTGTGTAAAGTTTTCCCTTTAATTTTGCTGGGAACCTCTTATCACACAGGATCCCTGATGCTGCTCTCCATTTGCACCATCCTGATTGCACACGGTGAACTACATCGCTGTGTATCTCTCCGTCTTCCTGTACGTACGAGCCCAGCTATTTGAACGTAGACGTCTGTGGTACCGTCATACCCTGGATGTTGATTTGTGTGTCCTCTTTAGCCTCACCACTAAAGTTACAATGCATGTATTCAGTCTTGGAGCGACTTATTGTTAAGCCTCTACTCTCTAGTGCTGCTCTCCACTGTTCTAGCCTCTCGTTAAGCACCGTTTTAGATTCTGATATTAGGACAATATCATCTGTAAACAGCATGCACCACGGGACAGGCTCTTGTATAGACTTGGTCATCTCATCCAGCACTATTGTGAAGAGAAACGGGACAGGCCCTTGGTGTAGTCCCACTTCCACCGGAAAGAAGTCTGTGTCTCCGACTGGTGCTCGCACACACCTTTTTTTCCTTTCATACATATCCATTATTATTTTAATATACTTCTCTGGTACCCTTCTGAGTCGTAAACTTTCCCAAATGAGTTGACGCGGCACACTGTCATATGCTTTTTCTAGGGCAATGAATACCATATGAAGGTCCCTTTTCTTTTCTCTATATTTCTCTATTATCCTTCTTATGACGTGTATGGCTTCTGTTGTGGAGCGTCCTGGCATAAATCCAACTTGGTTCACCGTAATCTGAAACAACAATCAAAACAATAATCTATCAAGGAGTTTCAAAATATCACCATATCAATCAAAGAAGAATCAAACAAACAAGGCTCAATAATGAGAAATGATAATTCCAGCCCAAAAATACAATAAGAACAGTAACGCAAAAGTATATTCTCGAATTAGGGTTGTGCAAAATAAAACTTCCTAACAAAATATTACAAAGATTCATATATATAGTAATCATAGTTTCACTGATAGTTTCGCTGGGTAGCGAAACTGTCCTGCTTATGCCTTAGACTCACCCGGCTGCGAAACACAGTTTCGTCGGGTGACCTAAGTTAGCTGACTACAAACGAAACTATAGTTTAGCTCGTAATTTTGCTATGTCAGTGAAAACTACTACTAAACCAATACTAACTATTATTTACATACAATGAACAAACTAACATAAGTCCTATTACAAATAAAGCAAAATCAAACTAACTAACTAAGGTGAGTCCAACCTATACTTGATCTTCAAAATTTGAGAAGTATTTTCTTTTATTAAGCATTGTATCAGTAGTTGCACTGTCAATTAGACAAACATCTTCATCATTAATGAGAAGTTTTGTTAAACACTCCATTTGCTTCTTAAGAAGAGAAGAATTTCGTAAATAAAATGTTGCATAATTTTCTTTTAAATAACATAAAAAACAATAATGATCAATAAGGTGAAGTTTGTTCAGGAAAACCAATCTTCCAATACCAACAAACCTACTGCTGAGTTAAACCCATCTTTTAAATCAAAGCACAACTATAACAAGAATAAACATAATAGAAACTGCTATGAAAGAACTTTAGACTCTTTAGAATTAATATCATTTCCATATGTTCAAAATCTACTTCTGAAGTAGTTAAGATTCCTAGCAAGAAGTTCCCAAAAAAAGATTGATCTTTCCACTCACAAAGATGAACAAGAACATAAATGGTATTGAGGAGAATCCGTATATGAAATCTTCAAAGAAGAAGGTAATACCTAAAGAATTCATTGATCGTGAGCTGATCAAGAGTGGAAAAAGGAGAAGGTAAAGAAGGAGTTACAAAATCTTAAGCTAGAGATCAAGACAGCTAGGCGGCCGATAAAGATCATATGCCTAGTATGTGGGGAAGATAATCATTTTACAAAAGACTATCCAATCAATCCCTTAACTCACTTTAGCAATCATATTAGATTCTCAAAAGGATCTATAGCTACTAAAAATCTATTGAAAGGAAGAAATGGTACTCACAAGGCTGTTTGGAAGACAAACAAGTCAAGTGCCAATTTCAAAAAAAATTATCACTTCTGAAGAGTGTATCAAACAAATCAGCAGTTGTAAACTCAAAGAAGAAGACTTTTAAGAAATCTTCACCATCTTCGAATACTTCCAAAGGTCATCAAAGCTGAGAAGATGTTAAAGATTCCAGCAAGTCCAAAGCAAACAAGAAAGGCCGGAGACTAAACACATCTACTGAACTTGACAAAACAAATCATCCTTTAGAACCAACTGGCACCTTAGAGCTGGTCAAACAAGTCATCTATTCTCAGTAGGGGATGTCGATTCTTCACTGTTAACTTTTTTAACTCCCGGTAGTCTATGCACATCCTCATACTACCGTCTTTCTTCTTGACAAACAAAACCGGGGCACCCCAAGGAGAGATGCTCGGTCGAATAAAACCCTTGACTAACAGCTCTTCTAACTGAGCCATCAGTTCCTTCATTTCAGGCGGAGCTAGATGATACGACGCCTTGGCAACAGGTTGGGCACCCGGTATCAAATCAATCTGGAACTCGATCCCGCGATCAGATGGCACACCAGATAGGTCTTTCGGAAATACGTTCGGGAAGTCACACACCACTGGTACGTTGGACAATTATGGTACTGACACGTCCACATCCTTTATGTATGCAAGGTAGGCATTACATTCATGTTTCATGCATTTCTCTACCACCACCATCGAAATAACCTTCGGAACTGTAGTGACACGATTGCCGTAGACCGTCACCAAACTTCCATCGGGCATGATTAATCGAATCATCTTCTTGGGACAAACGATATTTGCCTCGTAGGCTGCTAACCAATCCATTCCTAGTACTACATCAAATCCGCCTAGGGGCATCACAAATAGTCTAGTAGAGAACCTATGGCCTTCTAGTTCTATGTCATAATTTTCTATCATATCAGAAATTCTAGTAGACTTACCAATAGTAGTTTCTACATCAAATGGATCATTAATACTAATACTACTAACAGACAACTTAGAACAGAAAGCAATAGAAATAAAACTCTTACTAGCACCAGAATCAAATAATACAGAGGCACAAATTTGGTTTACTAGAAACATACCTGACACGACATCAGAATCTACCCTGGCCTCGTCCCGGGTCATCGTGAATGCTCTAGCACTTACCCTCTACTCTCCTTCTTTCATCCTCTTCTTCACCCCAGAACTCTCGGACCTTGGCTTCTTGCACTCCTGACTCATCTGACCTGTTTCACCACAGTTATAACACCTCACCACCCTACAATCCTTAGCAATATGACCAGGCTTCCCACACTTTAAGAAAACATTTAATCCCAACCTACATTCCCCTATATACTCCTTCCCACACTTACTACCTCTTCGTCCCCGAGCCTACTGCAACCACCCGTCGATCATCAACCCTTGACTTCTTGTTGTTTGGGGTGAAACCACCATGCCTAAACCTTTTTCCGCTCCAGTTCCTGTCACCACCACCCATCTTCTTCACCTCAACCACCGCCACCTCTCTCTCATCGTATAACCTCCCAGCCAGATCCACTGTCGACATAAAAGTGCTTAGTCGGGCAGTAATCAAATGCCTGCGGATATCAGTCGGCAATCCCTGTACATACTTCTTAATCTTCCTTGACACCTGCGTAACCTGATCCAGCACTAACCTCACCATTTCATTGAGCTTGGTGGTGTATTGCTGGTGGGTCATGGTTCCCGCTTCAAGGTGAAGGAACTCCTATCTTATCTAGTTCCCATAAGGACAGAAGTCCTCAGTCACCATATTCTTTAACTCACCGCACTTCTTCTTCCTGATAGCCCTGACACCCTCGGCTTGGACAATATTTTCCCACCAACATAGAGCCGAGTCAACGAAAGAGTGAGTGGTAAACTTCACCTTCTGGTCCTCCCTGCACTCACTAATCTCTAACACTGCCTCCATCTCTCTTACACAGCAGTGAGCTGTGGCAGCATTACCATTCCCATCAAATGTTGGGGGCTTGCATCTTTGAAATTCCCCATAGTTACAGCCCCGTGTAGTTTCCTGCATAGCTTCCTCCTCCTCCTCACTTGAGATAACCGTCTCAGCCTCCGGTTGTTCTCTTTCTCCTCTCTCAGCGGTCTTCCTTCTTTCCTTCTTTTCCTTCCTTTCATCCTCCCTTACCACCTTAATCACTTCAGTCACCATAGATAGTAGAATCGTCTGCATGACTTAGTGAACGTCCTCAACTACTACCTCCTAAACTGAGGCCCTCAAGTTTACACTCTCATCACCACCTTCCTGGTGATAAATATCGGGCTCTTCACGTGTCGTTTCAGTAGCTCTAGCCCTATTACCGCGTCCACCACGTACTCTACCTCGTGAGGCCTTTGATGATCTACCACCGGCCATCTCTAAACACTATAAGATTTAAACACTAACACGATCATTCAAGGTAATAGCTCAGTTTATGTCAAGTATAGTAAGTCCCTAATTATAGTGGCTAGTTGTGATTAGCCACTTACTTTACTTTTCATCCCCCGAGCATTTTCTATCATGACTATGTTAGTATTCAAATCTACAATAGCACATAAATCAAATAGCACACGCACATAATACCGGTTAATCATTAAGAAAAGAAATCACTAATGACACGTAGCTACTCGGGCTAGCATCCCTCCTTTCGTCCCATTTTTAGTTTAAGTTTATGTTTTTTTGAAAATATTTACCCATTTCTCTTAAACTTTGGCTCTGATACCAACTTGTAAGGTACCGTTCCCAGAGACCTCATAGTTGGAAGATCATAGCATTATTATATAAAACAATACATATTTGAAAAAATGTTACGGCGGAATTATGTTAACAAAAACCATACATTTCATTAATAACAACTGTTGTTAAGCAATACATCATTGTTTCATAAGTTACAAAATGATCTTTTAATTACATTACAAAACAACAATATCATTAAGCATGAATGGATGCCAATATTGTCCTGCCGAGTAGCTTCACCCGTGTGCCACCCTCAGCAATGATTATCTGCCAACTGAAAATGCATAAAAGTCAGCGTTGTTGAGTGAGTCCTTGTTTTAAAAGCGTTAAAATACCTTGTGTATTTTATATTCAATTTGATGAAAATATCTTACTTCCGTACGCGATCACACATCATAAGTACATCCAGATAATATTCATTATTCATCTCATTTATTCGTACTTTCATTATAATCTTTTATCGTCGTACGCATTCATTCATTTTGTACTTTTTATTATCTTTCACTTTCATCCAGATCAATGTGCAATACCCCGAACATTATGCACGAAGCTGATACTGGGCCGAAGTCTATAAATAGACCCCTAACATTATGCACAAAGCATGACCCAGTACCTAGGGCAAGCCACAAGGGTCCCGTCAATCTTAATGATTTACCCTGTGCGCATCCCTCGGGTTAGCTAAACCGCACATAGTTGAGCTAGCGACAACATGGACGTGCACCTCCATTCAATTTGCTTGCAATCCATTCATTCGTTCATTATGTTCCACTTTTCATCTTTGTTATCTTTCACTTTATTACGTAATACTTTACGTTCATTCGTACACACATCATACCATGTAAAGTCATAACATAATACATAACGTATATTATAACATAATATATATGTTTTAAAAACCATTAAAAGATAACACATCATACACACATAGACATCATAACCTTCATCACATCATCATGCATACATAGAACATCATATCATAACAGAGCCTATCTCACCCATCTACCTCTTAAAACCCCTTAGAAAAACCGTAAGTCCAAAATAAGGAACATAGAACATTTCAGGCGAATGAACATAAAATTTTCTAAGTAAAACAATCTTGACATATTAGCACTATGCAGGCGCATGAGCCCTGCTTAGGCACATTACCATTCTGCAAGCGCATGAGCCCTACTTAGGCACTTCAACACTTAGGTGCATGGGCAATCTGGGCGCATGGTCACTCTTTAGGCGCATGGCTTACACTTAGGCTTCTGGGCAAAATTGTTGGGCGCTAGGGTACTGTTTAGGCGCATGGGTTAACACTTAGGCTACTTTAGCAAAATTCTTAGGCACCTGGGAACTATTTGGACGCATGAACTACACTTATGTTTTCTAGGCCAAATTTCTAGGCGCATGGACCCTGTTTGGGCGCATGGCCAACGGTTATACATATTTCTAAACCATTTTTAGTCCCAATCTGCTTTCAATCATACTTACATCATAAATATAGCATTCTAAATATCAATAACAACTTTACAAACCTAAAACATCAGCATTCATATAGACATACATGCGGTTAACATACATAACAATTCTAAAAACATTTTACATGAATTTTTAGCCCTACAGAAGTTTAAAAACACATAAAAATCGGGGTCTAGAACTCACCAATTTCAGCCAACATGTAAAACTCCTTCAAACTTGTGTGCACAAGAGTTTAAACACATGAAACAAACCAAAATAAACAACCAAACACATATAACACTTAAAAATCGGGTTTAAGGATGAAAACCCAACATAACCGAAGCAAGAACACAAAGAAACGCCTACCTTCGAGAATTTCAGCTTCTTCTTCTTCTTGAAAAACCCGAGAGAACTGCTCTTCTTTCTTCTTTCTTGTTTTCAGCCGAAAGTGGGTGTAGAAAAAGCAGATGCATGGGCGGCCATATCCCTTTTAAACGTAAAATAATAAGCTTTGCATCTTATACACTTTACCCCCTTCCACTTATGTTTATTTTCCTTTCTTTTTATTACTTTTCTTTTCTTTTATTTTGACAAGGATTCTGGGTGTTACAGTGATCAAGAGTGGTAAGCAGAGGCAAAGGTATTTTTTT
Organism: Flaveria linearis; assembly: GCA_024085815.1. NCBI lineage: Eukaryota > Viridiplantae > Streptophyta > Magnoliopsida > Asterales > Asteraceae > Flaveria > Flaveria linearis. The sequence continues at coordinate 41,692,968 of CM044010.1, read as the reverse complement.
AATATGAAACCTTTTTAATAAGATTATTTTCTGCTAGTAGCTTGATTATATCTATAAAAAATTTCAAACAGTTAAATAAGTTTGTGGAAAAGTTGAGAAATGCGCCCCTTCCTTACCCTAATCTTTGTACTAAACTCTTTGAGGGGGTGACCGTGACCGACATTCACAGTTTGGGGCCATCTTCTACACTTCCTCATCCAGATAAAGGATTCTCTGAGCATGATTTGAATTATATTTAGTTCAGTCAGATAGAAACAGAGCCCCCACCAGTAAGTGAAGAATCCTCTGGCCGGTCAAAATATAAGGCAAGTAATAAAACTAACAAAGAAATTCATAGAAAAACAATAGATGACGAATTAAGAGAAATTGGGAATGAAATTATCAATGTTGCAAAGATGTTGGTGGAAGAAAATAATATTGACAATGAAATGGATGCATGCATGGATAAGCTGGAAAAACTGGAATGGGGGGAAGAAGATCCGAGATACAACATAGTTCTTTTGCTATTCGGAGAAAGCGCTGACATTAGAAAAGTTTGGTTATGTCTTAAGCTGGTGAGTTACGAGTCGTGGGTGTGAAATGCTGGGAGAAAGTTTGGATTATTCGGTTGACTTTTGTGTTTTGCGTATGACTTTTGTATGACTTTAGTATGACTTTTGAATGACTTATGTAAGACTTTAGTATAACTATTGTATGACTTGCGTATGACTTTTGCATGATTAATGTATGACTTTTGTAAGACTTTAGTATAATGTTATGAATGACTTCTAACATGTCAAATATGTATACGGATGGTAAAATTTTATCTTTTTTATCCTTTCATAGTATTGGATGAAGTTGGCCCGGAAAAGGAAACGAGAGGGTAGAATTGAAACAATAAGAGATAATGATTCTACTTTAACTGGGTACGCATATACACATGAATAACTACATGGATCTTCTACATAATGTCAAGAATGATGAGACTTTATGCAATCATTTTACACAATGAAATTGGTTGCGAGCTAGTAAGACGATAAGCATTGAAGAGAATATGGTTATGTTCTTACATATTATAGGGCATAATGAACGTTTTCGAGTAGTTAAACGACGATTTCAACACTCCAATCAAATGGTTCATAAATGCCTTCACAAGGTTCTAGTTGCAATGATATGTTTTTCTAAAGAAATTATAGTCCCAAAATATTTAGGTGAAATTACAAATACCTTGGAACGACTTCAAAGGCTAAAAGGAATATTTCCCAGAGTAATAGGTGCTTTAGATGGAAATCTTGTATATGCAGTTGTGCCCGCTGATCAACAAAATTGTTTTAGGGGAGAGGAAAAGGTGAGTGCTATCAAAATGTATTAGGAATATGTTATTTTTATATGATATTCACCTTTGCATGGGATGTATGGGAAGGCGTAGCAGATAATTCACAAGTTTTGAAAGAAGTTGCATTTAATCGGACATCTAGATTTCAATTCCCTCCTCCAGGTTATAATATAATTATGAATTTTATTATTAAATATATTATTTGTATTCTTTATATAATAGATGTCGCACTGCAATTCACAAATAAATATTACCTTTATGACGTTGCATATACCAACACTCGTGGATTTATGATTCCATACCGCAATACTAGGTATTGGTTAGCAGATTTTCAACGGTGAGGCCGCTAACTAAGGAAGAAAGATTCAACCATGCTCATGCTTGCCTAAGAAATGTTATTAAGCTTGCTTATTGATAGGATCAATTAGAGCAATCTGTAACAAATTATATGAACAATTCAAATAAATACAAGCAATTGTAATCAAATCAAACAATATCAACAAAATTCAGAATTCATTGATAGCAAAGACGATTACAAGAGATAGAGAGCAGTTTATGCAAAAACCTTACAAAAAAACTTAACAATCTACTCTAAGTCTATGCTATTTATACTAGAAACTAAGGAACTAAAATTTACAAAACTAGTCCCTATACTAGTATAAACTACAAAACTAGACACTAAAGACTAAATGTTAATCTTCTAAGGGACCTAACAATACTCCCCCTAAGATTTACATTGTCTTCTGTCTTTAGAAATCATCTGTCTTCATATCTTTTTCTTCCTTTTCTTCAATCAGCATTCTTTTCTTCCTTTGTCTTTTGTTCTTCTCTGCATCCTTTGCTATCTTTATTCTTCTATCTTCAGTCTTCTTTCATCTTTAATCTTCAAAGAAATATTCTGGTTCTTCTTTGACTTTAAACATCGGCTTCTTTTTATACATTTCGATTTCTTTCAAAGCATTCTCAATCGATGACTTAAATTTACCAGCAAGCATGGCTTGTTCTGGTTTTGACTCATTTGTTTTAATTTCCATCATCTTCATTCTTTCTAATGTATCCTTTGAGAGACATGCAATATCGACATTAGCATATAACTCAATAGGATTTTTACTCTCTTTGCAGTAGACTTCTAATACTCCTTTTCGAGAAATTCTCATAAATTCAATGTCTTTTATATCTCTTTTTACAATGTTAGCATATGCAAGAGCCTTTCTCAAAGAAATTCTCTCCATAGCTGCATTCATCACATTAATAATTGATATAAAGTATTTCTTGTCTTGCTCCGCAGTTTCAGGAGTCACTCTTTCAAATTTTTGAACTGACAAAAATGAAATGTAACTTGCATGTAGAAGTTTTAACTCAAAAGTACCAAATAGTGAGATCATGTCCTCATCCCAATTCTTGAGATTTCGGACCAATTTAAGCTCATAAGTTGATGTGTTATAAAACCATCTCAAAATTGGTTTGGACTTTTAGTTTCCTTCTATTACTTTCAATCCAGGTGTAGTCACCTTCTCAAAATATTTATCAGAAAATTCTACCATGAAGTGTTCTTCTTCAGACCGCAAGCCTCTTATCTTCTTGTTTTTCTTTAACATAGAAAAGTACTCCTTGTCTTCTTGATCACATCGTGTTTCAAGGAAGTTACTTGTTCTAGCTAATCCTCTGTTTAAAAGTTCTACAAGCATCTTTCCCCGTTTGGCTCCAGTAGGGTTTATCAACTCAAGTTTAATCAACTCTTTCAAATCTTGAACTGGTAGTTTAATGATGCTTGAGTAAAAATGATATACATCACATACTGCATTTACTCTTTTAATAAAAAATGCATCAAAAACCTCATCATATTTCCATGCTATAATTTTGACTTGATTGGTAAAATCAGGAGCAATCATTGCATTCAACAGTTCAGCAACTGATTGTCCTTTTTGCTGAACATTCCTCACCAGATCACCTGTTGATCTTGACTTATCAAAAATTTGCATTTGATCAGAGGTGGCTTTATACACTTGTTGCTCTGATTGAGGAAACATGTTCATCAAATCTTTCCTTCGTTCATGCATACTTGATTTTTGAGCCATTTGTTTAATCTCTTAAGGCTTAAGAATCCTGGATCTCTTAGTGATATCTAAATACTGTGGATTATCAGTATCTAGTATCACCGTTTTGTTTGTTTGCTTTTCTGTCAATTGAAAACTTTTAACTAAATTTCTCAATGACACTCCTTGCAATCTTTTCAGTCTTTTCCAAGGATAGTTTCTAGCTTGCAACCATGATCTTAAAGCTGTAATGCTCATATCATCAGGATCTGGATGGTGCAGCTCAGAACTAGCAATTTCTTCAACATTTATACTTTCTTGTATTCTATCCCATTCACCATGCTCCATGCTTATTTCATTTGGATCCACTGGTGCAAAAGACTCTGCAGCTAGACATTTCTCATATTCATCATTAAGTTGAGAAACTGTCAGCCCGTCTAAAAATACTCTATTATACTTCATCTTTACCAAGTACCTATATCTTTCTTCAAAGTCTATTGGCATATCATCATGTCTTTGATCATGCTCAATTAATGATGGATTTTCAAATTCTTCAACCACATCTTCATCATCTAACACTTCATTGTACCAATCGTCATTATTCTCCTCTTCTAGATCTTCCAATGCATCAATTTTGTCATGAATAATTGGTTCTTGGCTCTCTTAAGGATCTTCTTTAATAAACTCTTCAATTCTTTGCACTTTGAATGAAGATTCAGGTACGGATTCAGCATCTATTTCATCTAACTTCCTTTTCCCTTTCTCAATTTCAGAAACTTTTTCAACATCTATAGGAATGTTTTTTGATATGATCTCAACTTCTGGAGAATTGGGTTTTGCTGATTCTTTTAACTTCATCAATTCTTCTTTCAAGCCTTCATTTTCTTCAGTCAATTTCTTGAATTTTTCTTCAAGCACATCATAATCTTTAATCATCACTTCAAAATTCTTGATTACATCTTCTTTATTTTTAGCATAAGCAACAATCTTTTCATCTTTACTTATACTTTCTTCTTTCAATTTTTTAGTTTCTTCCTTCAGCTTTTCAAGATCAGATTTGAGATCAGCAATCTCTTTCTCTTTTGTCACATTATCATCCTTTAATCTTTCAATTTCATCAACATCCAGAATCTCCTCAGTTTGAACAGCCACATTTTGTGTAGAAGAAACTAGAATATCTTGATCAAATTGAAAAGAATCAATGAAATCATACTCAAAAGTTTGATTATTGACATCAATCTCATGATCTGTTTCTATATGAGTCTCTGCCTCTTCATGTACAGCTTCATGAACAGCTTCATCAAAAACTACATCATCTGTATCATCAGCTGCTTCATGCCCACTCTCATCATGACCTTCATCACCAACTGTTTCTTCTTCTTCATTTTGAGCTTCAGTAGCTTGTTCAGACATTGGTGTGTCATGACTTATAGATTGGTGTGTCTCAGCTACACCACCATCATCATCATCATTAGCATCATCATCATCAGAACTTGATGAGCTATCATCATCATCTTCTTCATTTTCATCCTCCTCATTTTGATCATCTTCTTCTATAGGAAATACATCTATCAGATCTGCTGGATCAATTGGTTCACCATCTAACAAATGATAATGATCTACAGTAATGTCAACATCATCATTTGCTACATTTAGCATGTAGTCAAACATAGGAACATTCTGAGCACCAGTTTTCATTGTTAATTTCTTGTAAGTCATCTCAGACATGTTTTCTAAGATAAGTCTATCTCCTCCTATTCCATATACATGGATGTCTGGATGTTCTTCATTAATGATCATTTGAAAGAACCTGGGGTACATCAAATATTTATGTCTTGTTCCTTTTTCTAAGTTAAACACAAATCCATTGAGTATCCATCTTGCCATATTGAATCTTCTATTAGTAGCTATGGCAACAATTGGTGATGCAATGTCCACAGGAAAGGAATTCCACCCTACACTCCTCTTGGACATGCAATGCTGAGAGATATAGCATAAAAGTTTCCAGTGGTTGTAGACCCTTGCTCTAAAAAATTGCTTCTTAGGAAAGTGGTCTGGATGACCCATAGCCATAAAAGTCTCTCTGCATTCATTGAAAGTCAACTCACAGAGATCTTCAGGATCATTTTGACCTAATCTTAGAGCATCTCTGATTGAGTCTTTAGATACTTCAATCATTCGGTCTCTGGTCACAAATCCTCTAACAACTTTCCTTCCTTCATCATCTACTTCAACTCTTGCGGTGTTCCAGAACTGTCTAATGAGTCTGTCATAAATCACAGTCTGGTAACACATTGCATACACATATTTGGTTCTTAGAAGAAATCTTATCATTTCTTCGTAAGAAAATACATCTTGAGCTTCCTCATTAAGCAATGCAGCAATGTTGTGCTTTGGCACAAACTTTAAATCTACCATCTGCAAAATTTTAAAAACAATGATATTAGACAATCTGTGAATTTTGAAGTAAATGTTTTAATTGAGTTTGTAAATATAATGATTTAAGATATTATAAACTAATGTGTTAAAATAAATTTGAATTTTAAAATCAACTTGAAATTTTAATTTTAAGTGTAAACACTTAAATTTTAATAAAAGATGAATTGTCAAAATTGATTTTAATTAAAATTTTAACACTTTTGTTTATGTTATCTTATATCATTTTATTAAACTCTTCAATTCCAGAAATGATGATTTTTATCAATTTAAAATTTATTTTTCATTTTTTATTTAAAAAAATATGAATCTGTTCATCTTCTTCATCGAGTTCATCATCAACAATAATGTTCATCGATGAATCATGAGCAGTGTCTTCAATCGAATGTCAGATTAAAACAAGTTTAACATAACAACATGATCGAAATCACAAGACAAACAAGATTCAATCATCAATTTCACACATTTTTCCCATTTGAATGATCAAATCTGAGATTTTTGACAAGTTTAGGGTTCAAACGACCGTACAGGAGTCGAACGCCTATCAAAGAATTTCCATTTAAACACAAATCAAATGAATGATAATCATAAACTTACGTTTACAATCACATAAACACTATCAACAATCTGTGATTTGTGCTCGAAATGGTTTTAATCGAAGAAAGAGGGTTTGTCGAGAGTTCGAATGGTCAGGGTTTTAAGAGGGTTTTTGAGATGAGAATGAAATGAATATCCCAAGTGTTATATTTATACTAAGTAAAATTTTTTGTTAGACTTATGAGCACTGTACAGTCGTTTAAGTACTGTTCAGACTCATTAGGTTCTAAATTTTACTAAGTATTGGACATATGAGCACTATTCAGTCATATGAGGTCAGCCGTATTAGAACTGTTTAGTCGTATGAGAACTGTTCAGTAGCATGAGCACTGTTCAGTAGCATGAGTCCTGTTCAGTAGCATTAGCACTGTTCAGTAGCAAAATGATGCTGAAATGCCCACACACCAACTTCTCAGAAACATAACAACTGTTTAGACATACGACAACTGTTCAGCCACATAACAACTGTTCATGCACATAAGCACTATTCAGATGTTTTTGCACTTGTATTTTTCAAATCTTCCACCTGCACACTGTTTAAACACATTAGTAATATTTCATACTAATATTTAAACAATATTGCATATTTTTACTTTTCTCTCAAAACCTCAAATTTACACTTTTGACCCTTAAAATTGAACTTTTTACATTTTAACCCTCAAAATTGAACTTTTTATATTTTGACCCTTCATTTTAGTTTCAAAATGAACAAACCAAATATTTCAAAATTTGTCTTGTTTTCAACATTTCAAAGAAGCTTTTCCACTTGCTAAAAATTATGAGATCATTTTATCATAGATAAACACACACATACTTTGAAATTAAAGCATCATCCTTTCAATTCAACATGATCATTTTGATTTTCTGAGAATATTCTTATTGGTTTATTACTCCCCCTAAACTTTTAAGTTTTGCAAAACTTAGAAGTTTACCAATAGATCATAAGAATATCACACTTAACATTGTTGTATTGCCTGCACACAAGAAAATATGCACAAAATCAAAATTAAATCAGAATGAAAAACTAATAATTACAATAGAATCCTTGATTGCAGTGAGATCATATTAGTAAAGATCAGAACATTAAAATAAAAAAATATATGAATAGTCATAGACAATGATTAAATCCTGATCAAGTGTGTTCTAGGTCAGTGATATCATAGCAAAGGAGACACAAGATCTAAGGACAGCAAATGAGTGTTTTTGACACAAATTATCAGCTCACTTACTTTTTCAATTCTTGGATTGAGTAGGGTATAATTATATATGACAAGATGTGACTCATACCATCATCAAGACACGCAAGGAAGCACTCATTCTCAACTTATTACCTAACAAATATGCATAACCAGAGTTCATGTTACTTAATTTAATAGAGAATGATCATGGATAACCATTTGATCAACTCTAACCATCCATTTGAATGGGTTGTGCACATTGGCATCTTTTGTATCAAAGGAGAATATCCAGGTCTGTAATGACTTACAATAGAGGATATCTCAGCACTTCAGGTATATGATGACTCATAACAGAGAAGTGAATGATGCTTGTAACAGATCTCATGATTAGTCACATTATCATCAGGTGTGAGTGGGGGTAGCTTAGCAAGCAGTCAATCTGATAAGCTAATACACTCAAAAGTACTTAGATGAATACACAAACAAGCATAGAGATTTAGGGTAATCACAAGAATTTACTTGTTCAGTATACTAGCATGATATTGTCTACACATAAAATCCTGATCATGTCAGACTTTATTAGCGAGTGAAGTATGCAACTGATCTTATGACAGGATCTCAGCCTCTAGTTTGATCAATCAGATTGTATTCGCAACGGATTTAGCACAATAATTAGCGATTACAGCAAGAACACAAAAGATTTTGCATGTAAAAGTACAAACATAGAGAGAGAGAAAAGTTCTGCAAAAAGATGTTTTCTATAACTTCACACGTTTCGGCGCCGAATACAATATGGCCATCGTCCTTTTATAGAAGAAAAAGGACGAATGCTGATATGACTTGATAGTGACATCAACCAATTATTAACAAACTACTGATAGAACATTAAACTACTGAAGATGTCAACAGCTGACATCTTCTTACAAAATCTGTGTTCTACCTATTACAAGTACTAAAAAGGAAACTACTGAAAACCTACAACGACTAAAGAACAACCTCTTCAGTCGTTTACAACTACTGAACTATAACAGCTGAAGAACAAACTCTTCAGCTATTGTACAAACTACTGAAAGGAAAAACATAAAACAACTGAAAAGAAAAACCATCACAACAACTGAAGAAGACTTCTTCAGCTGTTGTGACAAATTCTGAAGCTTCAGCACTTGCCTTCAGACTTTGGTCTTCAGATGTTTCATCAGCTGATGACTTCAGTAGATGTCATCAGCTGATGTCTTCAGTCTTTTGTCTTCAGACTTTGTGCATCAGTTGTTGATCTTCAGGTCTTCAGTTCTTCAGTTGTTGATCTTCAGCATTTGTCTTCAGTACTTGAAGTCTTCAGTACTTGTATGCTTCAGTACTTCAGACTTCAGTACTTATCTTCAGCACTTGGGATCTTCAACTGTTATACTTCAGATCTTTGATCTTCAGCTGTTGATTCTTCAGACTTTGTCAAACTGCTGATGAAGGTCTTCAGCAGTTGTTGTGATGCCATGTGGGACTTAGAGGTTTTCCTGATCTTGGCTCATTGGTTCTTTTGTTCCAACAAACTCCCCCTGAACCAATGCAGCCAAAACCTCTAAGTTATTAAATGTCCCACTTATTGTTGGCATAAAAGTTGGTCTATTTCCTTCTGGATCAGATCAGAAGTTGACCCTGATAAGCACTGGCCTGGGAAGAGGTCTCAGATATTTGTTTGGCTAAGTATGGATGGGAGCTCTATTTTGGGGAATTAGACACAGTGCTGTTGTCCCATCCATGAGACCTACCTCCCACGTACGAGCCGGTAGGATTCTCTGGTGTAGGCTTGAAGAAATGTCATTTGTTCTTCTTTGGTTAGGTCTTCAGCCTCACCTTCGAATAATCCTTCCCGGCCATACAGCTCTGAGACGTACTTGGCCTATTTGCCATTCTTGAGCTCAACCGTTGTAACTTGTCTATAGGCGAATTCATCTGGGTGTCTGCCTTCTAGCAACAAGTTAAGCTCATCTTTGTGGAAGTTCTCAAGCCTCTTATAGACTAAGCCTTTCCTCACCACCCTATTCTCCAACATTGTTTGGGGTGAGTGCTTAACTCTATAGGCTTTCTTGAAATCTTCCATAATCTCCCAGGGTGTTATTACAAGAGCCACTGAGATCACTTCATCTACAATCTTCTTAAGTTGGCTCTTGTATCTCATAGGAATGTCTTTCTTAATTATCCTGTGAGCCACCCTGGGATCAGGCCAAGTCCTCACTCTATCTTTATCATATTGAAAGGTTTGCTTAAGAGTGAAGAGTCTCAGAGCTTCCTTCCTAATGTTAAGTATAGAAGAGGTAGCAGCATAGGTTTGGCTTTGTCTATGCTTTTCAGCATTTCTTCATCATGTAATCTCTGCTGCTCCTCCTCTAACTTAACCCTCATAGCATCCATCTGTGAGGTAGGAGTGATGGTTTTAGGTTTGGCTTTAGGTAGAGGGATGACTGCAGAAAGAGGCAGTCTATCCTCCTCATCCTCCTCTTCTTCTTCTTCTTGCAGCCTCAACACCCTTCTCTTCTTCTGCAAGGGTGGATCATTGCTGTGGGTTTTGATGGTGAAGGGGTTGGTTTTGTGGGTTGTGTTTGGGTTGTTGGTGTGGGAATGTTGGCAGGCCTTGCTAGTAACCTAGAGATAAGGGTAGGTTTGGTTTGTTTTACTAGCAGGGTCCTGTTCCCAGCACCGGCTTCAGAAAAGGGCTTCAGCGACCAGCCCTTTTGTGAAATCACCAGCCGAACAGATATTGGTGGCTATAGCCAAGATTCTGTCCCTGGTCCATGCCTTGACATCAAGGACTGGCCTCCCCAGATACTTTGAAATAAATCTACTCATAGCCTCGAGTCTCTTTCTATCCTCTTGGCTATAAGTAGACCATCGGTGTTCTATCTCCCTTTTCTCCATCTTCCTAATCTCCTGATCTAGCAAGGCAGTGTCCATGTCAAAGCCTTGCCTGACCAGCTGATCAATGACAGAGTCCATTGATCTGCTTTGTTCAGCATCAGCCTCCTTGACAAGGACTGCTAGATCAGGATCACCCTTCTCTACCTTCTCTCCCTCCTTCTCTCCTCTCTTCTTTTAATAAGTGACACTAAAATCCTTTTAGATTTCAGCCACTTCTATCCGCTCACTCTCCTCCCTCACCTTCTCCTTCCCCTTCACCCTCTCTGTCTCCTCTACCAACACCCTCTCAGTTTCCACCTCTTTCCCTACTTCTTTCTCTTCCTCTACCCTCTTCCTCTTATCTTGCACTGATGTCTCCCCCTTTTTGGGTGCATTGGTTGGGGTTTGACTATCAGCAAGCGCTTTAGCAACAGCAACCCCCACCATGGGTTGTATATGTGTGGGAAGCCTCTCATCAATTGTTTTCATCACAATGTCTGTGATTATAGGTGTGATGAGAGGCAGGGATTGTTGGAAGATAGCAACTAGTTGCTCAGGAGGGTTTTGGTCCTGAGAACTAGTGCCAGAAGCAGAGGCAGGTGGCCGAGTTTGTGGGAGTGGTTGAGTGTATTTGAGACCTTCGGGTGAAGGTGCCATCTGTGGGTCAATGGTGGCAGATGGACTTCTATCCTGTGACATTTTGGCAAGCAGCTCTTTGAGTCTGCTTACCTCATCCTCTAGGATAGTGTTTTGAGCGACTACATCAAAGAAGAAGCTCAGGTCATCATCAGTGTGAACTGAATCACCTGACCTCCTGACAATGTCAGGATGTACATGCACTGAGTGTGGCTCAGTAGTTGCATGTGCCCCTTGGTATTGGTACTGGTGACTTCCAGCCTCCGGATTGTATCCATCATCGGCAGTTGCCTCTGGTGAGGTCTTATTGATGTTACCAGCTTCTCCCTGCTCAGATGTTGATGCAGAGGAAGTGGAAGCCTCACCAGAATATCCTATCTCCCTAGCCACACTGGGAGATTGGACATGTGATTCTCTGTGTTATGGGCTCTCACCAACACTTGTGTCCACCCTCTCTTCGGTTGGAGTTTCCCCAGTTGTAATTGGTTTCCGGGGAGAGGGTGGAGTGTTCAGGTGAGTCAACACTTTGGCGATTATGAGTGTAGGGCTTTGTGGGGCGGTTTCAGTGGGTGATGGGCTTGAAGCAGATTGCACATGGGGAGGAATGTGCGTTTCAATGGCAATCTTCTCAAGTGAGACAGATTCCAGATTTGTGGCTGCCCCAGAAGTGGTTTGCATCAGGCTCCTGTTGAGAGGAAACCTATGCGGTTGTGGTGGGTGGAGTCGTGGTGACTGCTGGGAGAATCTGACCAGTAGCCACTTCCGACCTTTGTGTTGCAGGGGCATCCTCAAGGTACTCATTTCCCTGAGTAGCCTTTGTTGGCTTCTTTTTGGTTTTTGGCTTGGTGGGGACTTTGGATTTGGAGGTGGAGGCTGTGGGTTCCAGCTGCGTGGGTTTTCGCAGCTTGGCAGCCTGTTTGAGTGATTGGTCGGTGTTGTGCCTGGAGTATACCTCAGCTAGAATAGCCATGGCATGGACCCCAGTGCCAACAAGTCCCTCAGCACTAAGCTGGCTCTCGATGATGGCCATTATGAATCGAGGATACAAGATCCAACGGTTACAAATGGGTTTTGTGGCCATATCCTTGATTTCCAAAAATATGATTTCAGTAAAGTTCAGGGGTTGTTTTTCAAGGATGGAATACAATACCTGTTGCCACCTTGTGGACATCTGGTCCCATGAAGATGTTTTGGGGGCCAGACACACATTCACCATGTGGAAGATGAGCCGTTAGGGATCTGGGAAGTGTTTCTTCAACAGGGTTGAGGCAGAGAGGTCACCCTGATAGTCGTTGGCAGTAAAATAGAGATCCAGGGCGCCTTTGGGGTAGTTGGTAGGGAAGGTGGCATCCTCCAGTTTTAGGGTTTGTCGAAGAGTAGCTGGAGTGATAACCACGGGATGGTTGTTTACTGAGGACCGGAGAGAGACCTCGCCATCATTCTCTCTGGTTTGGACGGTGATGTTGGTCCAGAACTCCGATAGGGAGTCCGTGTAAATGGTGGGGTTTAGAAGAAAAGCCGTTTGGTATGGAGATTCGTACATGAGATCAACGGCATTGTGGAATTTGGCCCAAAATGGCGATTTAGAGAGATGTGCGACACAGTTGTGTCGAGGTTTGAGTTGCATGGCCGCCATTAATGGTGTATGGGAAGTTCAGAGGTTTTTTTTTTGAAAAGTTAGGTCAAGTGAGAATGAAAGACTCTAAAGGTTGGGTATTTATAGGGTATGGCAAAGGCTGAAAGAAAACTACTGAAGATTTTGGTGTTAGTCATCAGTGGTTGAAACGACTGATGACATGGTTTTAACCTTCAGTGGTTGTAACATCTGAGGACTTGGTGTGAGTCTTCAGTAGTTGAAACTACTGAGACCTTGGTTTTGTCCTTCAGATGTTCTAAACGGCTGAAGACTTGTTAGTCTTCAGTAGTTATAAACTACTGAAGACGTGATTTTATCTTCAGACGTTGTAACAACTGAAGACATGGTATTGCTTCAGTTGTTGTTAACAACTGAGGACTTGGTGTAAGTCATCAGTAGTTATGAAACTACTGAAGACATGGTTTTGTCCTTCAGTTGTTTGGGTATGAAACAGCAGCTGTTGGCATCAGCTGAAGTGTAAATTTACTCATCAGCTGTTTCCGTCAATTCAGTTGTTTCATGCTGACCTCCACATTTACTCATCAGCTCTTTTGCTGACTTTCAGATGTTTCATTGGCCCTTCAGCTCTTTTGAATGATTATGCCTTCAGCTCTTATGATCAGATGTTCATAAGTGCTGATGAAATACTCTTCAGAGCTGGTGAACAAATTTTGTCTTCAGTACTTGTGTGTAAGATTACACATCAGTACTTGTGAACAAAATTTGTTCTTCAGTACTTATTGGTTTAAAAATAATACATCAGTAGTTGTAATCCACCTCACTACATCAGTTGTTTTCAACAAATAATGTACATCAGTACTTTGAAGCATTTTAGTCTTCAGTAGTTGTGAAAATGCTGAAGACTAAATTACTCATCAGTACTTATATTTGACCTTTGCATACTAATGCTCATCAGTACTTGTGAACTGAGAGCATCAGCATTGGTCAAATTATTCTAGCTGCAGCATACCAAGCCTTAGCACCAAATTCTGGAATGTAGCACTATCTAAAGGCTTAGTAAATATGTCTGCAAGCTCATCAGCACTAGGCACAAACTTAGGATCAATCAGACCTTTTTCATAGCAATCCCGAATAAAATGATGTTTGATCTCTATATGTTTGGTCCTAGAGTGCTGGATTGGATTTTTAACAATGCAAAGAGCTGAAGCACTATCCATTAATAATGGAGTCTTAGTCTCTGTAATGCCATAATCCAAGAGTTGGTTCTGAAGCCAGAGTATCTGAGATGTACAACTTGCAGCAGCAATGTACTTAGCTTCAGCAGTGGATGTAGTAATTGATGTTTGTTTCTTACTCTTCCAAGAAACTAAACAATTGCCTAGGAATTGGCAACCACCAGAAGTGGATTTTCTGGTGACTTTGCATCCTGCATAGTCACTATCAGAGAAAGCAACTAATTTGCAAGAATGCCTAGTTGAATACCAAAGACCTAGTGATTGGGTACCTTGCAGATATCTAAAGATCCTTTTGACTGTAATCAAATGGGATTCTTTAGGTGCAGCCTGAAATCTAGCACAGGCACATGTTGCAAACATGATGTCTGGTCTAGAAGTTGTAAGGTACATCAAGGACCCAATCATACATCTGTAAAGGGTTTCATCAACCGCTTTACCTTTCTGATCTACATCTAGTTGTGTGATACTGCTCATGGAAGTAGAACAGGGCTTACAGGTTTGTAAATCAAACTTATTCAACAACTCTTTGGTGTATTTGGACTGATGAATAAAGATTCCATCATCCTTTTGTTTGATTTGCAAACCTAGAAAGAACTGTAATTCCCCTATAGCACTCATTTCAAACTTTTGCTTCATGAGCATTATAAATTCATCACACAACTTTAGATCAGAGGATGCAAAGATGATGTCATCTACATAAATTTGAACAAGGAGCTTATGCTGTCCTGCAGTCTTGATGAATAAGGTTTTATCAATGGTGCCTCTAGTGAACTTATTCTGTAGAAGAAAAGTTGATAGTGTCTCATACCAAGCTCTAGGAGCTTGCTTCAGCCCATAAAGAGCCTTGTCAAGCTTGTACACCCAATCAGGATGTTTATTGTCCTCAAAGCCTGGTGGTTGACACACATAAACTTCTTCTTTTATTTTACCATATAAGAAGGCACTTTTGACATCCATTTGATAGACCTAAGACTGTGAAAGGCAGCATAAGCTAAGAACAGTCTGATTGCCTCCAGTCTGGCCATAGGGGCAAAGGTCTCATCATAATCGATGCCTTCCTCTTGTGCAAACCCCTGGACAACCAGCCTGGCCTTGTTCTTAACTATTTGGCCCTTCTCATCTGTTTTGTTCCTAAATACCCATTTGGTGCCTATTGCACACTTACCTTGGGGTAATGGAACAAGCTCCCACACTTGCTGTTTCTTGAACTGAAGAAGCTCAAGCTGCATAGCTTCCACCCATCCATTGTCTCTTAAAGCAACATGATAGTTCTTTGGCTCTTGCTGACTGATGAAGAGAGCATAGAAGCAGAAGTTGGACAATTGATTCCTGGTTGAAACTCCAGCATTGATATCACCCATGATTTGAGATGTGGGGTGATTCTTCAGCTCTTGATAGACTATAATGTCTGTGCAAGTGTTTGTAGACCCATCGGCAGCAACAGATGGTGATGGAGATTCCTGAAACCATGTAGAAGATGGCAGCTCAAAGGAAGTAGAGCAAGCAGAAATCTCATCAGCATTTGTTGTGGATGGAGCTGCAGAGGCTACAGGAGCATCAGGTTTAGTGGACTCAGGCAGGTTGTCACTAAACCTGAAGAGGTGAGTACTGACTACATCATCATCAGTACCACCAGGTGGAGAACTGTTGACAGGCTCAACAACTGGAGGTTGATAAGGAACATATTGCAGTATGTCCAGATCAAACAACTCCATAGGGTTTTGTGGAATCTTGTCCTTTGGAGATTCATTGAACTTAACATGCAGAGTTTCTTCAACCACCTTTGTCCTACAGTTGAAGACTCTGTATGCCTTGCAAGTTGATGAATAACCAACAAAATCCCCTGCATCCACTTTACTAGCAAACTTCTGGAGTGGGTTGCTAGTGTTGAGAATGAAACATGGACACCCAAAGGCTCTAAAGAATAAAATCAGAGGGGCCAAATGATGAAGAACTTCATAAGGAGTCTTCATCAACGTCTAATTCACTAAAGCTCTATTCTGTACATAGCAAGCTGTATTGACAGCTTCAGCCCAAAAGGTCAGTGGCAACCCTGAGTCAGCCAGCATTGACCTTGCAGCTTCAATGAGAGTCCTGTTCTTTCTCTCAACCACTCCATTCTGCTTAGGAGTTCTAGGAATACTAAACTGCCTTTTAATTCCCTTGGACAGGTAGAAGTCATCAAGTGTGTGGTTTCTAAACTCTGTTCCATTGTCACTCCTCACACACTTGACCTGCAGGGAATACTGCTTTTCTACAAATAACACAAAGTTCATGATAGTCTTGGCTGCTTCATCCTTGGAGTGCAAGAAGAAAGTCCATACAAACCTGGAATAATCATCCATAATTACCAGGCAGTATTTCTTCTTTGCCATGCTCCTCACTCTGACAGGACCAAAGAGATCCATGTGCAGGAGCTGCAAGCAGGCAGTGGACTTTGGTTCTTCTATTGAAGGGAATGAAACTTTGTGTTGTTTTCCTTTTAAGCAAGTAGTGCAGTTATCTTCACACTTGAACTCCTTCAAAGGCAATCCTCTTACTAAACCATGGCTTATCAGCTGATTCATGTTCTTGAAATTAACATGCCCCAGCCTTCTATGCCATAGAGTAGACTCTTGAGGAGAGGCCTTGGAGAATAGGCAAGGATGGCCTTTTAGATCTATCTTTTTGGAAAGATCTAAGGCATACACTCTTCCTGTCCTGTTGGCCTTCAGGAGAGTGTATGCATCCAACACCTTGTCAATCAAATTTAGAACTTTGGATGACAGAATCCGACAGTTTTGGCTTGTGAAAAGGGCAACATGGCCTTTATCACACATTTGACTGACACTCAAGAGGTTGTACTTGAGATTCTTCACATGGTTAACATCATCAAATCTTATTTCCCCATTGGAAACAAAGCCTTTTCTGATGATGTAACCCTTTGCATCATTGCCAAAGGAGACAAATCCCTTCTTTCCTTGAGAGTAGTCATTAAGAAGGGAGCTGCTTCATGTCATGTGCATAGATCCTCCACCGTCTACATACCAGATGCTTCTTTCGCATGTTGAAGAACCCTGCAATCATAACCACATGTTAGTTAGTTTTAGAGACCCAAACCTGTTTGGTTTTGGGTCTGTTCTCAACTACAGGTGCAACACTAACAGGTGTGTTATGTGTGACAGCCTGAGGTGAAGGAGATGGTGCAGAAGAGGAACCCTTTGGCTTGGACTTCCTTTTCTGGGGTTTCAACACAGGAGCATCTAAATGGCTGACTCTTCCCATTAGATGCTGAACCATCATCACCAGTTGTGTCTGACTTTGTGATAAAGCTTTCAGCTCTTCAGACACATTGGGACTTGCTGATGATGGATTCCTATGTTGCATCATCTTCTTTTGAGCAACCTCAGCTGTTGCCTGAGTAACCCCTACGTTCTTTTTAGATTTAGCTTTGGGCTTAGGGATTTCAGGCTTTGATGTTGCTAGTACAAACTTGGTCTCAAACTCATTCTTCATTTTATTTATGTCCTCTTTAATTTTCTCCTTTTGTTTGAGTTTGGAACCCCTTTTGTACCAACAATCATCAGTAAGATGATTGAACAAGCCACATATCTCACATGGCTTCTTCTTCTCTTATGTTGATCATCAGCTGAAGAGGATGAAACTGCTGAAGACTTGTTCTTCAGCTGTTTGCTATCAGTACTAGCAGTTTTCTTCCTTGTAGTATCTGCTTTCCTGACATCCTCTTTAGCTATCTTCAAACCTTTTCTACTGTTAGTTTTCTTCTCTTTAGTGCTAACAGTAGTTGAGGTTTGAACTTCAGGTGTTATCACTTGCTCTCCAGTACTTTTAGTACTTCTAGAGACAACACCTGAGTTGATCAACTTTTTGATCATGTGATAGTCAGCATTTGAACCATCAGCTGATGTAGGTTCAGCTGATTGGTTTTGGCAGGAGTTAATGCTGACTTCTATCTCTGATGATGCTGAATCAGAAGATAGTAGGTCACAAGATGAGAAGGACTGGTTATTGCTCTCTCCATCAGATTCAACTTCTGCTCTTGAAGTAAAATCTGTAGGAGGAGCAGTGTGATTATAACCAATGCTACACTTCACATTGGAAGCTGATTGCTTGCCAAGAAGCATTTCAAAACCCTTGCATGATTGCACCCATCGATCACACTCTACTTTGGTGGTTGCAAGAGTTTCCTTGAGGTCTCTTTACTTCTCTAGAAGTACATCTTCCCTAGCTTTATCATCTTTTATTTGGCATTTAAGCTTGTAAATCTCATCGTTTTTCTCATTAAGTGCACCCTCAAATTCAGCTTTCTTTTTGGAAATGGTGTGCTCTAGCTCAAGGTTTTTATTTATTAAAGCTACATTTGCTTCTCTAATAGAAGCAAATGCTGTTATGCATGATTCAGAACAGAGCTTGGCTTTAGCCTCAGAGGATACATGCGATGAAGCATTGGATGATGACCCCTCAGCAGACTCAAGGGCCATCAGAGTAAGATTTCCAAATGGATTATCACCACCATGTTGACCAGCACCTTGGAGTAGTTGTTCCTGACCAGATAGATCATCTGGCAGACTACCCCAGTCAACAACTCCTGGGGTGAAGAAGCTGTGTTGTTGAGTTTGTGTTTAATGATGAGATTGGGAAGATTGAGGCTCAGGAAGAGCATGTGGTGGCTGAGCAGAAGGTGCTTGAGTTTGACTGGGCTGAGGCACATAGTAGCAGGGGTATGGGTATGGCATATGACCCTGAGGCACAAAATAAGCAGGTGATGCATGTGCTTGTGATGGATGGCCAGAACTGGAGGAATGTTTTCCTCTGTGCTGTGAGCTATTGCTTGGAAAAGTCACAAAGGGTGCAGAGGAGTTAGATCCAGATGATCTACACTCTCTAGCAAAGTGTCCAAGCCTTTGGCACTTGTGACACCTCAACTTGCTCTTGTCAAAACCAACTTTGGTTTTGCCAGAGAGACCAGGGAATTTCCTGCCAGTTCTCTTGTAGAACTTTTGAGATCTGATATTTATCATTGCCATTTGGTTCAAAATATCCATCTCTTCCAGATCATCATCTGGAATGCCCTTCAAGTCCTCCATCAGAAAGCACAGATTTTCACTGCTACCTCCTGAACTACTACTAACACTAACAAAAGCTTGTTTAGAGTTAGTAGAGAAATCAATATGCTCATCATAAGAACTTTCTGATACAGCATATTTTGACTCCTGACTTATCAAGGCAGTATTGCCATGGACAAAGTCATCAGTGAGATTGCCAGAGGTGGACAACTTCCTCTTTTGCTCTATCTCTCTCTCAAATGTGAGCAGTTTCCCATGAAGTTGGGTGAGAGATAAAGTATCCAGATCTGCACTGGAGCGTAGGACAATAGTATAAGTGTCCCATCTCTCAGGCAGTGATCTGAGGAATCTGTTGTTCATCTGGCTGTTAGAGTACTCTTGTTTGACCATCTTCAACTCAGAGATCAAACAAGAGAACCGCTCAAACTGCTGAGTCAGAGTCTCACCCTTCTTATGAGAGAATGTCTCATATTGTTGGGCGAGGATTTCCCTAGTATTTTCTAAGACCGAATCGGTTCCTCCGAATTGTTCCTTCAGAGCAACCCATAGGTCATGAGCAGTTTCATGATGCAAAAGCCCTGAATAAATCTCATTTGGAATAGCCATAGCTAAAATTCCATAGGCTCTAGCATTAATCTCGAACAGCTTAAGATCTTCGTCCGAATATTGTTCAGGTTTCTTTGGAACCTGTTCATTTGATTCAGGGACACTCACCATAGGCTTGTATGGTCCATGCACCACTGACTTCCAACAACCAGCACTGTTGATAGACAAGTGGTGAAGCATACGACGTTGCCATATGTTATACTCATTCCTCATAAGCATCGGAGGCTTGGTTGAGGAACCAGTATTGTGAGGATCGTTCGTTGGTGTCGTCATCTCAGATTTTAGTCAAAAACAAGTTTAAGCAAAACAAATGTAGCTCGAAACCACCAGAGAACCTCAAGTTTACGGCCAGAAACAACAGAATCTCACTCTCTATAGCTAATTCTGGCAAATTGCTAATTCGATCAAACGTAGAGATCAAAAGAGCAGTTTCAAATGATCAATAGTGAAATCGATCAATGATTAACCAGCTCTGATACCATTTGACAGGATCTCAGCCTCTAGTTTGATCAATCAGATTTATTCGCAGCGGATTTAGCATAATAATTAGCGATTACAGCAAGAACACAAAAGATTTTGCATGTAAAAGTACAAACATAGAGAGAGAGAAAAGTTCTGCAAAAAGATGTTTTCTATAACTTCACACGATTTGGCGCCGAATACAATATGGCCATCGTCCTTTTGTAGAAGAAAAAGGACGAATGCTGATATGACTTGACAGTGACATCAACCGATTATTAACAAACTACTGATAGAACGTTAAACTACTGAAGATGTCAACAGCTGACATCTTTTTACAAAATCTGTGTTCTACCTATTACAAGTACTGAAAAAGGAAACTACTGAAAACCTACAATGACTGAAGAACAACCTCTTCAGTCGTTTACAACTACTGAACTATAACAGCTGAAGAACAAACTCTTCAGCTATTGTACAAACTACTGAAAGGAAAAACATAAAACAACTGAAAAGAAAAACCATCACACCAACTGAAGAAGACTTCTTCAGCTGTTGTGACAAATTCTGAAGCTTCAGCACTTGTCTTCAGACTTTGGTCTTCAGATGTTTCATCAACTGATGACTTCAGTAGATATCATCAGCTGATGTCTTCAGTCTTTTGTCTTCAGACTTTGTGCATCAGTTGTTGATCTTCAGGTCTTCAGTTCTTCAGTTGTTGATCTTTAGCACTTGTCTTCAGTACTTGAAGTCTTCAGTACTTGTATGCTTTAGTACTTCAGACTTCAGTACTTATCTTCAGCACTTGGGATCTTCAGCTGTTGTACTTCAGATCTTTAATCTTCAGCTGTTGATTCTTCAGACTTTGTCAAACTGTTGATGAAGGTCTTCAGCAGTTGTTGTGATGTCATGTGGGACTTAGAGGTTTTCCTGATCTTGGCTCATTGGTTCTTTTGGTCCAACATCTTACTAATGTACTATCATTTCTCACATGAGGCAAACACAGATTCATTCCTAAAAAAATGAATTAGAAATGAAAAGCACTCTATTTTTGGAGTTTTTGATTTATATTTTTCTATTTGATTTTTGAGTTTTCTAATTTTGTATTTGTTTTTCTATAAAAGAAAGCACACACACACAAACAATTAGCCAAATAACAATGAAAAGTTACCCTTATGAAGATTTTCAGATTTAGGAAAGTATTTGATCACGAAAAGATTCAAATTAGTAACCAGGTTTACACGTGGTTAATAAGGCCAATTGACTCCACTAAATTCTCAAACCTTCCTGGTAGAAAAGCTTTAGTAAATAGATCTGCCAACTGTTTTTCAGTTGCTATTTGAATCAAAATGATTAAACCTTTTTCAGAATTATCTCTTAGAAAATGATATCGAATTTCGATATGTTTTGTTTTTGAATGTTGAACTGGATTAGCTGTAATGAACATAGCAGCAGTGTTATCAATGTAAATGGGTGTTTTAAGAAAATTGAACCCATAATCTAGCAGTTGGTTTTGCAACCAAAGGATTTGAGAACATCCTGCTGATGCAGCTATGTACTCAGCTTCTGCAGTTGAGACAGAAACATTTGTTTGTTTCTTACATTGCTATGAAACTAATCTGGGTCCAAGAAACTGACAACCACCCGTTGTAGATTTTCTGTCTTGACAACATCCACCATAATCACTATCTGTATACCCATGTAACTCAAAATTACCCTCGTATGGATACCAAAGCCCTAAAGCTGGTTTACCTTTGAGATACCTGAATATTCTTTTAACAGCAATTAACTGAGATTCTTTCGGGTTTGATTGATACCTGGCACAGACACAAACAGCATACATGATGTCTGGTCGTGATGTAGTAAGATACATCAAAGAACCAATCATAGATCTGTATAAAGTTTGGTCTATTGATTTTCCTTTAGGATCAGGCTCAATCTTGGTGTTTACGTCAGCTGGAGTTCTTATGGATTGACAATCATGCAGTTTAAATTTCTTCAAGAGTTTGTCAACAAACTTCTCTTGATTGATAAAAATACCATCTGCAGATTGTTGTACTTGCAATCCAAGAAAGAAATTGATTTCTCCCATAGAACTCATTTGGAAACGAGATTTCATGATTTCTTCAAATTCATTGCACAATGTTGGACTGGTAGAACCGAATATGATATCATCTACATACACTTGCACACATAAGAGATCATCATTATCCTTCTTTATGAATAAAGTTGGATCGATTTTCCCTCTTGTGTATCCATGTTGGATCAAGTGTTGAGATAATGTCTCATACCAAATTCTAGGAGCTTGATGTAGGCCATATAAAGCTTTGCTAAGCTTATACACCCGATATGGAAATTCTACATCCTCAAAGCCCGGAGGTTGCTTCACATACACATCACAGTGATTGGACCATACAAGAACGCACCTTTGACGTCCATTTGATACACCTTGAATTTCATGAATGATGCATAAGCCAGGAAAACATGAATGGATTCGAGTCTTGCAACTGGAGCGAATACTTCATCATAGTCAATTCCTTCTTCCTGTGTGTATCCTTGTGCAACAAGTCGTGCTTTGTTTCCTATTACAATGCCACGATCATCAGTTTTATTCCTGAACAACCATTTCTTGCCTATGGCATTTTCTCCTTCAGCTAATTCTACTAACTTCCACACTTCTTGTTTGCGAAATTGAAGAAGTTCTTCTTGCAAGCTTCAATCCAACCATCATCCTGTGTGTATCCTTGTGCAACAAGTCTTGCTTTGTTTCCTATTACAATGCCACGATCATCAGTTTTATTCCTGAACAACCATTTCTTGCCTATGGCATTTTCTCCTTCAGCTAATTCTACTAACTTCCACACTTCTTGTTTGCGAAATTGAAGAAGTTCTTCTTGCATAGCTTCAATCCAACCATCATCCTGTAATGCCTCGGTGACATTTTTAGGAATAATCTGAGAAAGAAAAGAGGAGTATAAACAAACATTTGCATGTTCAGATTTACTCCTAGTAGTTCTTTCATTCAGAGGACCAATAATCTGTGATGTTGGATGGTTCTTGTGGATACGAGATGTCGGTATCTCAGTTCCTTGAACATTAACATCCAGATTTGTTTGGTTCATATTGGAGAGCTGTTGCAATAAGGTAGAAGAATGTGGAGTGAAATTTGGAACTTGAGTCGGAGAATTGAGAAAGTAATCAAAGTTACTCTGATCAATTGCATCTCCAGAGATAGAAGATGTGCCAGACTCAGGATGTCTAATTTTTGTACCATCATTAGGAATAGGTTGTGATGCTTCTTGATCTGCTGACACTGAATGATCTGATGCTGAAGAAGCATGAACATTGTCATTAAATTGTATTGTTGAATCCTTGACAAATGAAAAGAATGGATAATCTGACGAGCATCATCTGAATCATCAGAATCTAAATCATCACTGAAAGATCCAAGATCTCCTCTTGAGTTCTTCTTACCTGAAAAATCATCAGATTGATTAAACAAGTTAGGTTGAAATGAGTTTGACAAAGAATCCAAATCAAATAACTATGCAGGACCATTTGAAACTGATGGAAAAGAATTTTCTAGAAATTTAACGTTGAATGTTTCATTAATAGTATTTGTCCTAGAGTTATAAACTCAATAGGCTTTGGAAACAGATGAATATCCAACAAAAAATCCATTATCAGCTTTTCTTTCAAATTTTCCTAAATGATCACTTGAGTTAAGAATCATAACTGGACAACCAAATGATTTTAAAAAATTTATGTTTGGTTTCCTGTCAAACATCAACTCATATGGAGTTTTCTTTTTATCTTTAACAAGTAAGATTCTATTCTGAACAAAACAGGCTGTGGATATTGCTTCATCCCCGAAAGTGATTGGAATTTTGGCATCAGCTAACATAGACCGGGCAGCTTCAATCAAAGTTCTGTTTTTCCTTTCAGCAACTCCATTTTGTTGTGGAGTTCTGGGAGCACTGAACTGATGAATTATCCCTTTTTCTGCATAAAATAAATCAATGTTAGCATTTTTAAATTCCGTTCCATTATCACTTCTTATTATTTTCACTTTTTGTTCAAGCTGATTTTTAACTTTATTAATGAATTCTATTAGAAGATCTGCAGTTTCAGATTTAGCTTGAAGAAAGAAAACCCATGAAAATCTTGTATAATCATCTATGATGACTAAACAGTATGATTTTTGACCAATACTCCTAACATTAGTTGGTTCAAAAAGGTCCATATGTAACATCTAGAGTGGTTTGGTGTTTGAGTTTATCAGCTGGACTTATAAGACGCTCTATGTTGTTTTCCCTTCAGACAGGCTGAGCAGTGATCAGTAGTTGAAAACTTCTTTGAAGGAAGTCCAATAACATGATTTCCTGCTACAAGCTTGTTCATGTTTTTGAAGTTGGAATGACCAAGTCGTCTATGCCAAAGCTGGCTTTCATCATTCGATGCTTTAGCAATCAGGCAAGTAGTTTTAGTTGCAGGATCCACTTGAGACGTATCCAGTTTGTATACATCTCTGTCTCGAGCAGCTTTAACTATCACCCAGTCATTGCTAATCTGAAAACCTGGTTTCAAGACATAACAGTGAGATTCATCAAAAAGAACAGAATAAGATTTGTCATAAATTTGGGATACACTTAGAAGATTAAAGTTCAACTGTGAACAGAAGTTGACTTTATCAAAACTGATAATCCCATTGGACACTGTTCCCTCTCCTGTTATCATTCCACCTGCCTCACCTCCAAAAGCAACATGTGTTCCATCCTTTAACTTAAAGTCTTGTAACAAGGCTTGATTGCCTGTCATATACCGGCTACACCCACTATTAACATACCATGAGTTGATTGGTCTCCGCGGGCGTACCTGCATTCACAAACATTTAAGGTGAGTTAGTAACCCAAGCCGAGATGGTCTTGGGCTTGCCAAACTTGTCAACAATTGTAAATTGTTTGAAATGAAGTTTGTTGACATCTGGTTTCTTTTGAATTTTAACATATTCAAATCCTTTTTGAGAAACCAGTTGATTATCTATTTGTGATTTTGATTTCAAAGCATTGTATCTGTTTTCAAGATCATCATCAAGAAATCTTGAACTCTTATATGAAGCATTTGAGAATGTTCCTTTGTTTATTCTCACAGATCGAGGAATAAACTTTTCTTGATTGTATTGCTGTGATTTGACAAAATGATGATTATCATAATCAAAATTGTTTCTTCTGAAAGATCTCAAACCCAAGGAAGGTTGTTGTTGTGAAAATTTAAACCCAATATTTTGATTTCTTATAAATTGTGGATTTACAAAGCCTTGATTATTGAATTCCTTCCTTGAAGAGTTCTTCCTGAAGTAACAATCATTGGTATTATGATTTCTTTCATCACACAAAGCACAGTATTTGTTAAAGTAACACTCAGCTGTTGTATGATTTGTCATATCACATATGTAGCAATACTTGTTAAAGTAACATTCTGAAATGTCATGATTGTACATGTCACAGATATCACAATACTTTTAAGAATGTTTGAACAACATTTTGTTAACCCTTAAGTAGAAGCAACATTTGATTCTTGTTTAAATCTTGGGTTAGGCAGATTAACTTGTTGTTTCTTTGGTGTGAATTTGGTCATTTGATTTTTAGGATTTTTCTTTTGAACTTGAACAAAATTCTATGACACCTTTGATTCAAATCTTTTATGCACAACGGAAGTCTTATGACCTGAACTTGTTTTCAGATCAGAGTTAGATTTAATCTTAGGTGTAGATGTCATTTTTGTGTTTGTGTTCATGTCAAAAGTTCCTGCAGACACAAACTTCACAGGTTTAATTTGAGTATTGTTCTGTGACTGGTTAATTGATTCAGTTTTCTTTGATTTTGCAGCTTTACTTCTTCTTTGATTTCTCAATCTTGATGAAGTTTTCTTGCTTTGAAGTTTAGTTGAATCTTGAGAAGATTCCTTTTGACACTCTTTTTCTTCAGTTAGTTCATTTGAACTTGAATCATCAGAAATATTATTATCTGTTTTGACCTCTTCAGATTTTCCTTTCAGTTTGTTATTGACTTCTATATATTTTTCACTCTTTTGTTCACTTTGTTCAATAACATTTTCACTTTTTGGTACAAACAGCTTCTTTTGCTTTTGTTGAGGTTCATAAGATTTGACTTTGATTGGATGACCATTTTTGATCTTGTCTAAGTCAGTTTCTTCATAAACTTCAACATTTTTCTTTTTAAAATTCAATTGATCTTGAAATTCTTTCAGTTTAGCTTTGTTTTCCGGTGAATGATCATGAGTATTGAAATTATCTGGTAATGTGTTTGAGATTGATTCAGGCATAGGATCATGTGTGAATCCTAATCCTGTTTTATCTTTGTCATTTCTTCCATTCACCAGTTGCTCGACAATTTTCTTTGAGCTTTTAACTTTGGCTAAATCTATTTGAGTTGCTGCATGTGCCAATTTTTCTTGTTCGAGTGTTTTATTCATCTCTTCAAGTTGTTTCTTGACAAGTTCAAGTTCTTTAATAGTTTTGTTCCATGAAGCTTGAAGAGACATTATCTTTTCATTAGCAATTTTGTGATCTGATTTTAGTTTATTGTGCCTTGATTCTTCTTGTTTGAGCTTATCACATATTTTGAATGAATATGTTCTGTAGTGTTCAACTTGTTCAAAACATGCTTTTGTGCACATTTTTTCTCTCACTTCCACTGGTATTTCAGGATACGAGTTTGAAGATTCAATATCAGAAGAGTTAACAACCTTTGGTTGTTCTGATTGAGCCATAAGAGCAACTTCTTCAGTGATATCTTTTGGGTCTGATTTGTCGCTCCAATCATACTCTTCTTCTTGATCTGATTCATCATCCTTCTTAGGATCTTTATCTTCAGACCAGTCTTCTTCATCAGTTTCAGCAACTAGAGCCAGATTAGCAGTGAGATCAGCAGTAAATTGCTCTGCATATGCACTCCAGTCATAACCATCTTTGATGTTTACAACCAGTGCCTTCTTAGGTTCCTCACTATTCTTCAATTCTTTGGGTTCTGGCATAGGTAGACTTTGGTATGGCTTTTGAAAAGTCTTGTTTGCCTGTTGCTGATATTTTGGCCATTTGAGCTGCCATGACCATTTCATCATTGGTTTCTTGGAGCTTTACATTCTCTTGAAAAATGACCATAGCTGTTACAGTTAAAGCATCTTGATTTTGATTTAGCAAACCCAACAGTTTTGTTTGCACTGGGTTTGTAATTTCTGTTAGAATAAGAATGATTTTGTGTTCTGTAAGCTATCATGACCATTTGCCAGTTAAGATCCATTTCTTCTACATCATCTGGATCCATTTCAAACAGATCTTGTAGAATTAGCTCCACTTGAGTCAGATGACTGCCTTGATAAGCTTGAAAGCTTGCCATGAAAGCAGTGAATGTAGTTTTTGACTCTTCATCTTGTAAAAGAATGTTAATCACATCTTTCACTTTGCTTGGATTGGGAGAGTTTGAGGAGGATGGCATCTCAGTTGAAGGTTTCGACATTTGAGCTTTAGAAGGAGACTATGGTTGTGGTTGAGTAGAGTAAGCAGGTGTACTGGTGAAGAATCCTGCTCCCACAAATAAATCACCTTCATCTTCAGGAGTGAACTGATCCTTTGCAAGGAACGCATTCTCTACAGTATTTGCTGGAGAAGCAACATACTTATATTAAGATGTTGATGCATGTCTGTCATTGTTTCTAGAGCTTTCATCAATCTCAACTGATTCAATATTTGCAATAAGCAGATCAAGGTCCATTGGAAACTTTTCAGTATGTTTCAACAAAGTAACATTTTGTTTCCATGATGATGGAAATGCATTCAGAAGTCTATTATTCAAGTCTTCAAGATCATTCTTGATTCCCAACGTAGACATTTATGTAGTGAGTTGCATAAATCTGTTCATCATCTGATTTATTGTTTCTCCTGAGATGTGCTCAAAAAGTTCCAATTGCCTTCTCAGTTTTTGCTTTTTCAGATCTTGAATTTCTTTCCATCCTTCACAGATAACCTTCGTACATAGTATATCCAGTTTGATAGTTTTCAAGTCTGGATAGTACTTCCAAAGGTAGCCCTTTCACATGAGAGAATAAGCTTTGACATTATTTTTCACCTTCTTTAAGTCTTCTCCATGTAGGTTATCTTCTGGATATGGTTCTTGTGTATCTTTAGTATACACAAATCCTCTGTCTGGACCATCAGTAGTCACAGGAATGTAAGGTCCCTTTTCAATTGATTTCCACAGATCATGTCTATGGAATTCAAATGTTGTTTCAGTCTAAGAGACCAATTTTTAAAATCAGCTCTGTTTTTAAGTTTTGGAACTCTGTTCACAGAATCTTCTGATTTCACCATTCTTATATTTTTGTTGGTTTTCTAAGCTTTTGAATTAAGAAAAATCTTAAAAAAAATATTTTTGGATTTTTGAAATTATGAAAAAAAATTTCTAAGTGTCAATGCTGATGAGTCTGAACAGTGGTGATAAGTCCCAACAGTATGAAACGCCCCAACAGTGATGATACGCCTCAACAGCTGATAAGTCTAAGGGAATGCCTTAGAAAATTTCCAACACAAGGATTAGAAATCCCAAACAGTAGTGAAACGCCTTCACAGTTGAAACTCTCTCACAGTGGTTATACGTCCACACAGTGTTATAACACAGTGAAACTGGTATTTCCACAAGTGAAACTACCACACAGTCGTTATAACACAGTGGTAATACGTCCAAAAAAGTCTGAACACGCCTTTCTCAAATGTCTGAACACTTAGTCAAATTTCAGTGTTTTTCAACCCTAATACGACACATTCATCATGTTCTTATGAATGTAACAAACTTAGAAATTTCGAAATCCTTCAATTGTTGATGAAATGATCTGAAACTTTCCAACTAGTTCATGATTATACCGATAATCAATCATCTAACATCAATATTTCAGTAATTATCCACAATTTTCAATGAATTTCAGAAATTTTTAGGTCGAACACTCAAGAACACTTTCTCGAACTGTTTTTCACTAATTCACTCAATTTTGATGAGATAAACTGCAATTTGTGATTCAAAACATGTTTCCGATGATGAAACACGACTCTGATTCACAATATTTCACTTGAATTGTCAATCTATTACAGATTTCAGTGGATTTTTGAAGTTTCTATCTTCGACAGTCCTTCAAAAATACTCAACCGAAAGCTCTGATACCAATTGATAGGATCAATTAGAGCAATCTGTAACAAATTATATGAATAATTCAAAGAAATACAATCAATTGTAATCAAATCAAACAATATCAACAAAATTTATAGTTCATTGATAGCAAAGACGATTACAAGAGATAGAGAGCAGTTTATGCAAAAACCTTACAAAAAAACTTAACAATCTACTCTAAGTCTATGCTATTTATACTAGAAACTAAGGAACTAAAATTTACAAAACTAGTCCCTATACTAGTATAAACTACAAAACTAGACACTAAAGACTAAATGTTAATCTTCTAAGGGACCTAACACTTATGGTGTATTGAAGGCAAGATTTCTGATCCTAAAACAAATGGCTCCTTATCCTTTTTCAGTGCAAAGAGAAGTAGTCATTGCTTGTTTTGCAATCCATAATTTTATAAGGAAATACAATACTCAAGATGAATTATTTACAAACTTTGAAGGGAACACTATGGTTACCCCTGATGGTAAAGGTGGAGAAAGTGAGGGTCAAAACATACAAGGGATAGAGTGGGTTCAGTAGGCGTCGAATATATGGCTACTTTGCATGACAAAATTGCTAATCAAATGCTTCAATTTAGATTTGTATGCAAACTCTTATAATATGTTTGAAATTCGATGTGTTTATTTGGATTATATTTGATTTTTGTTTAACTTGTATTTTGTATGACATGCTGAATTTTAAGCTATTATATTATTTTTAAAAATTTAGCTATTTTTACTGATTACACAAGACCAGTTAAATGCAAACTCGTCAGAACTTTAGGGCAATATGGTTATTTTTATCATTCAGCATAGCCATCCAGATACTAAACCAAACAGCCAAGTTTCAGTCAGATGCAAACTCAGTTAGAACTTCTAACTGAGACAGTTTCTGACTCAGTCAGATCTTACTGAATCAGTGGTAATCAAACAGCCCTTAAGTGTTGTTTGACTGTATATCAACACTCACATAGATGCACTGCTGATCAATCATATTGGACAAGATTGTTCGTATCGAATTACTCTAGTAGCTTCTATGTTCAACCTTTTGAAGACAAGATAGTACTGAAGCTGCAAACTTCTGATGTGTTGATTGTCTGTCTGAGTTGTACATACTTTTTATAAACCAAGAATAGATGTAACATTGTTTATTCTTAGTGTTTACCTTTTCATAGTTTAAACACCTCTCACTTGTATAGTTTAGGGGTAAGCTTGTAAGCCCACTTGTTTATAAAAAATCCAATATAGAATATGATTTCGAAAGCCACAGGATACGACTGTTTAACTGATGTTTCAAAATTAAATGTTGGTTCATTAGAACCATATAAACCGACAACCATAACTCCCATTAATAGAAAAATGATTATATCATTTTTACTTTAAAAATATTAATCAAGTATATACTTTGAAAGAATATCTTGTGTTTATATTTACTCAAAGTATATATGTGTTTGATAAGTAAAATAGATAACTTAGATTCCGTATTTATTATCTATAGATTAAACAGAAAAGTCTTGTTAAGTCATTAACCCGAATCCAACACACACTTCAATACAAACAATGTTTATCTACTAAGCACATTCATATTTGTTTGATCGTTATACACTAACGACCATTCTTACTGTCCCCAAGTGGAGGGCAAAGAAAAAGTTGGTCTAAAAGTATCATAGTTAAATGTGATCAATGCATTGATGTATCTTGTATATATTATTGTCTGTAATATTACATTTTAAATGCATGTGCTATCAAAATATAACCTGAATTCAATACGTTGTATTATTATTCTCCTTCAATAAAAGTTGTCCTTTTGCATTTTTTCAGTAAAGTTTTCTTTAACAAGACAACCCAACTAATACAGTAGAATCAGTGTATTATATAAGTCTCCACGTGTCGATATACCATCATCTTGATGTATGTTGTTAATTACGATACGTGTTCAATCTTTTATTTAGCTATTGTTTTATCTAACTGGTTTTCATGGCAATGTATTTAACAAGGCAGATTCACTAGCGTATCAAAGAGCAAATTAAACCTATTGTAAGACTCAGGATATACAAGAAAATTAAAAAATCTTGGGTTTTTGTTATACTAATTAGACCTGCATCTCTCAAATCAAAGAAGGCTACTTAAAAGATCAAACAAGTCGTTATCACAGAAGAATACACTTCACAAACTAAATATGTATGTTAACTGAAAAAGGGGGTACTCTTTTTTATTTATAAAGTTTTTTTCTCACTTGATTTTCTTAGTAAGGTTTTAAGTAGGCAACATAATTGATCCTGTAGTAACAATTAAATTAATTCAGGTCCTGAAGAACCAAGTCAATATGATCTAGTAGTATAATGTTGATGGAATATAA
The DNA here is from genome assembly GCA_024085815.1 of Flaveria linearis. NCBI lineage: Eukaryota > Viridiplantae > Streptophyta > Magnoliopsida > Asterales > Asteraceae > Flaveria > Flaveria linearis. Next base: position 41,661,327 of record CM044010.1, on the reverse strand, counting down.
TAAGTGGTAATATGTATGAGGGAGAGTGTTATAAATAGTTATTAATTCAGACATTATATACCATCATTACCCCTATTTATGTTGTATATTTTGGTTTCATTTCATGTATCTATATTGTACATATATGTAGAATGACAAGATGAATGTATGAGAAGTCATTTTAGTGTCTTTTTTTCTCTCTTTTTTATAAGTTTCAATTTTAAGTTAAAAATTATTTAAGTTTAGTTTTTGTTTCAAGTTAGGGAGTATAAATTTAATTATAATTTCCATTTTATGTTAGGAAAAATAATTTTAGTTTTATTTTAAGTTATTATTATTTTAATTTCAAGTTGGATATTGTAATATTGATTTAAAATTAAACAAACATAAATAAAGAAATAAAAAAACTACATAAACAGGAAATATATTTTTGAACTTAATCATACAATGTTTTAAAACATAAATTTAAGATATACAATTTTGTTTATAACATAATACAATTTTATTCTATCTTAGTTGTCTTTCTTGTTCATCATATTCGAGTTTTTATTAAATATGTTGAAAGAAATTTCATCTTTCGCATCTTCATCGCGTACTTTTGGTTCAATTATTACTTCGTCTTTGAGGTTTGATATGTCTTGTATACGAATTTATTGCGTCCAAGTGATCCTTTAGGAAAACGCACATCTCCACTGACTCTGGAGAAAGTTTTGTTCTTCTAGACTATAAAAGTGTGCCACTAAGAAAAGATATAGATTCCAAAGTTACTAAAGAAGCTTGGACTGTTAGTATGACAAGACGTGGTGGTAAGAATAGATATTATTCTTCTTTTTCTTTCCATCAAGCCAAAATATTAAAACTATCATATTTCTTAGTACTCGTAGTGAATATGTAAAAAATTTCCACTAAACCAACCGAGCTTACTTGTTGGGATATTACCCATTTTTCGTTTAACAAGCATATCCCAAATAACATTCAACATAGTCTGAACCGAGTCAATAGATGAGCTATGATACTAGAGATTGTCTCTCATGACGGGTTTAAGTTGGTGTTTGGATTGTATTTTTGTGACAACCTGCGTTTTTAGTTTAACCTCACTCATTTAACTTAACCTCTCTCCGGTATGTTACGATTATTAAATAGTCATTGTTGTTATAAATAAATAATTGTTATTTTTCCTATGAAACCAAATAAAAATCTTAGAATGCAAGTAAGTTATAATTAAAGGGGCTAGAGTATAATTAAAAATAATAAATAATAATAATTTAAAACTATTTACATTTACAACATATTTGCCGAACACATAACTGCTAAGGATCTGTATGATGCATTGTGCAAGTTTTATGATGGTAATGAAGATCTGAAGAAGGACAAGAAAGCTCAAGCCAAGAAGGAGTTCAATTCATTTGTGGGATACAGGCATGAGAACCACATTGATATAACGAACCGTTTCTTATCAGTTTCAAGCACTCTCATGAAGTACGATGAGCAATTAGGAAACCATGAGCAAGTTACTAAGCTACTAGATTCACTTCCTCCAGAGTGGAGTATCCAAATCAAGTTGCTCAAGCAAGAAAGGAACTTTGCTGATTACAAGCTCATGGATGTAATCAACAAACTTAAGTCATTTGATCTTGATCTCAAGAGAAGAGAATATAACCAGGGAATGATGCCGGGGATAATTCAACCTCAGAATACTGCATTGATTTCATCCGCTGCAAACTCTCAGTATTATGGTGCAGCCTGTGGAGGTTATGGAGGATCAGCTGGTCATGTCAGTTCAGATAAGACAGTTGGTGGTACATCACACGTGGGTTCAAGCTTAAAGACATTAGTCAATACTCAGATTTCATCTAACACTATGGCATTGTTCGGGTTGTTTGTTCAAAGCTATGAAGCTCTGGTTGCAGGTGAATTGAAAGGTAAAGGTATGACTGTTAAAGAGATATATCAGGTGGATCCTGTTGATCTTGAGGAGAATGACATTCAGTGGCAAATGGCAATGCTAACTCTTCGTGCTAGAAGGTTCATGGAGAGAGCCGGCAGAAGAAATTTTGGAAATCAGGGTTAGAACAACAAGCTTAGGTATGATAAGTCTAAGCCTAGATGTTTCAACTACAAACAGCTAGGTCATTTCAAGAGAGAATGTACCTCTCCAGTTGTCACAAAACCAGTCAATTCTGGAAACTCAAAGGTAATTCCAATCACAGAAAAGGTGGAAGAGTTCAAGCCAAAGAAAGAAATTGCTCTACTCACAAACCTTGACTGGAGTGCTGAAATTGAAGAATCAAAGGAAGAAATAAACCATGCTTTAATTGTAGAGGTAGTGGAGGTGCCTGATACTGATAATTTTCATGACTACATTGATTGTTTTGATCCTTTTAAAGAATTCAGAGATGAAGCTTGTGATGATATTAATAATGGTGATTCAAGTGGAGAAGCTCGGGTTGGTATGGTTCAAGAGAATGATGATGATGTTGCTGATGACAAAGCTGGTGAAGACAAAAAGGTAAAGGAAAGTGAAGCTGAAGTTCAAGAGGGAGATAATTTTGTTCAGGATGAAGTCGTTTATGAAGGTTTGGTTTGTAAAACTATGGGTATCAAGGATAAAGTTAGGGAGGTGTCAGGGAAAGTAGATGAGGAACAGGTTACTGATGTGGAAACTGAGAGAGCTGCTGATGATTCAAAGACTGCAGATGCTGAAGCTAATAAAGAAGGGAAATCAGAACCAAACATGGAAGAAATGATTCAAAAATCCAAGCAAGCAGCTGTCGAGGAATACAAAAGAACCGTTCCTGCATGCCAATGTGATCGTGCTCTCGCGGCAGAAAAACTGGTAATGGATCTTCCTTATGATATTGTAGAAGATATGTGTTCCTCTGCTTGTAAAATATGTTTAATTGGCATATACAAAGCTAATAGATTATTAATGAATAATGAAAATGAATTAAAAAGGCTAAACAAGGAACTTAAAATGAATGAATCAAAATATTTTGTTAAATTAAGAGAAGCTTTAAAAGAAAATGAACATTTGAAAAGAACTCTTTTAGAAAAGAACTGTGAAGTCAATTACATGACTGAACAAATCACACTTGCTGAGTTTGAAACAAGAAAGCTCAAAAATAAGTTGGAAAAATGGACTCTTTCGGGTACGAAACGGGAGGAATTATGCAAAAGACAAAGGGGGGCTAAAATCAAGAACGGGTTGGGATATATGGGTAATGTATGTGTACATCCTCCACCTAGTACTTTCTGTTATTCTCCTACACCCACTCCTAATCCGTACAATGAGTTGATACAAGAGATTATACAGAATGATACTAATAGTCTCTTTGCAGGTTTAATTGGAGTAAGCCATAAGGAGGTGCGAAACGAATATGATTATGGTGGAAGTAGTGGTCTTGGCAGCTCTAGTAACTCTAGTTTAAATTCAACAAAGTCTTTTGTAGACAATAGTTTAAGTAGATTTGTCATGTCTAGTATTGTTTTAAATTCAGACAATGGTACATGTAATAGTAATTCAGGATGTTTTTTTTCTGACTGTGATGATTCAAATGATGATGTTGCTAATGATGCTTGTGTGGATGATAAATCTAAACTTTCAGGTCATGTCTCTGAAAGTGTAACAAAAACAAACTGCTTTAAAAAATTCTTCTCTCATCCAATTCCATCTTTCACACCCATAAGGATTTCAAAACCAAAAGATCAAGAAATGTCTTCTTCTACTGAGAATAACAAGGATAAAATTGAATAAAAATCAATTAAAGTGAAAGTCATCACAGGGATGTCAAAAGAGCCATATGACTCTTACAGTGATTCAGATTCGAAATTGTCTGAATATGATGAAGAAATATCTCTTAATAAAATTCCTTCATTCAAACTGTTCCAAAACAAGGTTAATATCTCATTGTTTCAGATGTGAAAAGGATGATCACTTAGTCAAGCAATGTCCTGAATCAGTTGGTAGTAGTATGCAGACTAAACATTTTGGAACTAGATTGACAAATTTTGTGAATGGTTTCTTTTGCAGAAGATTTACTACTCCAAGACCTAAGTACACTAAGACTTGGGTCCCAATTTCCAAAGTCTAATTAATTTTTTTTAAATGTCAGGAATCATCCAGAGCCGTTGTAAATAGTGTTTGGCATGTAGATAGTGGATGTTCCAGACATATAACGGGATTGAAGGATCTGTTGACAAATTACAGATTCATTGATGGAGGATATGCGGCTTTTGCTGGAGACAAGAAGGGTGGAAAGATGATTGGGCAAGGAGATGCCTCAAATGGTTCACTGACCTTAGAGAAAGTTAACTATGTTCCTGAGTTGGCATTCAATCTTCTTAGTGTATCACAAATCTGTGATAAGGATATTCCAGTGCTATTTCTTGCAAACGAATGCCTTTTCATGAAGCCGGAGTTTTCTATCCCTGAGGAGTTGGTGATTATGCGAGCTCCAAGGCGAAATGATACATATTTGCTTAATATGGGATCAAATGAATCAACTTCTATCGTGACTTGTTTTTTGTCTAAAGCTTCTTCTCAAGAATCTTTTCAGTGGCATAGATGTTTAGGACATATTAACTTTAAAATCTTAAATAATTGGTTAAGAACAATTTAATAAGGGGACTACCACTGAAAGATTATTCAGTGGTAGAGAAGTGCATGGCTTGTGCTAAAGGAAAACAACACAAAAATCCACACAAAATTAAAATTCAAAACTCAATTTCTCATCCCCTTGAATTGTTACATACTGACTTATTTGGCCCAATTTGGAAGCGGTCTCTCTACCTATCTAGATAGAGGAAAGACTTGCCACCACCTACCCCTCCCAGACCCTGCTCTTAAGTGGGACATACTGGGTTTGTTTGTTTGTTTGTTTGTTTGACTTATTTGGCCCAATAAGTGTAAAGTCAATTGCTAAGAAATCTTATTATTTGGTTGTCACAGATGACTATTCAAGATACTCATGGGTGAGATTTCTTGCACACAAAAATGAAACAGCTGAAGAGTTAATGAAGTTAATTCTATTGATTGAGGTTCTGGGGAAGAGAAAGGTTTAAGCTATCAGAAGTGATAACAGAACTGAGTTCCGAAACCATATCTTCAATTCTTTCTATGAGCAAAGAGGTATTCTCAGACAGTTCAACGCTGCAAGGACACCACAACAAAATGGTGTTGCCGAAATGAAAAACCAAACTCTCGTGGAAGCAGCCAGGATTATGCTGATTGAGTCAAAGCTTCCAATTATCTTCTGGGCAGAAGTAGTAAATTGTGCAGCTTACATTCTAAATCGAGTACTAATCGTCAAAAACAAGATGAAGACATTGTATCAGCTATTTCGTGGTATTAAACTCTTGATTGATTTTCTACGCCCATTTGGATGCCCTTGTACTCTGCTGAATACCCAAGATCAGAAGACGGAGCAATTTCTGATCAATGCTTTTTTGTGGGGTACTCAGAGACACAAAAGGTGTATCGTGTGTACAACAAACGGACGCGGATTATGCAAGAGTCATATTATGTTGATTGGCAGGAATCTAACTCCACAAGCATTGGAAACGAACCAGCATGGTTTTTTGATTCTACCACCGTCTTCAAATCATTCAATCTCCCAAATCCTGATGATGATGACATCACTCCTCACACATCTGTCAATCCCATTCCACCACAACCACAACCACAACCAGCAGTCACTTCATTACCTCATGTATCATTTGATATTCCATCCTCTCCACCACCACCATCTAATCCCGTATCTACACCCAACCCAATCTTTCCATCAGATGTTCTATCCTCTTCAAATTCCAATTCAATTCCCATTACCAACCCAATTCCACTTTCCAATTCTATCTCCCAGACAATCTCATCCATTCCATCTCAACCATCCGATCCCATATCTACACCCCAATCCAATCAACCAACGCTTAACACAAACTTTAAGACATTGAAAGACCATCCACATGATTACATCATTGGATCAATTATTGATGGTGTGAGGAGTCGAAGTTAGAGTGGGTTGATTAATGAGTGTCTCTATTCTGCTTTCTTATCTCAAATTGTTCCAAAGAATTATATACAAGCACTTGAAGATCCAAGTTGGGTCGAGTCTATGCAAATGGAGTTGCAACAATTCAGGAAGCTGAAGGTTTGGGAATTATTTGACCTTCCTCCAAATAAATGCCCCATTGGTACCAAATGGGTGTTCAGAAACAAGCTGGACTATCGTGGTATAGTTATTAGAAACAAGGCTCGTTTAGTAGTACAAGGTTTTGCTCAGAAGGAAAGAATAGACTACACTGAAGTGTTCGCTCCAGTTGTGCACTTTGAAGCCATCAGAATCTTTCTGGCACACGCAGCTCACAAGAACTTCAAAGTTTTTCAGATGGATGTTAAGTGTGCCTTTCTATATGGAGACATTGATGAGGAGATCTATGTATGTCAACCACCGGGTTTCGAGGATCCAGACCATCCAGACAAAGTGTACAAGTTAGACAAATCATTGTAAGGGTTGCATCAAGCTCCCCGTATCTGGTATGAAACCCTGAAAAAAGGTTTCTCTCGCGGGACTATAGATATGACACTGTTCAAGAAAGAGGTTGATGGTGAAATGCTAATAGTTCAGGTGTATGTTGATGATATTATCTTTGGATCATCAAATGAGAAGCTGTGTAGAGAATTTGAAGAAGTGATGAAGGATCGATTCAAAATAAGCATGATGGGGGAGATGTGCTTCTTCTTAGGCTTGTAGGTGGAACAGAAATCTGAAGGCATTCTTATTCACCAAGAGAAGTACATCAAAGAAATCCTCACAAAGTTCCAAATGGACAACTCAGACACAGAACTGACCCCCTTCACTGTTCAAACATGCTTGACGCCTGATGATAATAGGAAGTCCGTGGATGCTCATCGTTACCGCTCGATGATCGGATCTCTCATGTACCTAACCGCTAGTCGTCCAGACATTACATTCGCAGTGTACTACTGTGCTTATTTCCTGGCTAACCCTAAAGAATCATATGAAAAAGATGTTAAACGCATTTTTCGTTACCTTAAGGGTTCCTCCCGCTTGGGGCTTTGGTACCCAAAAGGTGGGAACTTTGATTTACATGCTTATTATGATAGTGATCATGGTGGTTGCAGGATAAACAGAAAATCAGTCACTGGTGGATGTCAATATCTGGGTGATTGTCTTGTTTCATGGCAAAGCAAGACGCAAACAACAGTCTCCTTATCCACAGGGGAAGCTGAATACATCACTGCATCAAGCTGCTGCTGCCAAGTGCTCTGGATCCAACATCAGATGATGGATTATGGCATCAACTTCCTTCATACACCATTGTTCTGTGATAATGAAGCTGCAGTTAGAATTGCCAAGAATCCTATTCATCATACTCGAACCAAGCACATCGAAACAAGAATTCATGCCATCCGTGATGCTCAGGAAAAGGGATTCATTGATATCATTCCCATTGAAACAAGAAAACAAAAAGCTGATCTTTTAACAAAAAATTTTGATAAACCACGTTTTTATGAACTGATCTCCATGTTGGGATTGATATCTTTCTGACAATCCTTTCCTGAAAATAGGATCCGTTTAATCTATATATATGTAAATATTTTTCAATTTTTGTTTTGTTGTCTGCCTTGAGAATTCTTGTGTCACATATGTCTTTACTCATTTTTACTTTATTTTTTAAGAAATCCTGAAAATAGAAATTTTCTATTAAGATAGCTATCAAATAAAAATTTCGGGGGAGATTAATTATAATATTAAGTTTATAAATTTTTATTCTCTCAGGAATTCAAGAAAATAAAGTAAGAAAGAGGGGAGCAACTTGTGCTGGGATATGCATGGTAGACTCAGCTGAAAATGAAGTAAACAAGTGATCATGCAGCCAAATTAAAGATCATAACTCAGTAATAAGGATCATCCTCATGATATTTTGGTCTGCACAAAGATACAAGTCTTGTCTAAAACTTGGTTGAGAGTTGTTGATTGTTGTCTTGCATCTGTACTGAGTTTATTTTTGGGATTAGGTTATCGATGTGAAGCTTATGGTGTTTCCCACTGGGATGGCGACTCGGTGATAATGCCCTTTAAGTCAAACATTAAATAATCTCTATAGCTCATCATTTTATATACATGCATACATTAGATAGGAAAAGATGTGTGTTTATCTCCTCTGCTATACGAAAGCATCGACCTGGAGTAATGATCTTCTCTGCTATGCGGTGGCATTAACCTGAAGCTCTCATCAACACGCCTAGATGATCTTATCTGCTATGCAAAAGCATTGACCTGAAGCTCTCATCAATTAGTTGTAGATCTAGTTTGCGTCTCATGTGTATACCTTGCATATATGTGTGTTTGCATCTGTACATTATACTGTCTCATATGTATATTATGCATTTCATTGTGGTTGCATTTAAGTAAATTCAGTATAATGATCAGGCAAAATCAATGATTATGCTCAATAAACCTTGATGGCGAGACTATTTCTTTATCAAATATCAATGGGGACCAAGTTGCTGAGTTTCTAAGACAATTCAGAACATGATAAATAGTTGCAGATCACGAGTTGAAAAGAACAAGGCATGGGTTTAAGCGGACAAACATATTAGTAATCTCGCTAAGTCGTGACCCTCTGAAAAACTTCGAGAAAAAGATGATATTATATCCTTTTACTACTTATTTCTAACTTGATTTTTTTAATTATTTTTACTTCTTTTTTTATTTTTATTCTTATTTAATTTTCATGAGTGTTGATAAAGTAGGGCGTTAAAGTATTCAAAAGGCATTATTTTTTATTATTATTTTATTTTAATTTCATTTTTTTGGTTATTTTGATGTATAAGTACTTCAAAATCATTTTATTTTAATTTTAAAATTTGTCTTTGTGATGGGCAAAATTAAGATTCGCCCGAGCGAATCTATAAGTGCGCTGGTAAGCTCGACCAGTTGCGAGTCAAACGAATATGTTGATGTTACCGGGCGAATCTATAGATTCGCTTCAGCGAATCTATGTCCTATAAAGCGCACAGTGAACGGGTAGTTTTTCACAGTCACGCTAGACTCACATACTCGTATTCATATCGCGTATCTTAGATTGCTTTTTGCGAGTTGATTTTCGTTCGTGTTTTATGCTATAAAGTGTGTTGGTAGGTGTCGCGAACCACGTTAAATGCTTTAGTCGGTGTATTCTTCCTCGCGTTGTGAGATTCTTCAGATTCGATTGGGTTAGGGTTCGGGAACCCTTATCTAGTGAATATGTTGTTCTTCAGGCGAAATTGAACGAAAGTTGACTTGAACCGAGCGAATCTATAGATTCACCCAGTGACTTTGCTGAGCATCAGGCGAATTTGAACGAAAGTTCACTTGAACCGAGCGAATCTATAGATTCACCCCAGCGAACATACTGATCTTCAGGCGAATTTGAACGAAAATTCACTTGAGTAGAGCGAATCTATAGATTCACCCCAGTAAATTTGTTGATGTTCAGGCGAATTTGAATGAAAGTTCACTTCAACCGAGCCAATCTATAGATTCACCCCAGTGAACTTACTGATCTTCAGGCGAATTTGAACGAAAGTTCACTTGAGTCGAGCGAATCTATAGATTCACCCCAGTGAATTTATTTTTTTAATTTCTTCTTTTGTACACACTCTCATATATTTATTTTGTTGTATACTTACACTTTTCTAATTTCTTTTCAGTGATCATGGCTGTTAGGACCATGTACGACGGAGTACTAACTGATTCAAACATGAAACCAGATCAAATAGTGCGAAATCCTATTTGATTGGCGATCCAATCAGGGAGAACGTTAATCCGATCAAAACTAACGATGAGAATACGTTAAGAATTGATTAGAATCGATCGGAAACGTTCTATGAAGTTGGAAGGGACTCTCTGAACGAACAGGAACGGCTAGGGTTGATAATTCTCGAAGTGTTACATTTTTCCACGAATTAAGTGGTATTTATAGGTTACAGCTCTTATTCGTACGACTGAGCCAAGCGACTGGCTCAGTCGTGCGACTGGGTCATACGATTGGTTCATTCATATGACTGAGTCAGTCTTATGACTCAATCGTGCGATTGACTCAATCACCTGGTTCGGTCGTGCGATTGGCCCATTCTCATGGTCCAGTCGTGCGATTGAATCAGGATACTTAGTTAAACACATTCTTGAACGTTTAATGGTTTAGAACTATGTCTAACAACTGTAAACCTATATAACATTGTCATATATGCGTGTAACAATAAATAATATAAATAGATATAACATTACATTTAAGTTCACTAGACTACATTTAAGTTAACAATAAATAATTAAACAACCAATAAACATATATAGAAGAGTTTCTCATTGTATTGATCAAACATTACATAAGTGTTACAAGAAAAGAAAGTCTATTACATTTAAGTTCACTAGACTAGAACTGGGGACATGTGTACCAACAAACTCCCCCTTGGACCTAGTTCTATCTAGACTTTGACTTCTTTCTTGAACTCTTCAAATCTCTTTATTCTCTCCTCTTTAGAAACCCCGGCATGGATATTAAGTGCAAAGCATAGACGTATGATATGCTGAAACTGTAGTGCTTGCACTATATCCTGCGTGTCAAAAAACAGTGGCCACTTATTAGCCATATGGGGTCGAACACTCTGATTGTGTCCACAGATCCTTCCCTATCCAAAACAATGACTGCCTCTCCCGAGCGCCAGTTATAATACCACCACTTAAAATGTGGGGTAAAGTCCTGTGGCATCTCCCTCAGTGGAATTCTGGACATAGTACGCGGAGGGCGCCACTTCAGGACAATCTTAGGTAAGCCAGTAATGGGACTTACTTCAGACCTTCTGATGTAATGTATGGCCTGCTGTGGTCTGAAGTTGACCTATCTAGTCCTGTATTCCCTCCTCAGGGCAGCCTCAAACCAGCCTGACATTTTCTTCGGATCAGCGTAAAATAACTTCAAGCGCTCCAGCTGGTTGAGCTCAAAACCAGGGAGAGTCTTCAGATCATGAGGGAATCTGAAGTACTCGATACCCCTCTCCCTTTTTACTGCATACACCCTGAGGTCATCAAAATAGGCCCAAGCAATGATTTTCCCGGACACCTTCATGTTTTTCTTGACTTTGTAGAGTTTGGTGTAGGTACTCTGTGTCGCTGTAGCATGTTAGGCTCGGACCTCGGCGAAGCAAGCCGCCCATTCAACCTTTCAGATATCAACATCAGCGTCCGAGGCTTGGCTCGTTGAGGCTTTTGCTCCCTTCTCTTTTTCACTGAGTTTACCCCGAATATCAATGTTGACAGTGTTTACCAAATCTGGAAACACGTTTCCCTCTTGGTCAGTGTATTCTGGGTAGTGCTGATCTGTGATGTCTTCAATTTCTATTTATTCAACATCGTTTAGCTCATCGTCACTGGTTACCTCAAACGTTGAAATGTCTTTAACAATTTCATCGGGATTGAGATTGAACATTTCAGCCAGCTGCTCGTCAGTAAGATCATGAATTATTTCCCCTTCTTCAGGGGTATAACTCACTGATCTCCTGACAATCCCTTGCAGATCAAGAATCATTGTTAATTGAGTCTTGACCTGCTGAAGGGGAGCAGCATCGTATTCGTCCCTCTGAAAATTTGGATCTGCTTGAATTAGACATATAACACATCAAACATTAGTAAATTATCAATACAGAAACACATTAACCAATATATAAACATTTTATACATTAATGTGATACAAAATTCAGTTACACATGATTTTAAATAAAATAAACCACTAGACATTACTCTTGTCTTGTATCATGTGCTCTTCTGCTGACGGGGCGGATATGGAGGCACCTCGATCTTGTGCTTTCTTAGTCCCCCTTTTACTCACAGATGTGGCACCCGCATCAGATGTATCATCATCATCATCAACATCATCATCAGAATCATTACCAGCATCAGTACCATCTCCTTGATCATCACCATCATCATCATCATCATCACTATCATCATCATCTCCATCATCTCCATCTCCCTCTTAGATCTTTAGGGGCTCCTCCTTAGACCCTTTCAGCCTCAGCATTATGGTCTTGTTGGCCGTCTCCAACTCCTCTATCCTTTTTGTTGACTGGACATGTTGCCCCTAGAGTTGGGAGATCTGCTTAGCTTGCTGAGCAATAAGATGGGATTGAGATGCATTTTGCTCCTCAAGCTGTCGAAGTCGAGCAGCCTTCTCATCATCTGCAGTTAACAACTTCAGCACCATCTGATTTAGTGCTGAAAGTTGTTCCTCTACTCCACTTGGAGGTAGAGACGATCCAGATGGGAAGGAGGATGGGTTGGCTTGATGACTGGGAGTATGGTGGTGGTAGTGGTGAAGATTGGGGTTGGTATAAATGAAGTTGGTGGTGGAGTAGGTGTGGTAGTAGTGTGTGAGGTGGTAGAGGTGGTGGCTGGAGGTGTAGTAGCAGTGGTGGTAGTAGTGGTGGATGGTGCGGCTGAGGTAGTGGCTGTGCTGGTGGATGATGTCAAAGTAAATCTCAACCTCTTCCCCTTCTTGCCGTAGGGGTGTGCCATAGTCTTCTTCCTCTTGCCTCTAGATACAGAGGCCCCCCCTTGGCTACTGAGTGGATCCGGGGCATATGAGGGATCTGATTCAGCAGCAGCGTCCACGGACTCCACTGGGAGTCCACCTACCGCCCTCATTCCCTGCTCAGTTGCCACTACCCGACTTCCCACAGTCTGGGTTAGCGGCTCTTCATCGGACTCCTCCTCCTCCTCCATGTAGAAATCCGGGTGTATAGGAGCTGGTTTGGGTCCTCCCTGACCATCCCCTCCTTGATCAGAATCATGATCATCATCGGAGTCATCGGAGGGTAGAGCAATCTGCTCTACATCCGAGTCACTGTCCTCGTGGCGCCACTTCCTCTTTGCTGGTGCCACATAATCATCACGGGCTAGATGCCCAAACAGTCGCCTGACAGGGGCTTTCACCTGCATTCCCCTGTACACCTTCATCCTGCCTAAGGTGGTATCATCCATCACCTCAAGCACCATGGCGTCCTCCTCCTTCTTGGGCAGCATCAGGAGCTTCTGGTCAATGATCATCTGCATGAAGCGAGGGAACATGCAGAAGCTCTCCTTGCCCTTAGCCTCTATGTTCTCTACTAAATAAGTGTAGATCATCCGCGAGAAGCAGAACGGGTGGTTCAGCACCAACGTAACATATGCGTTCTGCATCTGCTCAGATAACTTATCAAAGCCTCCTTTCCTTGAGGCAATGCACCTTAGCAGCATGTGGGCTAAATATTTGAATTGGGGGCATAGGTTGCTCTTGTTGAGCATACCTGCGTTGATGTCCCCCGAGCACTTTGCCTGCAGAAATCAGCCTTGAACTATCAGTGGGTGTAGACGTGTGGGACAGTCACCATCATCACCAAACTCTAAGACTGTCCTTAGATCCTCCTCTGTGATCTCTATGGCCTGACCAAAAATGGAGATCCTGATCCTGAAGGGCTCGACAGATCTGTCTACAGCAGCATTCTCCCAGAATGCCTGTTGTAAAGAGCGATACGGAGTGCAGGGAGTAGATATAGCTCGGAAGATCCTAGATCTCCGTAAGAACGTAATGATGCCCGAGAATTCCGCTGCGTTCCGGGAGGTCAGATCCAGATGAGCATAAATATTATGCTTTGTGCTCATAGTCCAACAACTCGCCATCTGTTACACAATGTAAATAAACGTTAGTGCATGTTGAAGATAGCTAAATAAAGTCAATGAACTTTACACTTTGGTTTAGTCATGCGACTGAGCACACAATTGAATTTAGTCATACGACTGAGTTGGACGACTGAGCACTATTCATGCGAATGAGTTTATCCATGCGATTGTACATGCATTTGCTTCAGTCGTGTGATTGAGCTTAGTCGTATGGTTCAGTCGTGCGATTGAACCATTCATCCATCTCAGTCGTGCGACTGAGACTAGTCGTCTGCTTAGTTGGGCGATTGAAGTTTATCAGTGTGTCCAGTCGCCTATTCGACAGTTTGTCCACTCAAATTCTTGTTTTGCGCAAAACGTGATATTAAACGTTGAAATTAGGCTCATTACACTCAGAACAGTCCGATTAAGCATCTTTTAGGTTTCGTTTGAACTTTTAGCTTAGTTTGGGTGGTTTATTTGTCCATTTTGTCCTCGGTTACTGTTAGGTCAAAATTTGAGTGATTCATGATGTCATTTTTCGGTTTTATTTATGAACCACCTCAAATATTACCTGTATAAGCAGTATAGAATGTCAGAACACATAAATATGTGGTAAAAGTGAATCAAACGAAATTTTGGCAGCGGTTCTTTAAGTCGTACGTATAGAGGGGCGATTTGGGTGAATGGGTGACTGAGGCCGATTCGACCTATATTTATACTAGGGCAACTCCCAGTCATGCGACTGAGCCCTATCGCATAGGTCAGTCGTGCGACTAAGCATAGTCGTATGAGTGAATCATGCGACTGAGTCTCAGTCGTGCGATTCACCCATTTGGTCATATCCAATCGTGCGATTGAGGGTCATTCGTACGACTGTCACAGTCGGTCACCTCCAATCGTGCGATTGGGCTCATTCGTATTGTCTATTCGTACGATTTGACTCATTCGTATGCTCCAATCGTACGACTGGATCATACTTATGGTTCAGTCGTGCGAATGGCCATACTTGTGACATTTTGACCATCTTACCATACGACACTTAGTTCCATTTAACAGTAGATAAAACATTATGATTAATTTGATCATCTCAGACATGAACATTTTAATAAAAGAACCGGTTTGATCACCTCAGATGTGATCCATTTATCCACCTGATCATCTCAGACATGATCTATTTATCCACCTGATCATCTCAGACATGATCTATTTATCCACCTGATTATCTCAGACATGATCCATTTATCCACCTGATCATCTCAGACATGATCCATATATCCACCTGATCATCTCAGACATGATCCTTTTATCTTTTCAGAAACAATTTATTATAGATTAAATGTTAAGTTCATTTTATGACATTTTCTGCAATGAGCAGCATAGCACAGTCCGACACAGACACACTAACAAATAAACTGTGTGATTTTGTTAGGGTTGGGTAGATAAGCCTATTAGCATTAACATCAATTTCAAGGCAGATTCATATGGAATCAGACAGGCATAAACTGAATTACTTGGAACCTTTTATATTAATCGAAAAGGAAACTAACATATTTACATATCACAGTTTTTCATTCATCTGAGACTTCTAAGTACTAACTGGGAATCATGCTTGATATGATATGTAAAGCACGTTGATTATCAACATTAGTCGATGCATCCACGACGATTGTCAGTATTCTTGTCCACTTAAATCCATACACAGACTTTTGACACACATTGGTGATGAATTAAGTTATATTATTTCAACCAACAATTTTGGATCCCACGCTTATATGGTAATCGACATTCCTCAGGAGACTTTTGAGCGGTCTACGGGTATTTTGACAAGAAGAGACTATTCTTAGAACTTTTAAAGAGAAGCCAAGCCTCAGGTCAGTGCCATCGTACAGCAGAGAGGCGGCAAACAACAATGAATTCTAGAATATGTAGGTTATGCTTATCCTCAGGTCAGTGCCATCGCACAGCAGAGAGGCACACAACCTATCTCCTTGTTAGAGTATTTCTTATTTTCTTTTTCACATAACGCACCAACAACATAAGTTATCAGCTTGATTGCTCTTGTATTCAATTTTTCCATGCTTTGCTCTTTTTATGGTCACTCGCACACCTTTGGTGGCATTTATTTGCTCGTTATCCCTTATTGGAAATAACTGATTGTGTTAACCAGTGATAAGATGGGACCTCACAGTAGGTTGAACCATTTAGTTTAGATTGAGTTCACCAATGATGTCTACTCGTCTATTGTGTTGAATCTACCGACACATCGTATAGTGTAATAGCACCTCCCTAGATCAACTTTCTCCGTGTAATTACAGTAACACTCAAGCGTACTATCATTTTCCTAATCTTGTTAGACTCAGAACCTTTGACTAACAATTCTGTGATTTAATGAAACTAAAATTCAAAAAAATAAAATCTTTTTGGTGTTCCAAGTAACTTGATGCCTGTGTACTATCACTTTCCAATCTTGTAGAATTACAGCCTTGTCTTTGTTGTTTATGCCTTTTAGACTATCTGTTTTCCCCCTCTTTTTTTAAGTAACTAAATACTGAAAATGACCTAATCTCCCCCTAAAATTCTAAAACAGAAAATCTTTTTGTGTTTTTGGATTTTTATAAGATAAGGAAATTAAAATAAAAATAAAAATAAAAAGAAAGACAGAACTAGTGTCGGACTATGCATCTGTGTCGTCAGAGATAATGTCACTTTTCTTTTTCACACCATTGACCTCTAGCAGGTAGAAAAATTTGGGTTTATCAAACGGTTTAGTCTAGAGGTCAGCGCGTTGAAAATCCGTGTTTATCTTTACCATATCAATTAATTTTTTTCATAGCAGTCGCGTATGAAATGATATTTTATGCTGATGTGTTTAGTTTTAGGGTGTTGAATCGGATTTTTAGTTACAGCTATGGCAGCAGAGTTATTAACATAGATAGGGGTGTTAGAGAATTGCAAACTATAGTCCCGCATTTGCTGTTGGATCCAGATAATCTGAGAGCAGCAGCTTGCAGCAGCAACATATTCAGCTTCGCAGGTTGATAAGACAACCGAGGTCTGCTTCTTGCATTGCCACGTGACTAAACGCCTTCCAAAAAACTAACACCCTACCGATGTAGACTTGAAATTCATTTTGCAGCCACCATAGTCTGAATCACTATACACAGTGAGCTCAAAGTCATCATCATAAGGATACCACAACCCCAGTGTTGGTGTACCCTTCAGATAATGGAAGATTCTTTTCACCCCGATCAGATGATTTACTTTCGGTTTTGCTTGATATCTGGAGCACAAACATGTGGCGTACATGATATCTGGACGGGAGGCAGTGAGGTACATGAGAGATCCGATCATCCCATGATACATAGTGGCATCCACCAAATCCCCATTCTCATCAGGAGCCACATCATGATTTGTGGCGAGTGGGGTACCGGCAGCAGTCACATTTTCCATATCAAAGCGACTAAGAATGTCTCCGACATACTTAGTCTGATGCAGAAAAATACCGGTAGGTGTCTGATCCACCTGTAATCCCAGGAAGAACTTCATTTCTCCCATGGCGCTCATTTCAAATTCTGCCTTCATCACAGATTCGAATTCTTTACATATATCTTCGTTTCGCGAACCGAAGATTATTTCATCCACATAAATCTGCACCATTAGTAAATCTCCGTCTCGTTCTTTGATAAACAGCGTGCAGTCAATCACACCTCTGCGAAAACCGTGCTTCAGCAGGTGAGTGGAGAGCTTTTCATACCAGGCTCGAGGTGCCTGATGTAGCCCATACAGAGCCTTGTCTAACTTGTAGACTCTGTCCCGATGATAAGGATCTTCGAATCCCTTGGGTTGACTGACGTAGACCTCTTCACGGATTTCCCCGTGCAAGAATGCACTCTTTACATCTAGTTGATAGACTTTTATCTTCATGTAAGAGGCGTAGGCTAGAAAGATGCGGATAGCTTCCATTCTAGCTACTGGTGCAAAGACTTCATTATAGTCGACTCCCTCGACTTGTCTGAAGCCTTGAACAACCAACCGTGCCTTGTTTCTGATAATGACACCTTGGTCATCCTTCTTGCAGCGTAGCACCCATTTGGTGCCAATCACCTTTATGCCTTTGGGCCGGTCAACGAGTGTCCACACTCTAAGCTTCTTGAACTGTAGTAGCTCCTCTTGCATAGCGTTGACCCAGGCCTTATCCTTCAGGGCATCGCTTACGTGTTTGGGTTCGACTTGAGAGACAAAGCATCTGAAAGCCCCATCATTCACGTAGCCCTTTTCCATAATTTCAGCATAATCAGCAGAATACAACTGATTTCTCGTCTGCATGCCGGAGTGTAGATCTCCAATGATAGCTTGGGGCAGATGATTCGTACTGATCCTAGTCACAGGTGTCGTAGGGACGACAACTTCAGTATCTAGATTCGTGACTGGAGGTTTAGTATCCGTATTTCCTGATGCATGTTTAGCAGCTGATGAGCTTCCTACTTGATCAACGTTTGGTGCAAGGCCTGTCTCAGCTGCTTACTCATCATCTGATGAGTCATCACTTTCGTCCTGATCTATTGGTGAAGATCCCGATGATCCACTCGCAGGTGTTGTATTTCTAGTATCCAGATTCGGTGTGTTTAGAACATCGTGCATCATCTGAGTAGCAATATCTTCATCTGAATCTATCTGAGGAAGATTCAATGATTTGAAAAAGCCATTGTAGTCAAAGAATGACGATGGATCTTTTCCAACAGGGGGGATGATGAATCGTTGAATGTCAACATTGCACCATACTTCTACCTGACCCGTAGAGTTGTTGTAAACTCGTTTGTCTGGTATGTTGTATCCTAGAAAGATCCCCTGATCTGCCTTTTCATTGAACTTGCCCTCTTTAGTTTTCTTCAGAAGCGTACAAGGAGCACTGAATGGTTCCAGATACTCCAGGTTAGGTTTGCGCTTCTGTAGCAACTCATAGCAAGTCTTCCAATGCCTCTTCACTACTAACACACGATTGAGTGTGTAGCATGCATTGGCAACAGCTTTGTTCCAGAACTGCACTGGCAGCTTTGAATCTGCCAACATAGTCCTGGCGGTCTCGATCAAGCTCCTGTTCTTTCGCTCAGCAACTCCATTCATCTGTGGTGTGTATGCAGAGGTGAATTGATGAACAATTCCCTTTTCTTTGCAAAAAGCATCCATCCACTGATTCTTGAACTCTGTTCCATTGTCTGAACGAATCTTCTAACCTTCAGCTTGTAGAGAGACTCCAGTGTTATCACGAGCACCTTGAATGACTCAAAGGTTTCTGACTTTGCTTTCAGAAACATCACCCAGGAGAACCGTGAGTAGTCATTAGTGACTACAAAGCAGTACCAGTCTCCGGCGATACTCTTCGTGCTGACTGGACCAAATAGATCCATGTGCAATAGCTCTAGGGGCATCTCAATAGAATTGACTTGCTTAGTCTTGTGAGATTTCCTGGTCTGCTTTCCCTTCTTGCATGAGACACAAAAATCAGGAAGTTTGAAGTTCTTTACAGGAACTCCATCAACTAAGTTATTATGAATCAAATGATTCATCTTCCTGTGATTAATGTGTCCCATTCTCCTGTGCCATGAGATGGAGTCCTTCTCTGTAGCTTTAGACAAGAAACATTGAACAGTAGAAGCACTAGTAGAAGCATTAGACATATCTAGAACATACAAGTCATTATATCTAGATGCTGACATTAATACCTGCTCCTCTGGAATTTCCATCTCTTTCTTCAGAATGTAACATTTCCGATTGTCAAACATAACTTTGAAGCCCTTGTCACATATCTGAGACACTGAAAGAAGATTGTTTTCTAATTGCTGAACAAAATTTACTTTATCGAACCTTACCTTTGCATTACCTACTTCTCCCTGAGCGGTAATGTATCCTCCTTTGTTTCCAGCAAAGCAAACGTGTCCCCCTTTAATTTGTTTGACATTGTAAAGGAGGGACTGATTTCCCGTCATGTGCCTGGAAGCTCCGCTATCTACTATCCATGTATTTGTAGATGCACTATAGCGGACACCCTGCACATAATAGAAAATAATTAGTTAAGGAGGGGGACCCAAGCCTTGACTGGCTTGGGTTTCCTAGAGGCATCACACATCATGAACTCGAACCACTGTCCTTTATCAGTGGGTGGTACATCAACTTTCAACTTGTCCTTGCTTTCAGACACATCAGTTGTTTTGGCTTTCCACAAACCATCCTTGTGAAAGGATTGTTTGTGGTAAACCGTAGACTGATTTACAGTTTGAACTTTTTGTTTAGTTTCAAAAACAGGTTTTACCTCAGGCATCACAGACTTGCCAGTGACTTGTCTGTGTTGCCTTTGGCGCGGAGGAGATGGAAACGACCTAGAAGGTGTTTTAGACCTAATAGGAGTTTTTGATCTATGTTTTGAAACTTGTTTAACTTCGTTGTCTAACTCAATTTTAATTTTTGGTGTCTGATAGCGAGGACAAATTGAAGAGATGTGACCGCGTTGTCCATAAGTATAGCATGACCTCCTTTCAACAGGACTAGGAGATCTCTTGTGGGGCATTGAGTAAACTTCAGGTACTTCTTTATTGGTCTCACCACTAAGATTTTCACATTCCTTGACAAATTTTACTTGTTTAACGTTATGGGTGCTTTGTCTTAGAAGATGGTGGTTATCTTGCTTCACCGGTTTAGTTTGAGTTGTTTTGGAAATCTTACGTTGTGTGGTAGTCGATTTTGGACCCAACCCAAGAGATGCTTGAACAGTCTCTTCCACCCGGTTTCCAGTGATTTTTGTACCAGTTGTGCCTGATATTGATGCTTTCTAGTCAGTAGCCGGAGGGGCAGATTTAACTGTTATGTCCGGATCGCTGACCAGAGGAGTTGTCACCACATGATCTTTTATTGGGTTATTATTAATTGGACGTTGTTTGGTGTTCAGAAGAATGTCTTATGGTGGAGGCACAATCTTATAACCCAAACCCTCCCCGTTGTTGCGTTCCTTAACCAAGTTTTTCAAAATATGTGAAGAACTAGCAAGACTGTGAAATTTTTGTTTTAAAGACTCATTTTCAACTTGTAAAATTGTTTTGTCCTTTTTAGTTTCCTCAATAGTCTTTAAATAGAACTTAATGTCATTTTCTTGGTTGAATGCAACAACTTCAGTTTCTTTTAACAGTTTCTTTAATGCCTCAATCTTTTCCTTATAGCTACTTTCATTTTGTTTTAAAACTCTGTTTGCCTCTGTGCACAATTTTAAGTCATTTACTAAGTTATCGTTGTGATCTAATAACCTAGCAAATTTCGGATCAATGCTTTCCCTAAATTCATCACATTCAACACAAGCATGTTTAGCAAAAAGTTCATCTTTTGTTTCTACCTGTGCAGATGTAGACGTTCCTACCATGAAAGCATTTTGAGGTTCAGATTATGCTTCAGATTCAACATTCAGCTCATTTTCAACAAGTTAATCAACTGCAACTATGTCTTCATCCAAATCAGCAGTGTCAGGTTCAGCTGAGTTCTCCCCCTCACTCGCTGAGTCTTCATTCAATTCTTCAACAGATGCAATGTTGGCTTCACTATCAGATAAAAATCGGAAGGACCAGTCCTGTCCTTCATCACCTTGAGCCACCATTGCTTTTGAATCACTGCTTGTTGACGATGGCTTTTTCTCTTTCTCTTGTTTTGGGAAGGACGAAAACGGGTTCCCATTTCCCGTTTTCTTTGGTTTGACACATTCCCACTTGAAGTGTCCTTTCTTACCACAATTGAAACAGGTGACTTTAGACTTGTCGAAGCCAAAAGTAGTATCTTTGGTAGCCACCAGATTCTGACCAGTCTTCTTCACAAACTTCTTAGCTCGTCACACAGTACTAGCGAGAGCCCACATTATATCCATTCTCTCCAACTCATTCTCATCCACCTGCTCATAGTCTTCATCAGCCAAGTGGCAGTTCCCTATCTTTCCTGCTACCAAGCCATCATAGGAATGAACAACAGCAGCCAGTAGATCCATGTGTTCTTTAGCCACTTCCACAGTTACTTTTCCTAAGTTTTCTGTCACTAACTTTGTCGATTGAATTTCAGGAACACTGTGTTGAACCCCTGATGAGACAGTTGACTCATCGCCAGACAATGAGATTTGATCCGTTGCAGATGTATTAGAAACAAAAGCAGCCTGCAGAGGAGCATTGGAAGATTTTGCAGTTGGAGTGGGAGTCACATTGTAGAGAGTCGGATCCTGAGCATATCAACCCTTCTTTGCCTTATACTTGTGTCTCACTTCTTCTTCTCTCAGTTTTAGGATGAAATCATTTATATCCAAGGTCTTAAGTACTGAGTTGTATCTTAAGGTTGAAATAAACGAATCCCACTTCTCTGGAAGCCCGTTAGCCAAACTTGACACTTTTTCTTCCTTAGACGTTTGAACACCATGAGTGTGAAGGTCACTCATCAGATGATAGATGCGATCAATGATGTCGTCCAAACTCTCATCCCCGATGGCAGAAAAATTATCAAACTCTTTCTTTAGTGCTTTAGCCTTTAAGGACTTAAGAGTTGTGCTCCCTTCATACCTTTTCTTAAGAGCCTTCCAGAACTTTTTACTTTGCTTGTGCTCAGAATACTGATGGAAGATTTCTTTAGGAATAGACTGTGTTAACATGGCATATGCTTTCTTTTCTGCATTGTAAGAAATCTTTTGAGCATCACTCAGACCACTCAAAGTCAGAGGTATTCCATCAGCACCAACTGGCATATTATAGCCAGTTTCAATAGCGTTCCAGAGATTGGTATCCATACCATTTAGATGAATTTCAAATCTTTGATTCCACTGAGGAAATTCATCAATAGACAGTAACTTAGGAGGTTTATTATGGTTCCCAATCTCATTTTCCAGTAGCAAGAGGTTCTGAATCCTTGAGTCCTTTCTTGCTGAGAATGCGAAGTTCTCTGAGTCCATTGTGTCTTAGTATTTAACTTGGAAAGCAAACTGTTAGACGACTGAGAAGGGCGACTGAGAGGCGACTGAGACAATCACTATACGATTGAACTGAGTTGTACGACTGGGTAGGCGATTGAGGCTGTGGTGCAACTGGACAGACCGGCTGAGTCAATCGTGCGATTGAACGAGCGATTGAGTTCAGTCGTACGATTGGACTGGACGATTGGAGTTCAGTCGTGCGATTGAGATAATCGTGCGACTGAGAAGGCTGAAATCAAGATTTTTCATACACCTTAACCTAAAAACGCAATTTTTTACACCCTAGTTGGCTACAACTTGAAAAAGACTCAATTTTCCGAACATGCACACGCAAAAACTTGATTTTGAGCAGAAAGAACGGGTCTTTTAGCTTAAAAACGTTGACTTTTTCACAAAAACGATTGAATCCATGAAGAATCAAGAGACAATGGCTCTGATACCACTTGTTAGGACCGTGTACGACGGAGTACTAACTGATTCAAACGTGAAACCAGATCAAATAGTGCGGAATCCTATTTGATTGGCGATCCAATCAGGGAGAACGTTAATCCGATCAAAACTAACGATGAGAATACGTTAAGAATTGATTAGAATCGATCAAAAACATTCTATGAAGTTGGAAGGGACTCTCTGGACAAACAGGAACGGCTAGGGTTGATAATTCTCGAAGTGTTACATTTTTCCACGAATTAAGTGGTATTTATAGGTTACAGCTCTCATTCGTACGACTGAGCCAAGCGACTGGCTCAGTCGTGCGACTGAGTCATATGATTGGTTCATTCGTACGACTGAGTCAGTCTTATGACTCGATCATGCGATTGACTCAATCACCAGGTTCGGTCGTGCGATTGGCCCATTCGCATGGTCCAGTTGTGCGACTGAATCAGGATACTTAGTTAAACACATTCTTGAACCTTTAGTGGTTTAGAACTATGTCTAACAACTGTAAACCTATATAACATTGTCATATATGCGTGTAACAATAAATAATATAAATAGATATAACACTAAACAACCAATAAACATATATAGAAGAGTTTCTCATTGTATTGATCAAACATTACATAAGTGTTACAAGAGAAGAAAGTCTATTACATTTAAGCTCACTAGACTAGAACTGGGGACATGTGTACCAACAATGGCTAATCTTAAGTTTGATGAAAAGAACAACTCTGTAGCCCTTCTAGATGAGGATAGTCCTAAAGCTGTTGGGTTCAGAGACTGCATTAAATCGTTGAAACAGTCTCCAATTCACTATGCGATCACTCATTCACCGTCTTTCTACATCTTACACATTCAAGACTTCTGGAGGTCAGCCAAGCTGGATGTCAAAGCCAATCCAAATTGCATTCGATCAAGAGTAGGAGGGAATGATATTGTTATTACTGAAGAAATTATAGCCAGAGTGCTAAGACTAGAAGGTGATCAGGGAGATGAAGTAGAGCTTTCAGACAATCAAGTCATGCAAGGTTTCAGAAGTATGGGGTATGAAGGACCATCCTTCAATTCTAAGAAAGAGATAAAGAAGTCCATGTTATCTAAAGAATGGAGATACATAGCACACGTGTTCATCATGTGCTTAGATGATAGGAAGGGAGGATCAGATGGTCTTAATTTGAGATGGGCCAAAGCAATGGTAATATTTTGCAGATGTCAGAAAGCCAATATTGCCCGACTGATTTTTGAATGTATGTCCGATAACATCATGGCTGTTAAGAAGGAGAAGTGGCTATTGTATCCCAGATTCGTCCAAATGATGATTGATGATTTGATTCCTAACATCCCAAAGCATGGAGAAGTAAAGAAAATTGCCCTGATGAGCTCCAGGATTTTTGCAGATTGTGCTTCTGCAAGACATGACTTCAGCGGGAAGATCACTCATTTATGGGAAAACATGTACTCTTCAGAGAGGTGGGCATATATCAAAAAATTGATAGAAACAGAAGATAAGAGAGCTGAGGAGAACAGGGAAAGACATGAGGAAGCAGTTAAAAAGAGAAAAAGGTGTGTTAAAGAAAAGGAGTATAACTTTGAGGAGGAGATTGAGGAAGCTATGCAAGAAATGAGAGATCAGAAGGAGCAGAGAACAAAGAAAAGAGCTGAAGAAAGCAGCCACGTTGAAGCCTCAGAAAGGAGAATAAAACATAAGCATCAGGCATTCATAGAAAATCCACCAAGAAAAGATGCCAGATCTGAACTTTACCAAGATGTCATAAGAAATGTTCGTGCTTCGGTGGCAAACGAACTGAGCATGATGAAAACTAAGCTGATAAACCAGGAGTTGAGGGAGAAAACAAAGGATGATATCATTGAATGTTTAACGAAGATGGTATTAGATCAACAAGAGCTTATTAAGACGTTATTAAAGGAAGTTAATGATCTGAAGGAAGCGGCCGGCCTGCCAGATGTAAGAACTGAAGATGAACTCAATGACCTCACCGATACCTTGAGATATGCATTTCTGAAGGTAGGAGGATTTTCTGCAGCAGGAGAGGGCCTAAGCTTAGCAGCTGGTACTAGTGGTGAAGTTCATGTTGATGATGAAGACTTCGAGGTTGAGATAAAAGTTGATAAGGAAGGTGATGCTGCAGGACCAAGTAAAAGGAAGGACAGAGATGAAGAAACTATTGATGCTGAAGGAAAATAGGGAGAGGATGAAGTGGAGGTTGTTGATGTAGCCTTTGTGGACTTGGGGCTTGACATAGAAAAGGATTTAATAGGTGAGGAGGTAGTGTGAGAAAAAAAAGAGTTAAGAAAGAAAAAGAAGGTGAAGTGAAGCTGGTGGATGAAGAGGAGGAGCTTGAAGAACAGCTGGTTGATTACAGCTCGGAGCCTGAATTCCATGAAGTAGATGAGCATCCTGTGACTTATATGGCTGAAACTGGGTCGTCTGAAACTGGAATGGTGGAGTTAGATCAAAATGACTAGTTTGTTAAAGAAAAGGAGGCTGAGGAAATAACTCCACTGTTCCAGAACATCAGAAACCCAACTAGAAAAGACAGTGATAAAAAGATCTTTAGCTGGAAATATAATTCTGAGATTAAGTTGTTTATGATTAAAAGAAGGGGAGGAGGAATTTCTTATGTGCACAAACGGAAAGCTTTTAAAACCCTCCCAAGATGGGATTTGAGGAGATTGGCAGAGATCCCTTTACTTGGAGCTGAACTGAGTGAAAGGGTCAAGCTGCTGGAGAAAGAAATACAAAAGGGTTTGTCTGATAACTTTAAAGCTTTTGGATTTATGAAGATGGAGAGAAAAAGATAAAAGAAAGACATAGATTGGGTGACTGGGAAAGGGAAGATCGTTCTAAGACTGAAACCAGCAAAGACCATTGATCGTATTACGATACCTGATCCTCTTCCCCCAAGACTGCAAGCATTTGAGAAATGGCTCTATGATAACAACACAGGGGAAGCATTGATTAGAGTGAAAGGTGCCCCAGAAATCAAATTGTTCGATCCAATGGAAGTATTTTCATTTGGTGATGATGACTTAGTGATTCTTTGCGAGAATCACATAAAAGTTGGAGCTGGAGCTGAAACTGTGGAAGAAGCTAGCCTCTTTATAAGGGTAGCTAACAAGGCAAGGAGATTTAGAGCTGAAGTTGTGAAGTCACTGAATCGATCAACATCCGAGCATGTTCTTGACGGAAGGATAAATAACAGCAATAACCAAAAGTCAATCAATAACACGAACACTAATCGAATGATTTCATTGATAAAACATAACGATTTTAAGCTCGTTACAACTTAAGAATACAGACTCTTGGCAAGGGGAGATCGAGCATGATCTCCCCTCTCATCCGGCAGCACCTAGGCCCCGGGCACAAACCCTCTTAAAACCCTTAGGTTTCTACACAATGAAACTGGTATATATAGGCCTCGGCCCATATTAGATGCGACTGGGCCCATTCGTGCGATTGGACCATGCGTATGGTTCAATCGTACGACTGGACCATTCTTATGGTTCAGTCTTACGAATGTCCCAATCGCATCTCTCAGTCGCACGACTGGTCCATTAGCATGGCTCAGTCGTACGACTGAGTCTCATTCGCATATGCTCCTGCGAATGACCTAGTTTTATGTGTTTACAAGGTGTATAACATTAAGCCTAGACTATTCGTCAAGCGACGGACACACTATATATGACTATATATGCTCCAACAGAAGTTCAGGAGCTGACTAGAAAAATCATTCAAGCAGACAAAACAAGAATGGATATGGATGATTTAAGCAAACAGTTGGATCAATCTGTTACAAGAAGGTTTGAAAAGCCTATGGTAGATGATGCTAGTGGGTCAGGGGCTTGTTCTCAGGAGCAGACAGTCAAAGATCAGGAGTAGGTTATAGTTATAGATTTACCTGATACAGAAGTCAATGAAGCAGCGTTTGTTGAGCAATTTATTGTTGATAGTGAAACAGAGGCAGGATCGGCAGATGTTACTAATCCAGTGGCCGGGATTGAGTCAAGGGCAGGAGCATTCATTGAGAATTTCGAGGTTGAAGTTAATGTTGAAGCTGGAGCTGACTTAGATACATTCATGAATGATGAAAGTCATGATGTTACAAATCCACTTCCAGAGATCGAGTCAATATTTTGGAGCTGAATGAGAAGACTCCTCTAGGTGAGGTCCAACCTAGGGGGAGTATTGATGTTCTAGGTAGGTTGGACTCACCTAGATTAGATTAGCTTATTTTGTCTTATATGTAATAGGCCTAATGTTAGATGATTTACATATATGTATGTAATGATTAGTTAGAATTTATCTTTGTTTCACACTAACCCAACGAAACTACGAGCGAATATAAGGACGAGCGAATCTATAGATTCGCTCGTAGTCAGCTGATAAAGGTCACCCGGCGAATCTGTTGTTCGCCGCCAAGTGAACTTATAATTCAGGTCAGGCGAATTTAGCTCTGTTTATATATATGCAATTCTTGTAACCTTTGGGAACAAGTTTTGCAGAACCTTAATCGAAATACACCTTTTGCATTACTGTTTTGTTAGCATTTTCTTGGTGGGAATTGCATTGGTCACTTATCATTTAGCCTTTGTTTGTTCGTATTGTTTGAGTTTGGATCTTATGGCTTCATTTTGAAACTCTTTTATATATGTTTCTCTGTTAATTCAATTTGTGCTGGGATATTACTGTGATTATCAATCATTAGCACTAAAATCGATCAAAGTTGGACCAACAAGAATATCAGAAACCGTCAGGTTTACTTCAATAACCAGATATCCTAGTGTGGAAATGGGAGAATATTTCCATTGACTTTATCACAAAGTTGCCTCGTTCACAGACTGGGAATGATACTATCTGGGTGATAGTGGATCGATTGACCAAGTCGGCATATTTCTTGGCCATTCGTGAGACTTATAAAATGGATAAACTGGTACAGATTTATTTAAAGGAGGTTGTGTCAAAACATGGCATGCCACTATCAATCATCACATATCTGGGAATCACTGCAAAAATCACTAGGCACTCATCTGGATATGAGCACCACATATCATCCGCAGACAGATGGTCAGACTGAACGCACGATTCAAACCCTAAAAGATATGCCTAGGGTGTGCGTTATTGACTTTGGGAATAGTTGGGAAACTCATCTGCCTTTGGTTGAATTCTCTTACAACAACAGTTACCACACGATTATCAAAGCCACACCATTTGAATCACTTTATGGCAGAAAGTGTAGATCACCTCTCTATTGGACCGAAGTTGGAGAGAGTTAGTTAACTGGTCCTGAACTCATTCATGAAACCACAGAGAAGATTGTTCAGATTCATAACCGTATGGTGGCAGCTCATGATCGTCAAAGCCTTTGGAATTTCAAGTTGGTGACGGGGTGTTGTTAAAGGTTTCACCTTAGAAGGGTGTGATACGCTTTGAAAAGCATGGAAAGCTAAACCCTAGATACGTAGGACCATTAGAGATTGTCAAAAGGATCGGTCCAGTGGCTTATCAGTTAGACTTACCTGCGTAACTCGATGGCGTTCATAACGTGTTTCATGTTTCAAACCTAAAGAAGTGTCTAGCCGATGAATCACTCGTCATTCCATTGGAGGAACTGGAAATTGATGAACAGCTTAGTTTCATCGAGGAACAAGTTGAGATCATGGATAGGGAAGTCAAGACCCTAAAGTGTAGCAAGATCCCTATTGTACGCGTTAGGTGGAATTCAAAGCGTGGACCATAGTTTACATGGGAACGCAAAGATTAGATGAAAAAGAAATGCCCGCAACTGTGCAAAGATCAGGCATCCACTTCTTAAAGTATCACTTTTAAGATTTCTTTTCCTTAAACTTCGAGGCGAAATTCCCTTCAATAAGGGATGATGTCGCAACTCTCACAAAACCTTACGTGTCTTAATTTTCGGTTGTTCAGAAATACTCAGAAATCCTATCCTGCCTATGTTCCAAATAACTGACCAGCTTATTCACTAGTCATTTGTTGACCCTAATATTTTAATTTTCGGGACAAAAATTCCTTCAACAAGGAGATGATGTGACAACCTATGTTTTTAGTTTAACCTCGCTCATTTAACTTAACCTCTCTCCATTATGTTACGATCATTAAATAGTCATTGTTGTTATAAATAAATAATTGTTATTTTTCCTTTGAAACCAAATAAAAATCTTAGAAAGCAAATAAGTTACAATTAAAGGGGCTAGAGTATAATTAAAAATAATAATAATAATTATTTAAAACTATTTAATCTAGCATACCCCCCATCCCACGTAACCCTAATCACCCACTTTTTCAATTTCCGTCTCCCTCTCGGTTTCTCTTCAAACCACCCGAACTCTTTTCTTATGCAACCTTAATCAACAATATTTCCACCATTGTTGACGGCATACTTGTGCAACATTCCAACGGTTGATTCTGTAACATCTCGTATTTTTCGTTAATTAAATGTTAACATCATTATATTCTTGTAAGGGTTTCGTTATCATTTATGAAACTTTGAGGACTTGTTATGCATGTTAGATAATTTAGAAGATTAATAAATTAATTTATAAAGTAATAATAATATTAGTGTTTACAACGTTTATTTGTTATAAAACTTAACATTAAGTTATAATAATAATAAAAAAATATAAAAATAAATAATAATAATAAGAATAATAAGAATAGTCAAAATAAAATAAGGATAATAATAATAATAATTAATAACTTATAAAAATTAAACATTTAATAAGTTATAGAAATATTTAAAACTTAAAATTTAATTAAGTCCAGGGGGTATTTATGCCTTATTGGAAACTTGAAATGGAAGTTTTAAACATAAAATAATAAAAAGAAAACCGCAGGGACTAAAGGTGAAATTTTAAAAGTTGCAACCCAACCCCCCGCCCCTTTTAAACCCGTTTTTCCGGTAAGCAAGTCCGGCGGAGTTCCGGCCGAGCTCCGGCGGTTTTAAAACACCTAAAAAACACCCAATTTGATTCCCAAAACCGTTTTCAATCGATTCGTGAACGTGGTTCGAACTTAAAGCCACACTTTAATCGAGCTAAACAACGGTTAGGAACACAAACAATCCAAGTAACCGTCGTCATCATCAATTGAGCCGTTCAATCATTTAAACTCAATAATAACCAAATTAAATGGATTCTAATCGAACGTTAAACTGATCCTAAGCTACTGTCGAACTCAATTCCACCTGAAACACACACGAGCATCATATTCGATTCTCCCATTGCCGTGACCTGCAACCTTATCGATATCCACCTTCTGAGTTTTACTTCACGAAATTAACAGATGGCTTCTCATCTTTAGAGTCATTAGAAACTTCCTGTGGAAGGAATTCGATTATCATCAACGTTTGTCGCATGAACTGGTTCTTGCATAGTCGCGACTTGTCCTTCATCGTTTCTCATTGATTCAACTTCAAATCGGGTAATTGATTACGCCTACACACTCGTCTCTACATGGGGAACAAAAGCCCCAAGATTTTAATCCTCAACAAATTCAAATTGATCCACAATTTGAATCTAAACAAATTTAGGGTTTATGTGATTTGAGTGAAACCTTTGAAACTATGTTTATAACGTTTTAAAACAAGAGTAAACCACGGCCAAGGCCCTGGTTCACTGGTTAGACACATGCACTCCCACCTTGAGGTCCCGGGTTCGAACCCGGCACACTCAAACCTATTTTTTTAGGCTTTCAAGCCTTTAAAAATTACAGAAAAATTATAAAAATTATAAAAATTATTTTTGCAAACTTCGTATATTTTTTAATCATCAAATTATTTTCTACAATTTTTCTTTAAATTTAAATAATTATAATACAACATAACAAAGATTATTTTTAGTTATTTCTTATAAAAAATGGAATTTAAATAATGGTTTAAGTAAATAAATTACTATTGGTCCAAACGTTACTTCTAGTTATAGTTTAATCTCGTTATTTAAAATAATTATTTACACTTTATATTTAATTTTACCCGTTCTTATAAATACTTTAATTACGTGAAATTATTTAAATGAAATAATATTTTTTTCATGGAATTAAAATATAAGTAATTCTATTATTAAATTTTACTTATATATATATTAAAAACCCCAAATCTCTATTTGAAATCCTAGTTCACATTTAAATCATAAATCTTATTATTAAACTTAAATCTGGTACATATCTACATATTTAGGTACCTTGTGAAGGTTACGTTGGAACGACGTTTATTATTCTTATTAATCTCAAAATTATACACTTATTGGTCATGTGAGTTTCCTTGCCCCTTTTTATCTTTTCATACTAATTTGGGGTGAAACATGATTACTTATACATAATGCACTTGCAAAGCACTTGCAATTCATATTTAGGGTGAAACATGATTACTTGTAAACGTTTAGACTTGTAAAGCACTTGCAATTTATATTTTTGTCATGGTTATTTGTGTGTTGTAAGTGATTATATGAGATACATAGTTTGTCTACAATCATTAACTATTGCTAGCCTGGCGACGTCTTAGATCTTTGGGCCTGACAAGCCTATTTGGTGCTAAAGCCGAGGTATTGTCGGCTCCTGATGACGTATGCTTGTTCATCATGGGAACCAAATACACTTAGCCTATCTTATATACTTGTAATCAAGTTGAGGTTTGGTTGTAACGATATGTCTTCTATAACTTTACTAGCTTATAACCTATGACATGAATTGCTACTTGTAACCTTATCATATTATGTATGAAAACCTTGGAAACTCACCAACTATTTTTAGTTAACCTTTTATTTTTATCATGTTTCAGGTCAAGACCAAGTTTAAAGTGATCTTTTGAAGCTTGCAATAATCTAGGATTTGGACCTAGTTAATGGAATAAAAGAACTATGTTTCATTATGTTATGTTTGAACTTATTTCATATTTGAGACTTATGTTTGTAACGTCTTTTGAAACTTATAATTTTAATATTTACATTTAAATATAGCGTTATGTGGCTGTGAACAATCTTAACCCTCACATCTCGACGATTCCACCGTCAAGGTTGGGGTGTGACAAATTGGTATCAGAGCCCATAACTATAGAGATTTAGGTTATTAGAAATGGTGACCTAGACTATAGTTTATGCATGAACCTTATAGAATAATATTATTATTCTTGTAAAAATATATTGTTTTACATGCTACATAATGCTATGCCTTCTTATGTGCAACTTGATGCCTTAGCATAGGATTACCTTGTAAATGTTTAAACTTTGCTACATGTCTCCCCTAAACTTATCATTGACTCTTTGATTCTCCCCGAACATGAATCCTCTTAATCTTATTCTCAACGACACGTGGAATCGTATACTTATGCTTATGACTTGGATCTTTAGACGTTATGTCTAATCTATATAAATCTCATCAAGGTTTTGATTTCATGAACCTAAGAAATATTGTATGACACATAGACACCTGTATTCTGGATTTCCTGGCAAAAGGCCTCCGGGCTAAGGTAAGCATTTCGCATAAATCCTACGGGACTAGTTATGCTTACCTGGGGATTTCTGGGATGAGTGATAAACTAAGGTCAACATACACAAGTTTCTAAGGCGAATGGGTTAATTTACCTTGACGTGTCAACGTTTCCAAATGGTAATGCGTTACCAAATGGAACCATTCCGTATGCCTTATAACTCTTGACTTACCCTTGTTTAAATTATAAACCTTGTTATTCTTCCTTTCCCGTGTCTAACTCATTTTGTATATTCCAGTATGTCTCGTCATCATGGAAAGCGTGGAAGTTCTGATCGTAAGCTAGCCGCCATGATTGCCCGGTAAATGGCTGCTGTCAACCAGACCATGGTTGCTGAACTCAATAGCACCTTAATGACCAACTCTAGCAACAATGGAAATGGTCAAGGAGAGAATAGTGCTAACCAAGGGCATAACAACCAAACTTGCACTTTCAAGCACTTTAGCTCTTGCAAGCCCACTAGTTTTAGTGGCAAGGAAGGAGCCACTGGTCTTCTTGAGTGGTTTGAGAGCATAGAGCACACTTTTGTCAACTGTGAGTGTCCCGAGGCACTTAAAGTTTGTTATGCCACTAGTATGCTCCAACAAAGGGCACTTACCTGGTGGAATAGCGAGAAAAGGAATCGAGGAGCTGATGCTATTTTGGCACTTACTTGGGAAGAGTTCAAGAACATCGCCATCGTGAAATTCTACCCGAGAAGAGAACTGCAAAAGTTGGAGGAGGAGTTTTGGAACTTGAAGCAAGATGGTGGTGACCATTTGGCCTACTCAACTAGGCATCATGAGTTGAGTTTACTACTGCCCCGTATGGTCGACACTGTCCCCCGTAACATTGAGAAGTTCATAAAGGATGTACCACCTCAAATTCAAGATGCTATGGTCGGTAGTCGACCCACAACCTTGGAGGAAGCCATAACTATCACCACTCAACTCACTGAGAACCATATACGAGCGGGCACCATGTCTGTGAAGGGTGTAAAGAAGATAGAAAAGATAGCTACTGAGGCCGTTAAGGAGACTAAAGCTGAACCATCTCACAACAACAATAACAACAAGAAGCGTAAGTTTACACCGGCACGCAACTATGCCGTGGCTGCACCCAAACAACCCTAAAGACAACTTGTACCTGTCGCTATGGCACAAGTGCCTAGGGCTAGGGCCTATGCTGGTCCTCAACCTATGTGAAACACGTGTAGGTATCATCATCCGGGGAATCAACCATGCCGTATCTGTACCTTATGTAGTAAATATGGTCACTTGGTGGCGACTTGTCATCGTGCACCTAACAACGCCGCAATGGTCATAAACCGTGTTTGCTACAACTGTGGGGAACCTGGTCACTTCCGCCCATAATGCCCTCGTCTGGTGGGTAATGTACCATAAGCCCGAGGACGTGCTTTCAACGTCAACGCAAATCAAGCACAAGCAAACAACGATGTGGTGAATGGTATGTTAATTTACCTTCAACTTTGCGACCTAATTCTTTTCATGCATTACTTGTATCGTTAAATACCTTTAAAATTGAACAGGTATGTTCCTTATTAACAAAACTTATGCATATGTTCTATTCGATTCTGGAGCCGATAAGAGTTTTGTTTCATTAGAGTTTGAACCCATACTTGCTAAGCCACATACAAAACTAGAAAGACCTCTCACCGTTGAAGTTGCCGATGGAGAGTCGATCACCGTGGATGTCGTTATCCGTGATTGCATCTTAAGTCTTGGCACACACGATTTTCTTATTGATCTTATTCCTATGAAACTTGGAAGCTTCGACGTCTTCATTGGTATGGATTGGTTAGCCAAACACCATGCCGAGATCGTTCGTTTCGAGAAGTGCATCTGTATACCGTTACCATCTGGGGATACTTTGAAAGTGTTCGGCGAAAAATCTTCCAAAGGGATTAAACTCATGTCTAGAACTCAAGCCCGAAAGTGCTTAAGCAAGAAGTATATGGCCTTCTTGGCTTACGTGGTCAACACAAAAGTCAAAGGGAAAGAACTTAAGGATGTCCCTATCGTATGAGACTTTCCTGAAGTATTTCCCGATGACCTTAGTGGTTTACCTCCCGTGCGTGAAGTTGAGTTTAAAATTGACTTGATACCAGGAGCAAACCCCGTGGCTAAGTCACCATATCGGCTTGCACCATCGGAAATGCAACAACTCTCTAGTCAACTTCAAGAACTATTCGAGAAGGGTTTCATTCGTCTTAGTTCTTCGCCTTGGGGTGCACCTGTTCTATTCGTAAAGAAGAAAGATGGGTCGTTTCGTATGTGCATCGACTATCGTGAGCTTAACAAGCTTACCATCAAGAACCGCTATCCTCTTCCTCGCATCGATGACTTGTTTGATCAACTTCAAGGAGCTGCTATATTCTCGAAGATTGATCTACGTTCTGGATATCATCAATTACGAGTCCATCATGATGACATCCCAAAGACCGCGTTCTGTACTCGTTATGGACACTATGAGTTTATGGTGATGCCTTTTGGCTTAACTAACGCTCCTGCTGTCTTCATGGATCTCATGAACCGAGTATGCAAGCCTTATCTAGATAAGTTTGTGATCGTCTTCATTGATGACATACTTATCTACTCCAAGACCAACACCGAGCATGAACTGCATTTGCGAGAAGTTCTTGAGTTGTTGAAGAAAGAGCAATTGTACGCGAAGTTCTCGAAGTGTGACTTCTGGCTCCAGGAAGTTCAATTTCTAGGGCACGTGGTGTATAGCCAAAGAATTCACGTTGACCCTGCAAAGGTGGAAGCTGTGAAGAATTGGTGTGTTCCCACGACTCCGACCGAGATTCGTTCTTTCCTTGGTCTTGCTGGTTATTACCGGCGATTCATCGCCAACTTTTCAAGGATCGTGAAGCCGCTCACTTCTTTGACATAAAAGAATAAACCATTCGAGTGGGGGCCCGAGCAAGAAGAAGCTTTTGAAGCATTAAAGCACAAACTGTGCAATGCTCCTATCTTGACCCTACCCGATGGAAACGATGATTTCACCGTTTATTGTGATGCATCAAAACAAGGCCTTGGTTGCGTTTCTTATGCAACGAGGAAAGGTCATAGCTTATGCATCGAGACAATTGAAGGTTCACGAGGTGAATTACACAACACACGATCTCGAGCTTGGTGCTATTGTTTTTGCTTTGAAGATTTGGAGACACTACCTGTATGGTACGCAATGCATAGTTTACACTGATCATAAAAGCCTTCAACACGTTTTTAATCAAAAAGATCTCAATATGAGACAACGTCATTGGGTGGAGTTGATTAGTGACTACGATTGTGACATTCGTTATCATCCTGGTAAAGCCAACGTTGTGGCCGATGCACTAAGTCGAAAGGTTCATAACAAGATGATTTTGTTCCAAGAAATTCGCAATCGACGTCAATGGTTTGACACCTTGAGAGGGTTCGATACTGAAAGTCGACTAGATGTCAACGAGGCTACTGTACTGCTACAAAACTTGAGAATAGATAGTGACATCGAGTCTAGTATCTTGGAGGCTCAACAAATGGTTCAACGAGAGGGAAGAATGAAGGATGAACTAGAGCATAACCTTCTAACTCAATTGGAGATGAAACATAATGGATTAATGTATTTTGCGAATCTAATTTGGGTTCCAAATCGTGATAATCTCCGTACCC
Organism: Flaveria linearis; assembly: GCA_024085815.1. NCBI lineage: Eukaryota > Viridiplantae > Streptophyta > Magnoliopsida > Asterales > Asteraceae > Flaveria > Flaveria linearis. The sequence goes on along the minus strand of CM044010.1, from coordinate 41,625,044 downwards.
CTGTCATGAACAAAGCTCATCATACTCGTTATTCTGTTGATCCTGGCTCCGATAAAATGTACATGGACCTGCGTGGTCATTATTGGTGGCCTGGAATGAAGAAAGACATTGCGACTTATGTAGCTAAGTGCCTCACGTGTACGAAGGTTAAAGCCGAACATCAACGTCCAAGTGGATTACTTGAACAACCCAAGATTCCTATATGGAAGTGGGAACATATATCTATGGACTTCATAACTAAGCTACCCCGAACCTCCCGTGGACATGATAGCATATGGGTGATCGTTGACCGATGACCAAGTCGGCATATTTTATACCCATACGTGACACTTACAAGACATCAAGGTTAGCTCGTATATACGTTGATGAAATTGTAAGTCGTCATGGGGTACCTCTTCACATCATATCCGACCGAGACGCTCCTTTCACTTCGCACTTTTAGTCGTCTATGCAAGAACTCTTGGGAACTCAATTGGATCTAAGCACGGCTTACCATCCCCAAACTGATGGCAAACCGAGCGAACCATCCAAACCATGGAGGATTTGCTACGCCTTTGTGTCCTTGACTTTGGTGGTGATTGGGATACGCATCTACCGCTAGCGGAATTTTCGTATAACAATAGTTACCACTCAAGTATTAAGATGGCACCATTTGAAGCACTTTATGGTCGTAAATGTCGTTCACCGATCTGCTGGACTGATATTGGTGAAAACTTTATCACTGGTCCTGAACTTATACAAAAGACAACCGATAAAATTTCTATCATTCGAAAGAACCTTGAAGTGGCAAGAAGTCGACAAAAGAGCTATGCTGATAAGTGACGTAAGCCATTGGTGAAAGGATCTCAGATCTAGTTTGATCAATTAGGTTATGATTTGCAGTGGAATAGTACAAGAATTAGATGAAATTTAAGCAAGAACAAGATGAATATTCAATAAAACAGTAACAGTTATAGAGAGAGAAAGTTTTCCGCAAAAGAGAATGTTCTCATTCAGTCATAAGCTTCGGTCATTACAAATTAGGTCAACTTTTCTTTTACAGAGGAAAGGTGACGTCAGCAGATGTCACATGATAGTGACATCTAACCATTTTACATAAACAACTGAAAATAACTAAAACTACTGAAGATGTCCACAACAGCTGAGGACATCTTCTTACAACAGAAGCTAAGTATTAACTAATATTACAACTACTAAAAACAAACAACTTGACTACTGGTTACAAACTACTGAAATGATAAAGACAATTACTGAAAAGTAAACCATCACAACTACTGAACAGTACTACTTCAGCTGTTGTGACAACCTCTAAAGATTTGGTCTTCAGACTTTGTCTTCAACTGATGTCTTCAGACTTTGTCTTCAGTCCTTGTCTTCAGACTTTGTCTTTAGTACTTGTCTTCAGACTTTGTCTTCAGTACTTGTCTTCAAACTTTGTCTTCAGCTGATGTAGTCTTCTTCAGTTGTTATGATGTCTGTAGGACTTAAAGGTTTTTCTGATCTGGCTTATTGGTTCTTTTGGTCCAACAAACTCCCCCTGAACCAATGCAGCCAAAACCTTTAAGTTTATTGGAGTCCAACTTATTAGGCAAAAAGATTGTCTTTTTCTTCTGCATCAGCTCAGAAGTGACCATTTTAAGCACAGGCCTGGGAAGAGGTTTCAGTAGATCTGATTAGCAAGGGATGGATGGGAACTCTGTCTTAGGGAATTGGACACAGAGTTGTTATCCTATCCATGAAACCTACTTCCCTACAATGAGTCTGTAAGACTCTCTTACATAGGCCTCAGGAAGACAATTTGTTCTTCCAAAGTGAGTTCTTCAGCTTCTCCTTCAAAGAAGAACTCTGGCCCATAATACTCCGACAGATGTTTGACCTGTTTCCCATTCTTTAACTTCACAGTTGTTATTTCTCTATAAGCAAACTCATCAGGGTGATTACCCTCAAGTAACAACTGGAGCTCATTGATTCTGACTTCTTCAAGCCTCTTATAAATTAACCCCTTTTTCACCATTTTGTTTTCTAGAAACTTTTAGGGGGAAAGATTAGCTTTGTAGGCTCTCTTGAAGTCTTTTAGGATTTCCCAGGGTGACACTACAATGGCCAGCATGATCACTGCATCTACAATTTTCTTTACTTGGCCATTGTATCTATTTAGAATGTTCTTCTTGTGAATTATATGACTCACCCTGGGATCAGGCCAAATTCTAACTCTCTCCTTCTGATATTGAAAGGTAAATTTGAGAGCATACAACCTCTGAGCATGTTTCCTCATAGATTGTATTGATGTAGTCTGAGGAAAGTCTTTATCAACCATACTCAACAGCTGCTCATCATGTTGTTTGTGCAGTTCTTCTTCTTCAAGCTTTACTTTGACAGTTTGTATCTGGATGGCAGGAGTGATCACTGTTGGTTGGCTCTTGGCAATATTCTTTGATACTTCAGGCTTCTTCCCTTTTGATTTAACAACAGTTGAAATGGGCAGCCTATCATCCTCATCATCTTCTTCTTCTTCTTCTTGAAGCCTCAACACCCTTCTCTTCCTCTTGGGTGCATCATCGGCAGTTTGTGTTGGTTTCCTGGGTAAAGGAGTTGGTTTTGTGGGTTGTGATGTTGGTTGTTTTGGTGTGGGAGATTGTACAGGCTGCTCTAGCATTTTTTTTGTAAGAGAGGCTTTGGAGCACTTTGCTAGATCAGTCCTGCTCCCAGCACCAGCTTCATCCAGGGCTTCTATGATCAATCCCTTTGTAAATACTTCAGACGAACAGATTTGGTTGGTTATCTCCAAAATACTGTCCCTGGTCCATGATTTCACCTCAAGGATTGTCCTCCCCAAATACTTTGAAATGAACCTGACCATAGCTTCTAATCTTTCATTCTCTTTCTCACGATAGCCAGCCCATCGGTGCTCAATCTCTTGTATCTCCAACTTCCTAATCTCAGTGTCAAGCTTAGCAGTGTCAAACCCTTGTCTGAATAGCTGATCAATGATTTTATCCATTGATCTGCTATGTTGCTCATCAGCTTCTTTGATCAGGTCTTCTAATTTCTTCTCACGAGAAGTCTTCTCATCACCCTTCCTCTTCTTGTATGTGACATGAAAATCTTTTTCTTTTTTCCTTCTCCTTCTCCTTTTCTTTTTCTTTCTCTTCCTCCTTTTCTTTTTCTTTCTCTTTCTCCTCCTCCTTTTCTTTTTCCTTCTCCTTTTCAACTCTATTTCTCTTGACTACTTTCACTGACTTAGACTCCCCCTTTTTGGTTGCATTAAGTTCAGGGGTTTGAATGTCAGAAAGTCTCTTAGTGACTGCATCATCAACTAGGGTTTATATACTTGAGGAGAGCCTCTCATCAAGGGCTTGATGCACAATGTTAGTGATGATGGGAGTGATGAGAGGCAGGGAAGATTTAAAGACAGCAACCATTTGCTCAGAGGGGTTCTGTCCCTAAGAAATAGTGCTAGAAGCAGAGACTGGTGGTTGATTTATTGAGAGTGGCTCAGTGTATGGGAGACCTTCAGAAGAAGGTGCCATCTGTGGGTTAATGTGGGTAGATGGACTTGATTCTTGAGATGTTTTTGCAAGCAGTTCTTGTAGTCTGCTTACCTCAGCCTCAAGAATGGTGTTGTGGCCTAGAACATCAAAGAAAAAGCCCAGGTCTGAAGGATTCTATATGCCCAAGACACGTAGAATATTGATCCGGTTAGTACGTTATGATCCAAGTCGGGTTATACCCAATAACAAGCTTAGCAAACACCAATTAATATTTAATTGATGATATGATCATGCAATTAAATATTTACACCAACTTAGAAACTGGGTTTTCTAAATAAGTTGCATATGAGATGGAACAACTTATTAGGATATTTTGTTCAATAATATTATTTGTAATGTTATTTAAGTGAGTTAGATAACATCACAAATTAATAATAGGAGTGTATGTACTATACAATTAAAAGGTTAATTGTATATGTCTAAGTGGAGACTAGTTAACATAAACAATGTGTGATAAATTCCACTAACTCATGTATCAAATGTTAAGAGATTCTTGCACTCTTGAACTCCACTAACTCATGTATCAATACAAGAGATTCTTGGACTATTTCACTCCACTAACTTTCTTGAGAAGAACAAGAGATTAAACTAGTCATTCCACTCCACTAACTCATCTCAAATGTTGAGAGATTCTTGCACTCCACTATTAAAATATCTCACTGCATGCAACAACATCATGAACTCTCTCTTTTCTTCTCTCTAACTCACGGAACAAAGGCAGCAGCTAAGAGGTTTTGAAGTACAGTTTTTGGTGTTGATTTGGTGTTAAATCTTCCTAACAAGAAGGTGTTTGCAAAGAGGCTTGGGGTATACAAGCTTGAGGACTTCTACCCTTGAATTCTTGGCCAATTTTGGACATCATTTCCACATTTGTTTGGTCGATTTTACTGCTGCAGTAAGGTAGTAATCACAGCTCTATATAGCTGTGATTTTATGTAGTTTCAAATATGTTCATAGCTTGTTTATTCACATAAATGATCCTTTGTTATATAGGTCTATTTTATACATTAATATGGTCACCCAATGAACATATTTTTCATCTTATAAACAAGTTTATAAAGTTGTAATTCCGCTTCATTTTTCAGAAAGTTTAAGAGGTTAACTATGATTTTATGTTCTAACAAACCCTACAATGGCATCAAGAGCCGGTTATGTGGATAACTTGCTTGTTCTTGTCCTTTAAAATCGGTTTTAGAGGATGATTATAAACTCATAATAGGCTGATTTTGGTTGATTGAATAAACCCCATGTCTTTCAAAGTTATATCTTCATGCTTATGATTAAACTTTGAAAGATAGGAATGTCAATTGGTTGATATATTTGGATGTTGTTTGTTTGGATAAACAAACCCTAATTTTCAGTTTATGTTGGCTAAAAATTTAGGGTTAGATGGGGTTTATTTTGTTTGTTGAATGATGTTTATGACTGGTCATATAATAGTGCATAACCTAGCTTAAGCCTTATGTTATTTGGATGATTGGAATGGTTGTTTTAATTCATTCAATTGGGTTGTAATATTTATGTTTATTATTTGGGTTGTAATTATTTATTCATTTGGTTATGTAATAAATAGATTAGGTGCATTTCTTTTATTAGAAAAATGTATTAGTATATAATTTTTGTAAAAGGAAGATGCACAAGATGAAGACCCAAAGATGGACATCAAAGACACAAAAAAAGGACTTGAAGCATATGGATGCAAGTTCAAGTGGGAGTCTATGAAGACCTCAATTTTGTGTTGTATTCAACCCTTAGAAAAGACCAAATGACCACACTTGTGATGGCAAACGAGTGTGGTCATAATAGTAGCTATGGTTATGCACATTGTGGTTGTTTATATCATGCTTGTTTGATTGTGATTTTATGAATGATTGTATGACATTTGGATATGATAAACAATCTTAATAAAAATGATCTTAACAAGCTAATATAAAATGGTTCTTTATTATTAAGTGTTAATAAATGGTTATTAAAAGGATTAATGGTTTTATAATAAAATAAGTTTTATTAAAAGAACCATAGGGTATCTTGTATTTGAAAGCATGCAAATACAAGTACATAGAGTTTTCAAAACTAGAATTAATGAAAACCAAAAATCCCTTTTGAAACAAGTTTAACACCATCCATTTACATGACACTCAAATCACTTGAGAACTATTTGTGGGATAAAGGTCACCTAACCACTTGTAGGGAACTTGTGTGTTTGAGGTGAGTCTAACATACTTGTGGGAAAAAGGTCACCTAACCGCTTGTATGTGAAAACTCACATGTGTGTGTAAGTAGGACGACTTGAATTGGAAACCATGTGCTTAGGGTCACCGAAGCATGGCGTACAATGGTGTTGATGGGATTAAACATGCCAACCAAACATAAGATGTTTAACCGATCCCATAAAGGCTAGAAGTTGCAAAAGGTTGCAATTGTCAAATGTTGACTACCTTGTTAATTTAAATAATGGGATGAAGGTCACCTAACCATTATTTGAATGTAACGTTGGATTCTAGATTTTAATTATTAATTGTCTATGAGACGTAAAGGGTATTTGCAGGATCGAAAATAAGGGTCACTCAACAGGTGGTTTTTCTCTCAAACTCACCCTGAATCAACACTCAGCAAGCAGTCTATAAAGAGTTGATCACAATATACCAAGTAACATACAGTAAGAAAATAAACACAGCAAGTAAATTTTCAAGGTACTTTTATATATTGCTTCTCAACTCAAAGGATTACAAGACTCTTGGACTCAAATCGCTTATCTAAAGAGTTACATGGAGAAGATATATATAATACTACCTACATCCGGATATACTTTGATACCAGCTGGACACCTCTAACCTTACATCTATGCTACAAGACTCTAGCTGAGGTCTTTCAGACATTTTGCCTGAGAGTTGGTAGTCAGGACATGTCCCTGACTTACCTTTTGTCACCAACTAAAGTTGGTAACATGTACTATCAAGAAAAGGTGAACAGTAGAATAAAGTATGGTCAACAACATGGCTCTTTAGGAAGATGCCATGCTGTATCAGAGGTCTGCAGCGGACTGTCAGGGACCATACTTTTATCTGCTGGACATAGCATTGTCTTTCCGAAGGGTAAAGTGCTTCGGAAGTATAACTTCTTCCGAAGCCACTTATACTTCGGAAGACTGCTTCTTCCGAGGCTTGGAGTCTTCTTTGTCTTCGGAAGCAGACTTTGTCTTCAGCTCTTTCATCAGACTTTGTCTTCGGAAGCTCAGACTTTGTCTTCAGCTCTTTCATCAGACTTTGTCTTCGGAAGCTCAGACTATGTCTTCAGCTCTTTCATCAGACTTTGTCTTCGGAAGCTCAGACTTTGTCTTCAGCTCTTTCATCAGACTTTGTCTTCGGAAGATAGTCTTCAGTTGTTGGCTTCAGCTGTTGTCTTCAGAAGTTGACTTCAACTTTTGCCTTCAGTAGATATCTTCAGCTGTTGTTCTTCAGACTCTCGGAAGATCTCATGCTCAGCTTCGAAAGCCTTTGAATGTAGTACCAAAAATGACTATGAAGTGGTTTTGGTTGCACCAGCCTCATCATGATCCAACAAACTCCCCCTAGGCTGATGCTACCAAAACTTCACTTCCCTCTTCTTCTCAAAGCTCTCAGCACCATGGAAAGCAGGTGTTTATCAGTGTCTTCATTCTTTCCTGATGTGGTGCTGAGAATCTTGTACAGATCCTTGGTAGACAGAACCTCCACTCTATCACCTTGGATTATGTGTACCCTCTGTTGTGGCCCTCTGAAAAGAGTTAGTTAATAGGAAGTATAGTCATATTCCTATCTAACTATTGGTTCCAATTCAGGACCTTCCACCATCTGTAGAAAGGCTGTGCCTTTGGTGGTTGGTCTTTCCTTGTCTTCCACTCTTTTCAGCTTCAACTCTTTTTCAATCCTGGCTCTTCTACTTTGTTCAGCCAAGTGGAGACCGCTGATATGATTTCTGATGTGTGCAGCAGTCTCAGAGTTGGAGGGATCGGAGAATGGTTTCTCAGCAAGCTCAGCAAGGTCGAATCTGCTGAGATGCAGTAGAGATGTGCCATTAAGCCTGTTGGTTTCACCATTCTCCCTTTCCACAACAAAGTTATGAGAAGGTTCATCGAACCTCCATTGGATTATAGTATTTCTAGGTCCAGGAGATTGACCAGAAATCCTGTCCTCTTTCCTGGTATCCAGCAGAGTCACCAGTCTCCTTCTTAGTCTCTTCTCCTCAGCATTGAGGGTATCGGAGTTGAGACCAAGAAGTCTTGCAGCCTGGCCCAAGGTGTCTCTAGGCAACTCAAGAAATTGGCCTAGGGTGAGGGAGCTTGAAGAGTTATCAACATAGGTGATGTTGATAAGCTCTCCCTCACAGAATATGCTGCTCAAAGTGGTGCAGTTGATGAGCCTCGTCTTGAACTCCTTTATTTCCTCAAAGAAGAGATGTTGAGGAGGCTGAGGGGATGGTCTTGGTTTTTGTTGGGTAGGCTTAGGTTTAGTGGTTTTGGGTTGTGTCTTGGGTTTTAGGATGGGTAGTTTGGGTGGTTGAGGTGATGTGGTAGGTTTGGGTAGAGTTGTGGGTTGAGGGGTGAAGGTTTCATCAGTGGGTTCGGTTTTGATGGGAAAAGGGGTTGGTTCTGGTGTGGGTTGTGGTTGTGGTTGAGTGGCTGGGGTTGAGACCGTTCCCTGTACCTTCCTGTACATCTCCCTTTTCTTCCCCAAACGGATGTCAGCTTTGATTTCACTGACTATCCGCTGGAGTGTCCTTTCGGACATAGGTCCCACCTGCCTACCAGAGAAGCCATGAGCCCGGAGATAGTCTTTCATCCAGGCTTTGTCATTGGACTTCTTGGTGGCAGTGACCCCCTTCTCTTCCTCCCTCCTCTTCTTTTCCCTCAACTTCTCCCTAGCAGCCTTCTTCCTTTCCTTCTCCATTTGATCCTGCTCTTTATTGTGGAGCAGCAGGATCATGTCATCGTCATGTGGAGACAGTTCAAGAAGACTGAAGCCTCTTGAGAGTAAGAATTTGATCCTATCCTCTCTCAGCTTCAGGGCTGCCTCCCTCCGCTCTTCTTCTTCCCTCTCCAAGGCCAACCTGGCTTCCTTTTCTTGTTGTAGCCTGGTTGACCTCTCTAAAGTCACCAACTCCTCTAGTGGTAGCAGGAGTATCTCCTCATTGGTAGCTCCTAGACTGATGAGCTGGTCAATGAGTGCTGTTCTTCTCCTTTGGTTGATTTCTTCCTGATTGGCTGCAGCTGCCTTAGAACTAGCAGCTAGCAGCTTTTCAGTAGGAAACCTACCTTTCTTTTTGAGTTTCTCAATCCTCTCCTCCTCCTGAAGCTCTTCCGCAGTCAATTTTCTTTTTCCTTTGTCTTTGGCGGTGCTTGACTGTGGTGGTTCTTGGATGGAGGGTTGTGATTGAGAGAGAAGTTCAGCTGGTGTTTGGGTTGGAGGAATGTCAGAAATGTCCTCCCTGCTCACCTCAGATGCTATTTCAGCAATAACATCTGTGATGGTCAGTTCCTCAGACATCTGAAATAAGCCTTCCGCAGCTTCTATTTCGGCCTCGGAAGACTTTTCTTGTTCTTCCGAGGCTTCCATGTAAGCTTCGGAAGCTTCAGCTTGAGCTTCGGAAGATGAGACTGCTGCAAGTTCTGTCCCATCTGTTTCTGTTGCTGGGCCATCAGTCCCCATTTCCCCTTCGAAGCTAATCTCGGGTTCCATGTGGACCTTAGGTTGACCAACTTCTTCCACAGTGGTAGAAGGTGCAGTCAGTCTTTGAAGCTCCTCAGCCCCAAAGTATATAAGTGTGGTGTCGGGGCTTGGCTGTTCTAGGGATGATCTCAATACAAACTTTGTGAAAAGTCTGTAGAGATCTTGAAGCATCTTTGAGTCAATCTATAGAAAGGATTGAGATGACTCAGGTAGTGTGATGAGTTGGGAAGTAAGGGATTGGGTCTGTGGTTCCTCAAGTGTTTGTCTCTGAACTTTCTCCCCCTTTTTGGTAGCATCATCTTGAGAGCTAGATGAGCTAGAGGAAGAAGTCAGTGAGACCTGAATTGGTATATGCCTAACAGACCTCTCCGTCTGTTTCTCAGCTAGTTTAGCCTTGAGAGTGTTAATCTCAAGTTGCTGAGTGGCAGTCCTTGATTCTAAGATCCTCACCTGTGATTCCAGGTTGGAGAGCTTAGAAAGCAAGTACTGAAGTGTTAGTTGCATACTTCCCTCATCTTCATGAGAAGAATCACGGGGAGATGAGATAACATACCTAGTATGCTCACTCTCACCACCAGATGTGGTTTCTTGGCACCCTGGTTTCCTTTGCTCAGAGTCATCTCTTTCAGAGATGTCAATGGCAAAGTTTCCATAGACTCAGTCCTAATTATGATACCACTGTCCTGAGAGCTCAATGAGAGACTCTGAGTAGTGGCAGCTGAGCCTACATGAGTCCCCTCCACATCGGTGGGACTCACCTCAGTAATTGGCTTCTGATGGGGGCTAGAGACAAGGGATCCCTCTTGGCTCTGTTGATCTTTCAGAGGGTGTTGTAGATCAACTTCATGGCCATGGAGAGATGTAATCTCTTCATCAGTGCGGAGTAAAAGGTCAGTGAAAGAGAGGGTGGTTAGTCCTACTGACCCGGGACCTAGATCAATGTCTACAGGCATTGAGCCTATGGTAGGGCTGTCCCTAGAAGGCTGCACAGGGGAGTGTAGAGACTCACCTTGTGGGCTTAAGGCTTGGGGTTCGGGCTCAGGGGTTTGAGACTGAGGAGGCTCAAAACCCACATTGAGGTCAATTGTGAAGGGTGGTGTGACCTCGGACTGAGTGGGAGCCCATGATTCCACTCTAGCCCTTTGGGTGTGAACAGGAGGAGCTTGTTCAATCAGAGTAGATTGAACAAGGGTTCGTTTGGAGCGTCTCTGGTAAGTAACTTTGATGGGTAAAGAAGATTTTGGCATTGTGGTGGATGTTGCTGGTGTGGGTTCATCACCTGTGGGGATAACAGGGATGTCACCAGGAGCTATGCGCTCAGTCATCTCTGGAGGTAATGGAGTGTACCTTCCAGTGAAGTTGGTGGACATCTTCTTTAGTATTTTGAAGATGGTAGGCCTCATGTGTGGAACAGAAAGAGCAGCTGCGCAAACAAGCTTGCTTGGTTCCAGCTCACAGTTGATTATGTGTTGAATAAATCTGGGATACATGAAGAATGTATCCCTGCTCAGATTGCTGATAAGGTTGGTCAACACAAATCGTGAGTAGTTGAATCTGAGACCTCTCACCAACCCATGAACTAGGCATCCTAGTTCATATGGGATTTGATCCCAACCCCCTGATTTGTTGGAGAGGCAGTGTAGGATGATGTGCAGCAGGAACTTCCAATGGTAAGAGAAGTTAAATTTGTATACGGTTGACCTGTTGACATCGCCTTCATATCCCATGAGGATATAGGTTCCTTCCAAGTCTTCTTTGGGGAACTCAGTAGGAGCCCCATCATCGTGGAGCTCAAGATGCTCCCTGATGAGCTGTTCAGTGATGACCAACTCTTGGCCACAAATGCGGGTTCTCAGGACTCGAACCCCATTCAGAACTGCAGTTTGACCGTTGCTCCAGAATTCGGACATATGGTTGGAGTATACGGTTGGGTTAACAGTTAGTGCAGTGAGGTATGTGGATTCGGTAAGAAAGGTGATGATTTGGGTGAAGTCGGCATCCCTTGACGAATCAAGTAATGCGACTTGGTTGTGCTGAGGGTTTAGCGCCATTGAAGAAAGGTAAGCTTGAAATTTGAGTGAAATTGCAGGTTTGACAGCGAAAGGAACAGTTAGGGCAGTAAATTGGTAAAAGAAGATGAAATTGATCATTCAAGATTATTTAAAAGGGATGAATTGGGTAGTGGCGGTAATAGGGTAACTGTTTTGGGGTTACTGTGGGCGGTATGGTGGTTTACGGCGGAGAAATGATAGTGGCGGCAAGGATAATTTTAAATAATCTGACCATCATGAACAAAATCTTTACCTTTTACAGAGTGGGGCCCAAAATATCCGTTACATATAAAACCTTTACTTCCGAGGGTAAAACATTTCCGAAGGTAATTTTTCTTCCGAAGGCAATTTCTCTTTCGAAGCAAGATATTGCTTCCGAAGGTAAAATTGTCCTTTGAAGGCACTTTATCTTTCGAAGCAAGGCATTGCTTCCGAAGGTAAAGTTTTCTTTCCGAATGGAGAGTTGTATAAGTTTTGGAAGTAGGTCTGATGTTAAATCAATCGCTTCTTCCGAGACCAAAAACTCTTCCGAGAAGAAATTTCCATTGAGGAATTTGGCTTCGGAAGATATTCAAGAATATCTTCCGAGAGTTAATTCCTCTTCGGAAGGAATTTACACTTGGAATAAGTTAAAGATCTTTTGTAACAGGGCTTAAATTGTATTGACACAAGACATTACACATTTAAAAAGAGTTTCAAAAGAGGTAGTTATTCAATGTTTATCATCCCAATTGCTGATATGAGATACTTGAATCTTTGTTCATCAAATGCCTTTGTGAACAAATCAGCATATTGTTCATTTGAGTCAACTTTGATTAACTTTATCAGCTGTTTCTCATGAATATCTCTAATGAAATGATACCTGATATCAATGTGCTTTGTCTTGGAGTGCTTTACCGGATTCTCAGTAATGGAGATAGCACTGTTGTTGTCAATATTGATAGGAGTAGTCATGAAGTTGAATCCATAGTCTAACATCTGATTTTGAATCCATAGCAGTTGAGCACAGCAGCTAGCAGCAGCAATGTATTCAACTTCACCAGTTGATGTAGAGACACAGGATTGTTTCTTGCATTGCCATGAGATAATCCTTCCACTAAGAAATTGACATCCTCCTGATGTTGATTTCTTGTCAATATTGCAGCCACCATAGTCACTGTCAGAGTATCCATAGAGATTAAAATCACTATTTCTTGGATACCAGAGACCTAGTTTAGGTGCTCCTTTGAGGTATCTGAGGATTCTCTTTGCAGCAGCTAGGTGAGACACCTTTGGAGCAGCCTGATATCTTGCACAAATGCATGTGGCAAACATGATATCTGGTCTACTTGCAGTGAGATACATCAGAGAACCAATGATTGCTCTATACTGATGTTGATCAGTATCCTCCCCCTCAAGGTCAGGGCAAAGATTATGGTTTCTGGGTATGGGTGTCTTGGCTGGTTTATAATCCTTCATTTCAAATCTATCTAAGATGTCTGAGACATACTTAGATTGACTTATGAAGAACCCTTCCTTCATCTGTTTCACCTGAATTCCAAGGAAAAAGTCCATTTTTCCCATGGAACTCATCTCAAACTTCTGCTTCATAATGCTTTCAAAGTCCTTGCATATTTGGTCGTTTGAAGAACCAAATATGATGTCATCAACATAGACTTGTACAAGCAAAATGTCATCTCCACTCTTTCTGATGAAAAGAGTCTTGTCAATGGTACCTCTAGTGTATCCATTCTTCAGGAGAAACTGAGACAAGGTCTCATACCACAGCCTAGGTGCTTGGTGCAGCCCATATAGAGCTTTATCCAGTTTGCACACATAGTTGGGGTGCTGTGGGTCTTCAAATCCTTGAGGTTGACACACATAGATTTCCTTATCTATATCCCCATATAGAAAAGCACACTTGACATCAAGTTGGTAGACTGTGAAGTTCTTGGATGCAGCATAAGCAAGGAAGATCCTAACTGCCTCAAGTCTTGCAACGGGTGCAAAGACATCAGTATAATCAATTCCTTCCTCCTGGGTGTACCCTTGAACTACTAGTCTTGCCTTGTTCTTGATAATCAAGCCTCTATCATCTTTCTTGTTCCTGAATACCCATTTAGTGCCTATGGGTACTTGACCAGATGGTAGTGGGCATAGATTCCAGACCTTTTGTCTTTTGAATTGAAGCAGCTCCTCCTCCAACGATTCAACCCAACTACTATCCTTTAAGGCATCTTCTACCTTCTTTGGTTCCATCTGAGACAAGAAGCATGAGTACAAGCAGACATTCCCATGATAAGTTTGTCCTCTTGTTCTCACACCCTCAGAGACATTCCCTATGATGTTCTCAGTTGGATGAGTGTTGTGAATCCTAAGACGAGGAATCACTTCCAGTTGCAGAGATAAGTCTAGGTTAGACATATTCTGATCAGGAACTGGATCACTCTGTCCAACTGCTGTTTCAGAGTCATTCAATGAGGACTGATTGAATGATTGAGAAACATCATCAATGGTTGGTTGTGAAGTAGTATTAACAGTTGCCTGTTCCTTCAGAATACTACTTCCCTCAACCTGGTGTTGTAATGGATCACCTGAAGAACTTTGAGGTTGATCAAGTGATTCACTTGTTGAAGCTTCACTATTTTTGAAGATAGTCACACTGTCAGATTTGTGAATAGTTGAAGCTTGTTGCCTTTCAGCTCTTGGAGAATTTGGAAGAGGTCTGGGAAGCTCATATAGTTGACCTGCATCAGCATCAGCATCACTTTGAGCACCTGTTCCAGCTGAAACATTCTCACAAGATGGTTTAGAATAGTTTGGAAACAATTCTAAATCAAAGATATACTCAGGTCCATTCCCCCTAACACAAGGAGTGTGCTCATTAACAACTATATTGGATGACTCCTCAAATTGTTGATTCTTGATATTGTATACTCTATAAGCTTTGGAGCTAGAAGAGTATCCAATAAGATAGCATCATCCGACTTCTCAGCAAACTTTGCTAAGTTGTCCTTTGTGTTAAGTATGGTACACCTGCAGCCAAAGGACCTTAGAAAGCCAATGAACGGTGGCCTCTTGCTCCATAACTCATAAGGGGTTTTTCCATGAGGCTTAACTACAAGAACCCTGTTCTGCACATAGCATGCAGTGCTGACTGCCTCTGCCCAGAATGTTAGAGGCGGCTTTGAATCAGCTAACATGGTCCAAGCAGCCTCAATAAGTGTCCTATTCCTCCTCTCAGCAACACCGTTTTGTTGAGGAGTTCTGGGAGCACTATATTGTCTGGCAATCCCTTTTGAGTCACAGAATGAGTCAAGAACGAAGTTCTTAAACTCAGTCCCTTGATCACTTCTAATGATCTTAACCTTGTGATCAATTTGATTTTCTATTTTAAGAATAAAAGATTTTAAAGTTTCAGCAGTTTCATCTTTACTTCTTAAAAAGAATACCCATGTAAATCTTGTAAAATCATCAACAATCACAAGGCAGTATGATTTCCTTCCAATGCTCATTATACTTGTGGGACCAAAGATATCCATGTGCAATAAGTGTAATGGAGTAGTGATAGAGTTAACACATTTGGATTTATGAGATGATCTGTGTTGTTTCCCTTTCAGGCATGCAACACAGTTATCTTTGCAGAAAAATTCCTTTTTAGGCAAACCATGTACCAAGTTATTTTTAGCCAATTTATTCATTGTTTTAAAATTCACATGACACATGCGTTTATGCCATAGTGTTGACTCATCACTATCAGCTTTGGAAAGAAAGCATGATACTTCACCTATAGGAGAAGCATTGTTCATATCTAGCTTGTACATATCCCCTTTCCTGGGAGATCTAAGAAGCACCAATTCCGGAGGAATTGTCATCCCTGGTTTAAGGATAATGCACTCATGTTCTGTGAAAAGCATCTGATGCTTCTGGTCACATAATTGAGAAACACTTAACAGATTGTGTTCAAACTGTTTGACAAAGTGAACTTTGTCAATATTTATTCTGCCATTGGATATACTTCCTCTGCCAGAAATATATCCTCCAGCCTCACCTCCAAATTGGACAGGCCCTCCATCAAAGTTCTGGAATTGTTGAAGGAGAGATCTGTTCCCTGTCATGTGCCTGGAGCATCCACTATCTACAATCCAGACATTGTTGTTTTTGTCAAATGGACGTCCCTGCACATAAGATGAGATGGTTAGTTTTGTTTGGAAGCCCAAGCCTTGCAGGTCTTGGGCTCTTCCAAAGATAGTGACACAATTGAACCAAAAGATATGCATTGGGGTTCAATAGAGGTCATTGTTGAAGAAGAGGTTTGGGCTGCAGCATCTTCCTTGATCTTCCAATCCATCCCTTGGTTGATCTTTGAGGATGAGCTTGTTGAAGCTTTTGCAGCATGGTCTTCTTCCGACGTTTCCTTTTCGGAAGAAGCCTTCACCACCTTTTCTTCCGAAGTAGTCTTCTTCTGAGATGGTTTCAAGGGAGCCTTCTTGTTCTTCCGAACCTTAGAAGGTTTGGCTTCCGAAGCCATTTTCCCTTCGGAAGAAGTAGTTTCTTCCGAAAGCAACTTGACTTCCGAGACCAACTTTCCCTTCTTCATCATTTGGACCTTTTGAAGTGATCCAACTGAGAAACCTTCTCTGACTCCTTCTCTTCTAACATTATTTGCATAATGTGTGCTTGCTGGATTGTAGTAACAATCTTTAGCCATGTGGTTGTGCAGACCACACATTATGCATGCAATGTTAGTCTTCTAGGAACTTGCATGTTGCTGTTTCTTAGGTTTCTTCTCTTCATCAGCAACTTTCCCTTTCAACGTCTGATCCTTCAGTAGGACAGGAGTGCTGGTACTACACTCCTTTCCCAAATCAGGAGTACCTACCACTTGAAATCCGGCAGAAATGAAGACACCCTTTTTCTTTGGGTCAATCTTAAGCTTGGACTCTGCAACCTTCTTGGCAGTCCTTCTAGCAGCTTTAGCTCTGTTTCTTCTTACCTTGGTGGTTAGGATTTGGTCTTCACAGGTGGAGATGGGTTTCTCCCCTGTGGTGGCCACTATCTTTGCCTCTTCCTCTAGTTCCAATGGAGAAGGGTCAGCAGTTGGAACCTCTTGCTCTTCAGTACCACATCTAGGTAGTCTAATAGACTCATAAGAGTGTGGTGGAGCTATTTCATTGGTTCCCAACCCTTCTTTGTTTTGATAAAACATTTTGGAATAAGAGGTTGATGCAAGAATAGTTTTGAAGCTTTGCTCAGCAATAGCTTGCTTCCTGGCCTGAGCCTCAGCAGTGACCAACTGGGCTTGAACTTCAGAGAGTTTGGATATCAGATCCTTGATTTGAGTTTTGTAGTTGGTCTTTTCATGTTTTAAAAGAGACATAGTTTTCTCTAACTCCTCAATTTTCTTTTGATAGTCAGATTCAGCTCTCTTAAAATCAGATTTTAGCACATTTAAATACTCAACCTCAGATCCGATTTCCGAAATGTAATCCTTATAAAGTTTAACTTTAGCAATACAGGCAGCAGTACAAAGATGTTCATATACTTGATCATCATCTGTTCCGGCCATGAGTGCTTGAGCGGGAGTCACATTCTGTACCATGAAGCTCCAGTCAACTTCTTGAGCGACAGCAGCTGTTTCAGTTGACTTCTCTTCATGCTTTGGAGCAGTGGGATGTGTGGAGGCCTGTGGGGTTCCCGGGTTGTTCTTGGGAGCCTTGCATTCCCTAGCAAAGTGACCAAATTGGTTGTAGTTGTAACACTTTGCTTTGCTCTTATCAAACCCAAACTTGTTGTTGACTGGGTTTTGAGGGAATTGCCTTCCAGTTCTCTTGAATAACTTCTTCGCTCTGTAAGTTAAAAGAGCCATCTGCTGGACAATGTCCACATACTCCACATCATCTGGACTGAAGCACTCAAGATCATCAAAGCAGTATTGAAAATCACCAGAGTGTCCACTTCCAGAGACAAAGGCACAACCATCCTGAAAGGAGTTGTGTTGAACCTTTTGAGACTTTGGAGTCTCAGGTAGAGTAATGAAAGGTCTACTATGTGATTTGTCAGGGTAGCATAGCAACTGATGTTGTGGTTCTATGATTTCCCTTTCAATCACATAAAGGGCTGAACTCAATTGGTAATTGGAGTGATCAGAGGAGTTCTGCATGTTCATCTCCATCTGGAATGCACTTAGGATACCATACAACTCTGTGAGAGTAAGAGTCTTAAGGTCCGAAGTTCTCTTGATAACAACACAGTAGTGAGTCCATAGTTTAGGAAGGGAAGACATGAACTTCCTAACTATGTCTCTGTTCTCAAGAGCTACTCCAATATCCATCAGATTATCTACTACCTCAACATACCTGAAGTATTGTTGAGTCAAGGGCTCACCAGCCTTGAAAGTAAAGTTCTCAAACTGCTGCTTCAAGAGATCTTTCTTGTTCTCTTGGGTTTCCTTGGATCCTTCATACATCAGCTTCAATGCTTCCCATAAATCTTTAGCAGTCTTGCACTTCTTGAAGCGTCTGTAGATGGAGTTGGGGAGAGCAGTTTGGAGAGAAGTCATAGCCCTTTGATCTAGCTCTATTCTCTTCCTGTCTTCCTTTGAGTAATCATCAACATCTTTGGAATGATGCGATTACCAGTGGCAGATGTAGTGCTTGGTATGAAAGGACCATTGACAATGGAGTCCCACATACTTGAATCTTGACACTTGATGAAGCCTTCCATTCAGATACACCATGTGTCAAAGTCTTCAGGGGTGATCATTGGGGACTTGGTCATGGTACCGGTTTCCATATCAGCCTTGGAGAGAGCGGCCATTTGAGTGAGTGGATTGTGGTGAGGAGTGAAAAACAGGTTGATTTGGATGGTAAGATCTCACAATCAAGAGCCTGGATGCTCTGATACCAATTGCAGGATCGAAAATAAGGGTCACTCAACAGGTGGTTTTTCTCTCAAACTCACCCTGAATCAACACTCAGCAAGCAGTCTATAAAAAGTTGATCACAATATACCAAGTAACATGCAGTAAGAAAATAAACACAGCAAGTAAATTTTCAAGGTACTTTTATATATTGCTTCTCAACTCAAAGGATTACAAGACTCTTGGACTCAAATCGCTTATCTAAAGAGTTACATGGAGAAGATATATATAATACTACCTACAGCCGGATATACTTTGATACCAGCTGGACACCTCTAACCTTACATCTATGCTACAAGACTCTAGCTGAGGTCTTTCAGACATTTTGCCTGAGAGTTGGTAGTCAGGACATGTCCCTGACTTACCTTTTGTCACCAACTAAAGTTGGTAACATGTACTATCAAGAAAAGGTGAACAGTAGAATAAAGTATGGTCAACAACATGGCTCTTTAGGAAGATGCCATGTTGTATCAGAGGTCTGCAGCGGACTGTCAGGGACCATACTTTTATCTGCTGGACATAGCATTGTCTTTCCGAAGGGTAAAGTGCTTCGGAAGTATAACTTCTTCCGAAGCCACTTATACTTCGGAAGACTGCTTCTTCCGAGGCTTGGAGTCTTCTTTGTCTTCGGAAGCAGACTTTGTCTTCAGCTCTTTCATCAGACTTTGTCTTCGGAAGCTCAGACTTTGTCTTCAGCTCTTTCATCAGACTTTGTCTTCGGAAGCTCAGACTACGTCTTCAGCTCTTTCATCAGACTTTGTCTTCGGAAGCTTAGACTTTGTCTTCAGCTCTTTCATCAGACTTTGTCTTCGGAAGATAGTCTTCAGCTGTTGGCTTCAGCTGTTGTCTTTAGCAGTTGACTTCAGCTTTTGCCTTCAGTAGATATCTTCAGCTGTTGTTCTTCAGACTCTCGCAAGATCTCATGCTCAGCTTCAGAAGCCTTTGAATGTAGTACCAAAAATGACTATGAAGTGGTTTTGGTTGCACCAGCCTCATCATGATCCAACAGTATTAATGATTAAAATGTTATTTTTCAGAAATACTAATAAGAACTTTGTAAATTTTGTAGAATGGTCGCAAACAACAACAACACAAACCCGACCGTCCATAACCTATCACTAAGAACAATCCTTGAAAAGAAACGTCTAAACCATAGGAACTTCATGGATTGGTACCGAAACTTGAGAATCGTTCTCAAGCAAGAAAGGAAGTCCTATGTGTTAGACGATCCTATTCCCGATCAACCCGATGAAAATGACGTTGAGGCCTTTGCCGAGTGGGTCAAGTACACCGAGGACTCTGTGCAAGTCGCATGTCTCATGCTAGCAAGTATGATTCCCGATTTGCAAAAGGACTTTGAGAACCATAATGCCTATGACATGATCACCCAGTTGAAGGAAATGTTCCAACAACAATCAAGGGTGGAGCGCTTCGAAACGGTTCGAGCACTCCATGCATGTCGGATGGACGAGACCCAATCGGTGTCATCTTACGTTCTTAAGATGAAGAGCCACATTGATCGCCTCGAAAGGCTTAACTGTCGTGTGTCCAATGAGTTGGCAACGGATTTGATCCTCAACTCCCTATCCAAGAAGTTTGATAGCTTTATTATGAACTATAACATGAATGGATGGGACAAGAGCATTGGTGAGCTTCACTCAATGCTCAAAACGGCCGAGGCGGGCATGGGTAGAAAGGTTCTACCCGTCCTTACGATCAATGAAGGAGGTAGTAGGAAGAGGCACCTCCCCGACCCTAGGGAAAGTGTTGCAAGAGGGAAGGGGCACGTCAAAGGGAAGGGTAAGGGAAAAGCAAAAATAGAACCGCCCAAACCGAAAGAAAAGAAGCAAAAGGTTGCTCATGATGACCCATGTTTTGAGTGTGGTGAGGTAGGCCATTGGAAACGCAATTGTCTGGTCTATCTTAAAGCGTTGAGATCAAAGAGGGATGCGGGGCAAACCTCAGGTACAATCTTTATGATACATGTTGAGCTAAATGTTATTTCTTCTAACACATGGGTATTAGATACCGGATGTGGAACTCATATTTGAAATTTGTTGCAGGGGTTCAAAAGAAGTGAGCATTATGCAAAAGGGGAAATTAGTCTCTTCATGGGGAATGGTGCAAAGGTTCACGTGAAAGCCCAAGGAGACTACATTTTGAAGCTTCCAAGTGGTTTGGAAGTTATTTTAAAGAATGTTTTGTATGCTCCTAGTTTGACTAGGAACATTATTTCTGTTTCCCGTTTAAGACAATGTGATTATGATTTCAAGTTTGTTGACAATGATATTCATGTTTCTTTCAATCATATGTTTATTTTAAAGCTATACCTTGTAATGGTATTTATGAATTAATTCATGAAAACACAACATATGATAGCTCAATGTATCAAGCAACCACCAAAAGGCTCAAATTAGATTTGAGTGATTCCTATCTTTGGCATTGTCGCCTTGGTCACATAAACAAGAATCGTATGCAAAAACTCCAAAAGAATGGTCTTTTGAAAACTAATGAAAATGATTCATTTGATGTATGCGAGTCTTGTTTACATGGTAAAATGACAAAGGCCCCTTTTATTGGGACTAATGAAAGGGCAAAGGATTTATTAGGAATCATACATTCGGATGTATGTGGACCTTTTAAACCAACAACTAGGAATGGTGAAAAATACTTCATTACCTTTACCGATGACTATAGTCGTTATGGGTATGTGTACTTGTTAAGACACAAACATGAATCTTTTGAAATGTTCAAAATATTCAAGAATGAAGTAGAAAATCAACTCAACAAAATGGTCAAGATTCTTTGTACAGATAGAGGAGGTGAATACCTAAGTAGTGAATTTCAATAGTATCTTACAAGTTGTGGGATTGTCTCACAACTCACTCCACCTGGAACACCACAACATAATGGTGTGTCTGAGAGGAGGAATCGGACTCTATTGGATATGGTTCGATCTATGATGGCTAGAAGTACACTACCTCTATCATTTTGGGGTATCACGTTGCTCTTCGCTACCCGTATTTTAAATATGGCCCCAACCAAGAAAGTGAAAAGGACACCTTTTGAAGTATGGCATGGAAGGGTTTCATCATTATTATATTTAAAAGTTTGGGGGTGTGATGCTTATCCTAAGAAATACACTCAAAACAAACTGGAAGCCCGATCCACAAAGTGTATCTTCATTGGATATCCTAGAGATTGTATTGGATATTATTTCTATGATCCGACAGAACAGAAAGTGTTTATTGCTCGAAAGGCAGAGTTCTTGGAAACTAAGTTTCTTTCAGAAGAAACTAGTGGAAGAGCAGTGGAACTTGAAGAGGTTCAAGATTCACAAGACGATACATAATTGGTTGATACTAGCAATCAACATGAGGATGTTGAGAATGACCATGTGGATGATCAAGATACACAAAACGTTCACAAATCTAGTAGAATTAGTGTTCCTCCTGAGAGATATGGATTTTTCCTGGATGGATGCTATGTGGTAGATTCGGATGAACCAACCACATACCATGAGGAAATGTCAAAACTTGATTTTGACAAATGGCAAGAAGCCATGAACGTTGAGATGCAATCCATGTATGATAACCAAGTTTGGGAATTGGTTACACCACCTCTTAAGTCCAAGATAGTTGGAAGTAAGTGGGTTTTCTAGAAGAAAACCGATATGCATGGAAACTTGGATACCTATAAAGCTAGACTTGTAGCAAAAGGTTTCACTCAAACTCAAGCGGTTGATTATGATGAAACATTTTTGCCTGTGGCAATGCTAAAGTCTATCAGGATATTGTTTGCCATAGCAAAATGTCCATATGAAACAACCTGAAGGTTTTGTTGATCCAAAACATCCTAACAAGGTATGCAAGTTAAGGAAATCAATCTATGGATTGAAACAAGCGTCAAGATGTTGGAATCACCGTTTTGATGATGAAGTAAAGAAATTTGGCTTCATCAAAAACACTGATGAAGCTTGTGTATATAAGAAAGCTAGTGGGAGCATTATTACTTTCCTTGTATTATATGTCGATGACATTCTACTAATTGGAAACGACATTCCAACCTTGGAAGGTGTAAAAACCTGGCTTAGAAGCTGTTTTTCCATTAAGGATCTTGGTGAGGCCACCTATATTTTAGGAATAAAGATCTATAGGGATAGATCAAGGCGGTTAATAGGTTTAAACCAAAGTACATACATTGAAAAGATCATGAAAAGGTTCAAGATGTAGAATTCTAAGAAAGGTTTGGTACCTATTCAAAAGGGGACTATATTGAGCTCATCTCAATGCCCTAGTTCAAAGGTTGAACAAGAAAGAATGAATAGAGTCCCATATGCATCTGCTATAGGATCCATCATGTATGCAATGATATGTACTAGGCCAGACATGTCATGTGCTCTCAGCATGACAAGTAGATATCAACAGAATCCTGGTACTAGTCATTGGATGGCTGTTAAGAGTATTTTGAAATACCTTAGAAACACTAAGGATGTTTTCTTCATATATGGATCTGGTGAGGAGGAGCTCGTTGTAAAGGGTTACACGGATGCGAGTTTCCAAACTGATCGAGATGATTCTCGTCACAGTCGGGATATGTCTTCATTATGAATGGAGGAGCAGTCTCTTGGAAGAGCTCAAAGCAAGATGTAGTGGCACTATCTACAACAGAATCAGAATACATCGCCGCTTCATTGGTAGCTCAAGAAGCTGCGTGGCTTAGGAAGTTCATTGCTAATCTAGGGGTTGTTGCTACCATTCAAGACCCCCTAGAGATCTTTTGTGACAACGAAGGTGCGATTGCTCAAATCAAGGACCCTCGTGCCCATCAAAAGACTCGGCACATTGAACGGAGATTCAACTACATAAGGGATGAAGTTGAAAAGGGGAAGATATGTATTCTCAAAGTTCATACCGATCAAAACATTGCGGATCCATTCACGAAGCTCCTAGATAGGTCAAAGTATGAAAGTCATACTTGTGCCTTAGGACTTTGATATTCTAGTGATTGGACTTGATAAAATTTTGTATTTGGATATGTGGAACTCTTTATTATTTGAGTAAAATTATTTGGTCATAATGTTTCAATTAATATTCTAATTTAGCATGTTTAATCCATGAGTAAATTTTTTACTCTAAATGTCCGTAGTCGTTCATACTCGTGTGAACAAGTGTGAGGGTAAGATTATTATGAACTTGGATTGGTTGATATTCATAAGGATGAATATAGAGTAATGGGTCGGTACCAAGGTTCATAGATATTTATGGGATACAAATATTGGACTAACCCGCATCTCAAATTTTACTACATGGAATCTTATTGATTGATCATAAGTAAATTTGAGTAAAGGCGAATATCATTTGGTATCCTCTGACCTGAGATACATATTGGGTTTTGATATTCACCAAGTATTATGCCTTGAGCTAATTCTTCATTGTCCTGAAATAGTGGACAGTACATAAGGGTATGTTCAGGTATGACACGAGGTGTTTGTGAGAAACGTATGTAGTCAAGATGGAATTTGTTCCTCTTATTCATTGAGAGTTAGATGTCTAAGGTCTGATTAAGTTAAATCAACAAGGAATGATCATTCTGTGTTCTTGGATTTAACATGACATCTGTAACAAAATGATAGATGATTGATTCACCTAAATCATTTCAAGTAGGGTACTTGAATGGGATGATGTTATTGAATGGCTATAAGTCATGCGTATTAAGGGTAGTAAACCGTTGTTAGGCGGTATTTACTGCTTGCATCAATCTTCTATGAATCTTGGGCAAGTGGGAGATTGAAGGATTCTATATGCCCAAGACACGTAGAATATTGATGCGGTTAGTACGTTATGATCCAAGTCGGGTTATACCCAATAACAAGCTTACCAAACACCAATTAATATTTAATTGATGATATGATCATGTAATTAAATATTTACACCAATTTAGAAAATGGGTTTTCTAAATAAGTTGCATATGAGATGGAACAACTTATTAGGATATTTTGTTCAATAATATTATTTGTAATATTATTTAAGTGAGTTAGATCACATCACAAATTAATAATAGGAGTGTATGGACTATACAATTAAAAGGTTAATTGTATATGTCTAAGTGGAGACTAGTTAACATAAACAATGTGTGATAAACTCCACTAACTCATGTATCAAATGTTAAGAGATTCTTGCACTCTTGAACTCCACTAACTCATGTATCAATACAAGAGATTCTTGGACTATTGCACTCCACTAACTTTCATGAGAAGAAAAAGAGATTAAACTAGTCATTCCACTCCACTAACTCATCTCAAATGTTGAGAGATTCTTGCACTTCGTTATTAAAATATCTCATTGCATGCAACAACATCATGAACTCTCTCTTTTCTTCTCTCTAACTCACGGAACAAAGGCAGCAGCTAAGAGGTTTTGAAGTGCAGTTTTTGGTGTTGATTTGGTGTTAAATATTCCTAACAAGAAGGTGTTTGCAAATAGGCTTAGGGTATACAAGCTTGAGGACTTCTACCCTTGAAGTCTTGGCCAATTTTGGACATCATTTCCACATTTGTTTGGTCGATTTTGCTGCTGCAGTAAGGTAGTAATCACAACTCTATATAGCTGTGATTTTATGTAGTT
This sequence comes from Flaveria linearis, assembly GCA_024085815.1. NCBI lineage: Eukaryota > Viridiplantae > Streptophyta > Magnoliopsida > Asterales > Asteraceae > Flaveria > Flaveria linearis. The sequence goes on along the minus strand of CM044010.1, from coordinate 41,600,207 downwards.
TCAAATATGTTCATAGCTTGTTTATTCATATAAATGATCCTTTGTTATATGGCTTTGTTTTATACATTAATATGGTCACCTAATGAACATATTTTTCAGCTTATAAACAAGTTTTTAAAGTTGTAATTCCGCTGCGTTTTTCAGAAAGTTTAAGAGGTGAAACTGTGATTTTATGTTCTAACAAACCCTACAAGGTCATCATCAGTGGTTACTGAATCATCTGACCTCCTGATTTGATCAGAATAAACATGTGCTTAGTGTGGATCAGTATTCACATGTGCCCCTTGATCTTGGTACTAGGGACTTCCTGCCTCAGGATTATGCCCTTCATCGGCAGTTGCCTCTGGTGAGATCTTAGAAATGATACCAACTTCAGCCTGTTCATGTGCTAAAGCAGGAGAAGTGGCAGCCTCACCAGAAGTTCTAATCTCCTCCTCCACACGGGGAGATTGAACTATGTAATCCATGTGCTGTGGGTTATCAGCAACACTAGAATCCTCCCCCGCAACTGATGAGGTTTTCCCAATGGTAATAGGTTTCTTGGGAGGGGTTGGAGTGTTTAACTGAGTCAGCACTTCTGCAATTATAAAAGTTGGGCTTTCTGGGGTGGTTGCAATAGGAGATAGGTGTGAAGCAGATTGCACCTGGGGTGAATGGTGCTCTTCAATGGCAACCTTCTCAAATGAGAGAGGTTCCAGTAATGTGGCATCCCCTGAAATGGTTGCTTCAAGATCCTGTTGAGAGGATTCTTGAGCGGTTGTGGTTGGTGGAGTCTTTATAACTACTGGTGGATTACTACCAGCAGTTTCTTCCTGCCTTGGTGCTGCAGGGGCATCCTTAGGGGACTCAACTCCCTGAGTAGCCTTTTTAGGCATTTTGGATTTTGACTTGGAGGGGACTTTGGATCTGGAGGATGAGGCTATAGGTTCCCGCTGCTTGGGTTTTAGCAGCTTGGTAGCCTCTTTAAGTTGTGTGTTCGAGTTGTGCCTGGAGTATACTTCAGGCAAAACTGCCACAGCAGGGACTCCAAGGCCAACAAGGCCGTCAGATTTTAATTGAGTTTCAATAATGGCCATAAGAAACCTTGGATATAATATCCATCTGTTAGCTATAGGTTTCAATGCCAGATCTTTTAATTCTAAAAATATAATTTCAGAAAAATTTAAGCTTTGGCGTTCAAGGATAGAATACAATACCTGCTGCCACCTTGAAGACATTTGATCCCATGAGGAGGTTTTGGGAGCAAGGCAGACATTGACCATGTGGAAGATTAGGCGTTCAGGGTCATAGAAGTTAGGCGTTCAGGGTCATAGAAGTGCTTCTTCAAAATTTTGGTAGCACTTAGGTCGCCTTCATACCCATTGTTGGTAAAGGATAAATCAGTGGTACCCTTGGGGTATTCGGTGACGAAGTCGGCATCATTCAGATTTAGGGTTTGCCGAATGATATCAGCAGTGACAACCACTTTCTTCTGATTGACAAATGACTAGAGAGTGATCTCGCCATCATTCTCACCAGTTGTGAGTGTGACGTTTGTCCAGAATTGTTGTAGGGTTTCGACGTATATGGTTGGGTTCAGAAGAAAGGGTGTGTGATATTGGGATTCAACCATCAGATCGATGGTGTCATCAAACTTGTTCCAGAAGGCTGATTTGGTGAGGTAGTCTACACAGTTATGGCGTGGTTTGAGTTGCATGGTCGCCATTAATGCAGGAGGGAAGGTCTTGAGAATTTTGAATAATAACGTTCGGGGAATGAAAAGTTCTGAGGTTAGGGTTTGGAATTTATATGTTATGAAACGGCTGATGGAAAACAACTGAAGGTTTTGGTGTTAGTCATCAGTTGTTTGAAACGACTGAAGACATGGTTTTAACCTTCAGATGTTGTAAACGACTGAAGACTTGGTGTTAGTTATCAGTAGTTGGAAACTACTGAAGACTTGGTTTTGGCTTCAGTTGTTTTGAAATGAAACAGCAGTTGTTTGAAACAGCTGAAGAGTAAAGTTACTCATCAGTTATTCTCATCAATTCACAGGTTTCAGTTGTTTCATTCTGACCTCAACATTTACTCATCAGAATTTGTCTGATTTTCAGATGTTTCATTGGTCATCAGTTCTTTTGAATATTTATTCATCAGCTCTTTTGAACATTTGTGCAGTAGATCTTTTGAAATAAATATTTTTCAGAACTTATGAACAAATTGTCTTCGGTACTTATGCTCAAGATTACACATCAGTACTTGTGGACAAATTTGTTCTTCAATACTTATCTGTTGGAAATAGGCATCAGTAATTCCAACCACATCAGTAGTTGTAACTATATCAGTTCTTTTCAACAAATAATGTACTTTAGTACTTTTAAGTATTTTAGTCTTCAGTCTTTTTAACATTTCAGTAGTTAAAAAATATTGAAGACAAAATAACTCATCAGTACTTATTTTTTACTTTTGTATACTAATACTCATCAGTACTTGTGATCTGAGAGTATCAATATTAGTCAATTCATTCTAGCTGCAGCATACCAAGCCTTAGCACAAGATTTTGAAAAGTTGCATTGTCCAAAGGCTTAGTAAATATATCTGTAAGCTCGTCAGCACTAGGAACAAACTTTGGATCAATCAAACCTTTTTATAACAATCTCTGATGAAATCATGTCTGATCTCAATGTGTTTGGTCTTAGAATGCTGGACAGGATTCTTAACAATACAAAGAGCTGAAGCACTGTCCATCAGTAATAGAGTCTTAGTGTCTGTAATGCCATAATCCAGTAATTGATTCTAAAGCCAGAGTACCTGAGATATACAACTTGTAGTAGCAATGTACTCTGCTTCAGCAGTAGATGTAGCAACTGAAGTTTGTTTCTTACTCTGCCAAGAAACCAAACAATTGCCTAGAAATTGGCATCCACCAGAAGTTGATTTTCTGGTTACTTTACACCCTGCATAGTCACTATCAGAGAAAGCAACCAATTTGCAAGAGTGCCCAGTGGAATACCAAATCCTAGAGATTGAGTTCGTTGCTGGTATCTAAAGATCCTTTTGACTGCAATCAAATGGGATTCTTTAGGTGCAGCCTGAAATCTAGCACAGACACAAGTTGCAAACATAATGTCTGGTCTAGAAGCTGTAAGGTACATGAAGGAACCAATCATACATCTGTAAAGGGTTTCATCAACTGCTTTACCTTTCTGATCAGCATCCAGTTGTGTGGTGGTGCTCATAGGAGTAGAACAGGGCTTACAGTTTTGTAAATCAAACTTTTTCAAAAGATCCTTTGTATATTTTGATTGATGAATGAAAGTTCCATCAGCTCTTTGTTTGATTTACAAACCCAGAAAGAATTGTAATTCTCCCATGGCACTCATTTCAAACTTTTGTTGCATTAATTTTATAAATGCATCACACAACTGTGGATCAGAGGATGCAAAAATGATGTCATCTACATAAATTTGAACAAGTAGCTTATGTTGTCCTACTTTCTTTATAAATAAAGTTTTATCTATGGAGCCTCTAGTGAAATTATTTTGAAGAAGAAAATTAGACAGTGTTTCATACCAGGCTCTAGGAGCTTGTTTTAACCCATACAGAGCCTTATCAAGCTTATACACCCAATCTGGATGTTTATTATCCTCATAACCTGGTGGTTGACACACATAAACCTCTTCTTTTATTTTACCATATAAAAATGCACTTTTGATATCCATTTGAAAAACTTTAAGATTATGGAAAGCAGCATAAGCTAAGAACAATCTGATTGCCTCCAGTCTGGCTACAGGGGCAAAGGTTTCATCATAATCAATACCTTCTTCTAGTGAAAACCCCTGTACAACCAGTCTAGCCTTGTTCTTGACAATTTGACCTTTTTCATCAGTTTTATTACTAAACACCCATTTAGTGCCTATTGCACACTTACCTTGGGGTAGAGGAACCAGCTCCCACACTTCCTGCTTTTTAAACTGAAGAAGTTCAAGTTGCATGGCTTCAACCCATCCATTGTCTCTTAATGCAACATGATAGTTCTTTGGCTCTTGCTGACTGATGAAGAGAGCATAGAAACAGAAATTGGATAATTGACTTCTGGTTGAAACTCCAGTATTGATATCACCAATGATTTGAGACATTGGGTGATTCTTCAGCTCTTGATAGACAATAAGATCTGTGCAAGTGTTTGCAGGAGATTCAGCAGCAATAGATGTTGATTCAGACTCTTGAAACCATGAAAGAGATGGTAATTCAAACGAAGTAGATGATGCAGAGATCTCATCAGCATTTGCTGTTGATGGAGTTGCTGAAGCTACAGGAATATCAGGTTTAGATAACTTAGGAAGTTGAGCACTAAACTTGAAAAGGTGAGTACTGGCATCATCATCATCAGCACCACCAGATGAAGAACTATTTGCAGGACGTGATGGATTGTCAGGAACTACACCAGCTGGAGACTGATAAGGAACATATTGCAGTATGTCCAAATCAAATAGCTCCACAGGGTTTTGTGGGATTTTGTCCTTTGGAGATTCATTAAACTTCACATGCAAGGTCTCTTCAATCATCTTTGTTCTACAGTTAAAAACTCTGTATGCCTTGCAAGTGGATGAATACCCAACAAAGTACCCTGCATCCACCTTTGATTCAAACTTCTAAAGTGATTATTTGTGTTAGTAACATGGACACCCAAATACTCTAAAGAATGAAATCAGAGGGACCAAATGATGTAACACTTCATAAGGAGTCTTCATCAACCGCTGATTTACTAAAACTCTGTTTTGCACATAGCAAGCTGTGTTGACAGCTTCTGCCCGAAAGGTAAGTGGCAAACCAGAATCAGCCAGCATTGACCTAGCGGCTTCAATAAGTGTCCTGTTTTTCCTTTCCACCACTCCATTTTGTTCAAGAGTTCTTGGAATGCTATACAGCCTCTTGATTCCCTTAGACAAGTAGAATTCATCAAGTGTATGGCATCTAAATTCTGTGCCATTATCACTCCTCACACACTTGACTGGAAGGGAGTATTGTTTTTTCACATACAACACAAAGTATATTATGGTTTTTGCAGCTTCATCTTTTAAATGCAAGAAGAAAGTCCATACAAATCTGGAGTAATCATCTACAATTACCAGACGGTATTTCTTCTTTGCTATGCTCATCACTCTTACTGGACCAAAAAGATCCATATACAGTAATTGCAAGCAGGCAGTAGACTTTGGCTCTTCTATTGGAGGAAATGATACCTTGTGTTGCTTCCCTTTTAAACAAGCAGAGCAGTTGTCATCGCATTTGAACTCCTTCACTGGTAAACCTCTCACTAAATCATGAAGGATCAGCTGGTTCATGTTTTTAAGATTCACATGACCAAGCCTTCTATGCCATAGTTTAGATTCCTAAGGAGAGGCCTTGGAGAACAGGCAAGGATGGCCTTTTAGATCAATTTTCTTTGATAGATCTAAAGCATATACTCTTCCTTTCCTGTTGGCCTTCAGGAGAGTATGTTCATCCAATACCTTGTCAATTAAATTCAGAACTTTGGATGATAGAATCCTGCAGTTCTTGCTGGTGAAAAGGGCAACATGACCTTTATCACACATTTGACTAACACTGAAGAGATTATACTTGAGATTCTCCACGTGGTTGACATCATCAAATCTTATTTCACCATTTGAAACAAAGCCTTTGCCGATGATATAACCTTTAGCATCATTACCAAATGAAACAAATCCCTTCTTTCCTTGAGAGTAGTCATTAAGAAGAGAGCTGCTCCCTGTCATATGCATGGATCCTCCACTGTCCACATACCAGATGCTTTTTTGGCATGCTGAAGAACCTTGCACTTGTCAAAAGAAACTAGTTAGTTTTTTAGACCCAAACCATTTTGATTTTGGGTCTGTTCTCATCAACAGAATTTACACTAACTGGTTTGTCATGATTAACAGCCTGTGGAAGTAAAGATGTGGGGAAAAGGATTCCTTTAATTTTGGCTTGGTTTTCCTTTCCTGTGGTTTGATCATAGGTACATCTATTTGGTTGACTCTCCCCAAAAGATGTTGAACCATCATAACAAGTTGTGTCTGATTGTTTGCTAAAGCCTTCAGTTCATCAGACACATCAGTTCTTGTGTTTGATTGGTTCCTGTGTTTTACCATTTCTTCACTTTTGACAGACACAGACTTGGTCTGGTGTTTTGGTATTCCATGAGGAATCCATTGACCACCTTTAGTTGTTTCCTGATAAACCCCTTCTTTCATTTTGGATTTCTTCAAGGAATTTAGGTTTTCAGGTTGAGATGCCTCTGGTACAAATTTGGTTTCATATTCATTTTTCATTTTATTAATTTTTTTGTTGGTGTTCTTATCTTTATTGAATTTTGCACCCTTTCTGTACCAGCAGTCATCAGTGAGATGATTGAATAAGTCACATATTTCACATGGCTTTTTCTTCATCTTCAGTTGATCAACTACTGAAGAACGTGAAACTACTAAAGGTTTGTTCTTCAGTACTTTCTTCCTTTCAATACTTATGTTAAGTACTGATGGATTCTTAACTACTGAAGATTTGTTCTTCAGAAGTTTTCTATCAGTACTTTTGGACTTCCTCATAGACTCTTCAGCAGTTGTCAAACCAGTTTTGTTCTCAGTGGGTTTGATTTGTTCTTCAGGTGTTGTGACTTGCCCTTCAGTACTTTGAGTACTTTGTGAGACAACACCTGAAGAGATCAGCTTTCTCCTGATCATGTGTTTGTCAGCATTAGGACCATCAGCTGATTGATTTGCTGAGGTGCTAATACTGACTTCATCCTATGATTTTGGTTCATTACCAGAGAGTGAGACACATGATGATGTGGATTGGTCATTGCTTTCTCCTTCAGATTCTACTTCTAATTTAGGAGTAAAATCTGTAGGAGGAGCAGTGTGATTATAACCAATCCCAAACTTCACATTTGAAGCTGTTTGTTTATTAAGAAGCATTTCAAACCCCTTGCATGATGTTACCCAGCGTTCACCCTCTACTTGGGTATCTGCAAGTGTTTCTTTGATATCCTTGTATTTCTCTAAGATAACCTCTACCTTTGCCTTTTCATCAGTGATTTGGCATTGTAATTTGTAAATCTCATCATCTTTTTCATTTAAAACAGACTCAAACTCATCTTTTCTTTTGGAAATCACTTTCTCTAGCTCAAGATTTTTATTAATTAAAGCCATATTTGCTACTCTAATTGAGACAAAGGTAGCTATGCATGACTCAGAACACAACTTGGCCTTAGCCTCTAAAGATACCTGTGGTACCTGTGATGTAGAAGCATTTGAGCATGAACCATCAGTAGACTCCAGGGCCATAAGAGCAAGATTTCCAAAAGGGTTTTCACCACCATGTTAACCAGCACCTGGAAACAGTTGTTCATGATAACCAGAAAGATCATCTGGTAAACTGCTCCAGTCAACAACTCCAGGGGTGAAAAAGCTTTGTTGTGGTTAAGATTGAGATTGTTGATTTGATTGAGATAGTTGAGGCTCAGGTAGGGCAGGTGTTTGTTGAGCTGTGGGTACTTGAACCTGATTGGACTGAGGCATGTAAAAACAGGGGTAAGGATATGGCATAGGACCTTGAGGGACAAAATATGCAGGAGATGATTGAACTTGTGAAGGATGACTAGAACTGGGGGAATGTTGCCCTTTGTTTTGTGAGCTATTGCTTGGGAATGTCACAGAGGGTGCAGATGAGTTAGATCCAGATGATCTACACTCTCTTGCAAAGTGTCCAAGTCTATGGCACTTGTGACACCTCAACTTGCTCTTGTCAAAACCAACCTTGGTTTTGCCAGAGAGGCCTGGGAATTTCCGACCAGTCCTTTTGTAAAACTTTTGAGATCTGATGTTGATCATTGCCATTTGACTCAAAATATCCATCTCTTCCAGATCATCATCCGGAATTCCTTTTAAATCATCCATCAAAAAGCACAAATTATCACTACTACCACCTAAATTACTATCAACACCAACAAAAGCATGTTCTCTACTGTTTGTAGAGAAATCTATATGCTCATCATATGAACCTTCTGATGCGGCATACTCTGACTCCTGACCGACCAGTGCAGTATTTCCTGGTACAAAGTCATCAGTGAGCATCCCAGATGAAGACAGTTTCCTTTTCTGTTTTATCTCTTGTTCAAATGTCAACAGTTTCCCATGAAGTTGGGTGAGAGATAGAGTGTCCAGATTTACACTGGAGCGTAGGACAATAGTATATGTGTCCCATCTCTCAGGCAGGGATCTGAGGAATCTGTTGTTCATCTGGCTGTTTGAATATTCCTGTTTAACCATTTTCAACTAGATATCAAACAGGAAAATCACTCAAACTGCTGAGTCAGAGACTCACCCTTTCTATGAAAGAATGTCTCATATTGCTGGGCAAGAATTTCTCTAGTGTTTGCCAAAACCTCATCAGTTCCTCCAAATTGTTCCTTCAGAGCAACCCAGAGGTCATGAGCAGTTTCATGATGCATAAGCCCTGAATAGATTTCATTTGGCAGTGCCATGGCCAGAATTCCATGAGCTTTAGCATCAATTTTACCAGTTTTAGATCCTCATCCGAATACTGCTCTGGTTTCTTCGGAACCATCTCATTCTTTTCCAGAAGACTCACCATAGGCTTGTATGGTCCATGAATCGTAGATTTCCAACATCTTGTGCTATTGATAGACAGGTGATAGGGCATTCGGCGTTGCCATATGTTATACTCAATCCTAACAAGCATCGGAGGCTTTGTTGAGGAGCCAGTATTGTGAGGATCATTTGTTGGTGTAACCATTTTCACAGATTCAAACAAATTCAATGTACTTTTAACAAATTTAGCTCAAAAACTCAACAACTCTGTTTTAAACACGTAGAACCTCAAATTAATTCACCAGAAGCAACAGAAAATCAAACTCTATAACCAATTCTTGCAAATTTGCTAATTCGATCAAACTTAGATATCAAAAGAGCAGTTTCAATGATCAATTGTTAAATCGATCAATGATTAACCTGCTCTGATACCATTTGAAAGGATCTTAGATCTAGTTTGATCAATTAGGTTATGATTTGCAGCGGAATAGTATAAGAATTAGACGAAATTTAAGCAAGAACAAGATGAATATTCAATAAAACAGTAACAGTTATAGAGAGAGAAAGTTTTCTGCAAAAGAGAATGTTCTCATTCACTCATAAGCTTCGGTCATTACAAATTAGGTCAACTTTCCTTTTATAGAGGAAAGGTGAGGTCAGCAGATGTCACCTGATAGTGACATCTAACCGTTTTACATAAACAACTGAAAATAACTAAAAATACTGAAGATGTCCACAACAGCTGAGGACATTTTCTTACAATAGAAGCTAAGTATTAACTAATATTAAAACTACTGAAAACAAACTACTGAACTACTGATTACAAACTACTGAAATGATAAAGACAACTACTGAAAAGTAAACCATCACAACTACTGAAGAGTACTACTTCAGCTGTTGTGACAACCTCTGAAGACTTGGTCTTCAGACTTTGTCTTCAGCTGATGTCTTCAGACTTTGTCTTCAGTACTTGTCTTCAGACTTTGTCTTCAGTACTTGTCTTCAGACTTTGTCTTCAGTACTTGTCTTCAGACTTTGTCTTCAGTACTTGTCTTCAGCTGATGTAGTCTTCTTCAGTTGTTATGATGTCTGTGGGACATAAAGGTTTTTCTGATCTGGCTCATTGGTTCTTTTGGTCCAACACTTGGAATTTCAAGTTAGGGAGATGGTTCTTCTTAAGGTCTCACCGTGGAAGGGTGTTGTTCGCTTTGAAAAGAAGGGTAAACTGGCTCCAAGATTTGTAGGACCTTTCAAGATTCTGAAAAGGTAATGGAAAGTGGCTTACAAACTGGAATTACCTTCTGACCTTAGTAGAGTTCATCCTATGTTCCATGTCTCGAATTTGAGGAAGTGTCTGGCTGACGAAGGTCTGCATGTCCCATTGGATGACATCCAGATCGACGAGTCATTACACTTTGTTGAGAAACCCGTTGAAGTTATGGATCGCATTATGAAGAAGAATAGAACCACCACTACCCCAATCGTCAAGGTTCGTTGGGAGAATAAGCGTGGCGCTGAATTTACTTGGGAACGTGAGGAGCACATGAAGAAGAAATACCCGTTTTTATTTGTATAGTTTCTGTTGGGTATTCTACCTTTGAAGAAATTGAAGATTTCCAACATTGTTGAAGTTGAAGACTTGAAGAACAATAGCAACAATATATTAGTCTAGGGTTTATTTTGTAATTATTGTAATTACTAGACTAGTATATATTTTAACCTATGTTATCTTAATTAGGGAGACTAATTCACCACATGTTAGGGTGAATTAGGGTTTCTCACCAACAACAATATATCATCATCCCTCATGGATGATGAATTCAACATCATATCATCATTCTTATGAATGATGATTTCAACAATATATCAATAACATCAAGCATTCATCATCATTGTATGTGTTCTTCACGTTCATCATCATCATTATTTATTATATTTTAGCATCTAATTATTGAATTCTTGTTATCATCAATATGAATCCTAAGATCCAAACTCATGTTCATGTTCAATTCTTGAACTCACAGTTTCATTCTTAATTTCGGGACGAAATTCTTTTAAGTTGGGGAGACTGTAACATCTCGTATTTTTCGTTAATTAAATGTTAACATCGTTATATTCTTGTAAGGGTTTCGTTGTCATTTATGAAACTTTGAGGACTTGTTATGCATTTTAGATAATTTAGAAGATTAATAAATTAATTTATAAAGTAATAATATTATTAGTGTTTACAACATTTATTTATTATAAAACTTAACATCAAGTTATAATAATAATAAAAAAATAAAAATAAAAATAAATAATAATAAGAAGAATAGTCAAAATAAAATAAGGATGATAATAATAATAATAATTAATAACTTATAAAAATCAAACAATTAATAAGTTATAGACATATTTGAAACTTAAAATTTAATTAAGTCCAAGGGGTATTTATGCCTTATTGGAAACTTGAAATGGAAATTTTAAACATAAAATAATAAAAAGAAAACCTCAGGGACTAATGGTGAAACTTTAAAAGTTGCAACCCAACCCCCCGCCCCTTTTAAACCTGTTTTCCCGGTAAGCAAGTCCGGCGGAGCTCCGGCCGAGCTCCGGCGGTTTTAAAACACACAAAAAACACCCGATTTGATTCCCAAAACCGTTTTCAATCGATATGTGAACGTGGTTCGAACTTAAAGACACACTTTAATCGAGCTAAACAACGGTTAGGAACACAAACAATCCAAGTAACCGTCGCCATCATCAATTGAGCCGTTCAATCATTTAAACTCAATAATAACCAAATTAAATAGATTCTAATCGAACGTTAAACTGATCCTAAGCTATTATCGAACTCAATTCCACCTGAAACACACACGAGCATCATATTCGATTCTCCCATTGCCGCGACCTGCAACCTTATCGATATCCACCTTCTGAGTTTTACTTCACGAAATTAGCAGAGGGCTTCTCATCTTTAGAGTCATTAGAAACTTCCTGTGGAAGGAATTCGATTATCATCAACGTTTGCCACCTGAACTGGTTCTTGCACAGCCGCGACTTGTCCTTCATCGTTTCTCATTGATTCAACTTCAAATCAGGTAATTGATTACACCTACACACTCATCTCTACATGGGGAACAAAAGCCCCAAGATTTTAATCCTCTACAAATTCGAATTGATCCTCAATTTGAATCTAAACGAATTTAGGGTTTATGTGATTTTTTGAAGCTATGTTTATAACGTTTTAAAACAAGAGTAAACCACGGCCAAGGCCATGCTTCACTGGTTAGACACATGCACTCCCACCTTGAGGTCCCGGGTTCAAATCCGGGCACCCTCAAACCTATTTTTTAGGCTTTCCAGCCTTTAAAAAATTACAGAAAAATTATAAAAAATTATAAAAATTATTTTTGCAAACTTTGTATATTTTTTTAATCATCAAATTATTTTCTACAATTTTTCTTTAAATTTAAATAATTATAATACAACATAGCAAAGATTATTTTTAGTTATTTCTTATGAAAAATGGAATTTAAATTATGGTTTAAGTAAATAAATTACTATTGGTCCAAACGTTACTTTTAGTTATAGATTAATCTCGTTATATAAAATAATTATTTACACTTTATATTTAATTTTACCGGTTCTTATAAATACTTTAATTATGTGAAATTATTTAAATGAAATAATATTTTTTTATGGAATTAAAATATAAGTAATTCTATTATTAAATTTTACTTATATATATTTAAAAACCCCAAATCTCTATTTGAAACCCTAGTTCACATTTAAATCATTAATCTTATTATTAAACTTGAATCTGGTACATATCTACATATTTAGGTACCTTGTGAAGGTTACGTTGGAACGACGTTTATTATTCTTATTAATCTGCAAATTATACACTTATTGGTCATGTGAGTTTCCTTGCCCCTTTTTATCTTTTCACACTAATTTGGGGTGAAACATGATTACTTATACATAATGCACTTGTAAACGTTTAGACTTGTAAAGCACTTGCAATTTATATTTTTGTCATGGTTATTTGTGTGTTGTAAGTGATTATATGAGATACATAGTTTGTTTACAATCATTAACTATTGCTAGCCTGGTGACGTCTTTGATCTTTGGGCCTGACAAACCTATTTGGTGCTAAAGCCGAGGTGTTGCCGGCTCCTGATGACGTATGCTTGTTCATCATGGGAACCAAATACACTTAGCCAATCTTATATACTTGTAATCAAGTCGAGGTTTGGTTGTAACGATATGTGTTCTATAACCGTACTAGCTTATAACCTATGACATAAATTGCTACTTGTAAACTTATCATATTATGTATGAAAACCTTGGAAACTCACCAACTATTTTTAGTTGACCTTTTATTTTTATCATGTTTCAGGTCAAGCCTAAGTTTAAAGTGATCTTTTGAAGCTTGCAATAATCTAGGATTTGGACCTAGTTAATGGAATAAAAGAACTATGTTTCGTTATGTTATGTTTGAACTTATTTCATATTTGAGACTTATGTTTGTAACGTCTTTTGAAGCTTATAATTTTAATATTTACATTTAAATATAGCGTTATGTGGCTGTGAATAATCTTAACCCTCAAATCTCGACGATTCCGCCGTCAAGGTTGGGGTGTGACAGATTCCACCTGCAGTCGTGAACTGTTGTGAATCCATCGTCAAACACCATCGTCGTTTTACCGCTAGAACGTTGATTAGGCTAAGCGTCGCAAACGAAAACCGTTTTCTTAGCATTCGGCAGTCGCGGTTCGGAGCAGAGCAACTCTGGCAGAACCCTATTTGTCTCCGCATCCTGTGCAGTACGAGCTTCCCGTTAGTTGTCGTGTTTGTTCATCGTGGTTTCGGTTTCGGTTAGGTTTTGGTAATCAACCATGTTCTTGTTTCCATGATCGCTTTTGTCCTGTGTATATAAATGTATGCATTGATGTGTGTGCTTGAATATGATGCTTATATATGCACATATCAATTTATTGTTGGTTGTATAGTGGTGTGTGAGTGTCGAATGGGTGGCTGTTGCGTGAAGGTGATGTGGTGTGGGTGTTTATGCATGCTAGAGTGCGTATTAGGTGTGTGTGATTTTTGTGTGTGTTTTCTCCCTGCCATGCGTATGAGTTCCTCTGTGTGTGTGTTTTTTTGTGTGTCTAGGTATATTGGATAGTGCTTATGTATGATGATGATTTATGGTATGGTTTAAGTTTTGAATTGGGTGGTGTATGGATTATGTATGAGGTGCATATATGTGTTTTATGTCAAGTATACATGTGTCTGCCATGCATGTGTGTTTTGTTATTAAACACAATATACAATATATTATAATATACATCATATATAGTGGGTGTGGTGATGTGTACGGGTCATGCATCGTGAATGTGTTCTCCCCTGCAGTGGGTATGGTGTTAAGTAATGGGTTTAAATGAGTGCTAAATAAGGATGTTTTGTTATTATTATGTGTATGGTGATTAAACACCTTTGTCACATCATATATGTGCCAAGTATAAGTGGAGAAATATATTATGTGTATAATATGCATATAAATGTGTTCATCGTTTGGGTCGTTACACGTTTGTGATGTGTGGATGATGTATTACTAACGTCTGGATTTTATTATAAAAGTTCCAGTTAACTAGAGTGTACTTGTACATGTGAAAATTGGGTTTTGTGCGTTCGAGATGAATTGGTGTTGCGTGTGTTTGTATGTGAATGGGAATATCGATAAATGACACTGTAACCGAACCGTGAACGTGAAACCGTACGATCTATTATTAGTATTTAATATTTGCTATTAATTATATAATAAACGTGCATCCAGGTTGTTCGGGAACTTAATCGCTCGTGTTTACGTTAATTGCTTTTGCTGTGCATTTAAGGTGAGTTTACAGTCCCACTTTCATATATTCACTCTTTTTGGGGGAGAGAAACATGTTGTTTTTCATAAACGATACAATACTTTAAATTTCGTAATACTGCATATACCTGATACTATGGTGTTATACTACGCCTCTTCGGACTGTTAATATGTTACTAGCGAGGTGATTGTTAGTAGATCTACTGGGTTTGACAAACCCCGCCCGGGCTAGTCGCGCTAGCTTGACTGGAGGTCAAACGGTTGAATGGTTAGCCTTTTTACAGTGTTGTGGTAGGGATTCTACAGCTGGGGCATTCATTACATTATTATTACTGTCAGTTCGGTCGCGACATCATACACATAGTGACTTGCTGTAGGCTAGCTACCTACTTATATGCTTTGATTACTAAATCTGGAATTTCATTACTGTTAACTATTATTTTTTGATAAACCTGTGAACTCATCAGTCTTTGTACTGATCTTAGCATGTTTTCTCTCAGGTCATTGATGTGGCACGTCTAGGAGCAGCGCATTCATTGCATATCATCTTCATTCGCTTTTAAACTGATTTTATGGTTTAATTATGTTTACATTTACTTAAATTAGTTTGGGCGTGTTTGCGCAGATTTCAACAGTTGTTTAAATGGTTTTCTAATTTCCCTTCCGTAATACTTAAACATATTTGTTTTATTTCACCATTATCTAGTAACTTATATGTTTTGTAATTATCGAGTCGTTTTGATGTAACTGATGCTTATCTGAGATCCTGGTTATATTACACGCCTGACGGTAAAGCCCCGTTAGTGGATTTTGAGGATGTGACAATTTTATTAAATAAATATCAAAATTTGCTTTCAACGTTGCTTCAAATATATTTTTTGCTTCGGTTGAAAATTTTGGATCATTCTCATACGAATTTATATACTTCATTTATTGAAAAGCAACCCTCGTAACATTTAAACATGGGTCTAAAGTAACGACCCAAGTAATAATAGGCGGGAGTTCTAGAAAATATTTTTGAAAATTTTCTTTCATTGGTCATATCATTTCTCTAGACGTCCTATTTTTATTTTCATAAGCTTTTAAATTTAATGTTATTAAAATAATTCCAAAAAAACACAACTACTTGTGGGATAATTAACACTCAATAATTTTGTGATCGAGTTTTTTAAATATGTCAAGAAAATCGGTGAGATATTGAAACACATTTAAACATATGATAAGTCGAGTTCTATCATGTAGGTACATATCAGTTGGGACTTCCCCGTGTAATACACGGATTGAACAAATAAAAATATCAAATAATTATTAATTAAAATTTATGCATTATAACATATGCTTGAAGATAAATTGCGATTATAAGCACGTATAAATAGCTAATTTAAGTAAATAAACAATAATGTATCTTTCTTAAACTTTTATTTTATAAGACGATTTGTGATTTTTAAATATATTGTTTTAAGAAAATTGATTTTAAAAAATCTATTGTATTATGTATTTTATAAAAAAAAATTAAAAAAGTGTGTTTTTAATAAAATAATAAGTTTTTAATTTATGAAATTATAATATTTTTTAATTTGAAAATGGTATGAGTAATATTATATTCAATATTATTATTAATAATATAGAGAAATTAGAAAGTAAGTATAATGAGATCTACAATTGTTTCACGTATATTTTAGTTTTTTTATAGATAGATAGATAGGCTAAACACTCGTTAAATAAACAGATTAAATTTTAATGTAAAAAATAAACATGAATAGGTACAGTATAATATTTTAATATAAAATATAATTAAAATATATATAGGTAATAGTTCAAGAAATAAAATAATTATACTATTTTTTAACTCTCTTATGTAAATAGTTTTATTTTTAAACATTCATTTTAAGATTTTTTATAAAAAATATATTTTATAAAAATCTTGTTTTGTAAAATATGATTTGTAATTATTCTAGTTGTTTTAATAAGACTATTTTAAAATATTTCTCCTGTTTATAATTTTTTTTAAAAACAAAAGATTTTAAAATATTTTGTTTAAAAAATGTTTAATGTTTTAAAAAATTTCATATTATATAAAACTTGTTTTTTGGTATTACTATTCTTATTAAATACCTTGGTCGGTGGGACCAGGGTCTTTCTGGT
Organism: Flaveria linearis; assembly: GCA_024085815.1. Taxonomy (NCBI): domain Eukaryota; kingdom Viridiplantae; phylum Streptophyta; class Magnoliopsida; order Asterales; family Asteraceae; genus Flaveria; species Flaveria linearis. The sequence goes on along the minus strand of CM044010.1, from coordinate 41,583,617 downwards.
TTTTCATGTTTTGGCCACCTAAGTTTGGGGTTTTGCGTTTGTGCTGGCTATATATGTCTCTTTCTTTCTCACACCTTCACCGATGGAACTGTCTCGGTCTATTTCTTTCTCACACCTTCCACCGGCGGTTCCACTGATGGGGTTCGACGTCTTCCCGGCGGTTTTTGTCGCCGTTGGTGTCTCCTCCTCTTGATTTCTAGAGAGAGGCGGAGGGGTCACCGTTTCTGGCGGTGTTGCCGGTCGCCTTTCCTTGCAGCGGTGGAGAAACAGTCATCCGACCTTTCAGTGCCTCTATCTCTCCATCTCTCCGGTTTGGTCCATACGCGCTTGGCCCTCCGTTCGCTTTTACTCCGTATGCTCTGCAACTGCATCAGGTGAAACTATAGTCTCTGATGTTAGTGTTTGTAGGTTGTGTGTTTGTAACTGTAAGAAACCCTAATCTTGATTTGCATTTCATGATCTGTAAGACATTTGATTTTACAATTTCAGCGTTTAGGGTTTTGTTTTTGTGCTCGATCGTGGTAATTTTCTTGCTGCCAAGGTGATGTTCTTTCTCTTTCTTGCAATAATTGAAGCAATATTTGTCGCTCAGATGGTAATTTTTGATAGAAAAGAGGAGTTGTTGAAAAGAAAAATGTTAGTGATAGTGGAGGGCAGAGTTCCACCAAAATTGCTACTAATGGGGCCACTTCAAAGAACAATAAAGTAGCTAAAAATGGCCCGAGTGCTAGTGCTGTTCAAAAGGCAGCGAAGGGTGGAGTGAAGCTAATGGAATCGACTTCAAAAGGCAGTGGCACGACCACCCGAAGAGCCACTTTAGATTCGCTGCTAAGTGTGAAAAAGTCAAGGGTAAATTTATGTTTTTAATTATGAATAGCTTTTGATTACTTGATGAATTCTCGTGTTCTTAGTGCATGTTGTTGTTTGTTTGTTTTAGGGCAAGAAAACCAATGGAAGTGCAGACCATCCTCCTTCTAAAGACTTGTAAGTTTGTTTAAGTGTTTAGCCAATATTCACTTACTTGATCAAGAAATGCAATTGAATTATTTTTGTCAACGGTCATTATGTAATTGTTATAAAATTTACTCCATTTTTACCCTTCTAAGACACAAATATTAGTTAGGAGTACTTAAGGAAAAGTATTATTTGATTGTTTTGATTTAGGAACACAATTATGACACATTCATTTAATGGTGATTTTAGGCCGTTATTCCTTATTTAGCCTTGCAAGTTATGCAACACTCAAACCTGTTTTATGCGTAAGGAAAAGCATTATCTATTTTATATCATCTTGTGACCATTCTAAAATCTGATCCTGTGTTTATGGAAAATGTGTTATTTGACTGCGTGCACTTTGTTATTTAAGGTTTTTGCTGTCTAAGTAAGGAATGCACTTATTTGGTAACCATTATAGGTCGTCTACAAGTATTTATTCTCAAGGCCTTGTAGGTTACGTGATAGATAAACTTTCTTCGGAAAGTGGGAAACCAAGATAGATTAGGGTGTACTTAAAAAATATTATCTTAATCCTCCTAATTAGTCTTAACGATTAACACTATGAAAAAAGGGTATGGTCTTGACGTTTAAAGCAGCACCAATGCCAAGTTTTTACAAAGAGCCCCCTCCCAAAGTGGAACTCAAGAAGGTTTTTTATGTGACCTTTTACAAATTCCTTAAAATAGATAAGAACTAATGACTAAATTAAGCTCAATATGTTGTTTATTTGAAACTTCTTTGAAGTTTGAATTATAACGCTAATTACTATTTTGCCCTTTCGGTCTTTTTCTGATTTACACATCTATATGCAAGTACAACGGGTGAAGTGAAGAAAGTGGATGTCCATCGCATACGTGAGAGGCTGGATAATGATTCTATTGTCATCTTAAGAAACCTAGGATACTCCAGCTCTGGAGAAGTACTGAATTGCAAGTATAGTATGTAGTATATGGATTTACTAATAGGTATTTTTTGTTACTGTGTGCCATGATCTAAATGAATATAATATAACAAAGTTATAGTGCCTGCCTCCTAAGATTCTTTACCCAAATTGTAGAAATAGGTTTTGTGTGAGCCAAGATTATGATGTTAGACGTAGGTTGACCCATGTACACAGTTGACTTGTAACAACTATGGTTTGCATTCTACTTACCCCCGTTATCCATAAAAGAAAGTATACATAAGCTCTTAATAAGCAAATAACTGTTAGGCTGTAAGTCCTGTAACTGTATTGCAAATGTTTGAAATATTATGTTTCTTATGGAAAATAATGCAGCACATATGAAGTTGCTACTGCTTGTGCTTTGGCTCTTGGAGCAGAGAAGCTTATCTGCATTATACAATTTTGGATGAGTGGGGTCGTTTAATTAGATTTTTGACTCTTGAAGACGCTGACATGCTAATACGTAGACGAGATGGTCTTGGCTTTGATAATGGAAATGGGTTGTGGTCAAGTGAACAAGGGTTTGCCATTGGAGGGCAAGAAAGGCTGAGCAGATCAAATGGATATTTATCAGAGTTGGCAGCTGCTGCTTTTGTTTGCAGAGTAAGTCGTTAACAAATTAATTGTAATTAAGATTGCTATTTAATTAATTTTACTAATTGTGTTCTGTTATATGTATATCACCAGGGAGTCGTCCAGAGAGTTCATCTGCTAGATGGGAATATAGCTAGAGTGCTATTGAAGGAGCTGTTTCAATGAGATGGAGTAGGAACTATGGTTGCTAGGTATGCATAATCATAATAAAAAATCAAAAGAATTTCAAGAAATGTAAAAATCAAGCAAATATTCCTTTTGTACTTTGCAGTGATCTATATGAAGGTATAAGGATAGCAAAGGTGGATGACCTTCCTGGAATAACACAGATATTCAAACCGCTAGAAGATTCTGGAACTTTGGTCACGCGGACTGATGAGGAGGTTTATATTATATGTTAATCTTAAATTCTTTATGATTATATTAATTTATTGCTCAATAACTTGATTGTTCATCATGTTATGTACAGAACTTAAATCCAAGATCTTGAATTGTTGTTGATTAAGAAAAGAAGGCGTGCAGAAAAATGCAGGCGTTTAGCAGAAGCACAATCGTCGTATAAGGGAATGCTAGAGAAGATGATAAGAGACGCTATGCACCAGTAAGAATCACTTAGTTTAATGATTAGAGGTTGAATATGGGCAGGGCGGGCTGGTTAGTTAATGGGTCAAAACGGGTAATTTTGTGGAACAGGTGCAGAAACACTAATTAACTGGTTAAATTATGATAACATGGTTAATGTGTCAAATATGATAACAAAATCTATACATTTCAATTATAACAAAAGTTTTTGAATAAACAAGTAACTTTAGGGGTGGTTGTTTCTTAGAGTTAATTTTAATTTTGCTCTCTAAGGGTTTTTTTGGTTTTCCATGTTTTGGCCACATAAGTTTCGGGGTTTTGCGTTTGTGCTGACTATATATGTCTCTTTCTTTCTCACACCTTCACCGATGGAACTGTCTCTGTCTATTTCTTTCTCAGACCTTCCACCGGCGGTGTTTCTCTTCTCGATTTACACGATGATCTCTAGAGAGAGAGTGGAGAAAGAGGAGAAACAGTCATCCGACCTTTCGGTGCCTCTATCTCTCCATCTCTCTGATTGTCTGTTTGTTCTCGGTGATGGTTACGATGTGGCCTGTCGTTGCCGGTTTGACCACCGCGCCTTTTGTGGCTACGACGGTACGGCCTTTCCCTTGGTAGCGTTGGCCACCTGGTCGTTGCCGGTTTGACCCGTCCAATTACCTATTTGCATCTGTCGATGATGGTCACGATTACTAGCTTGAGACTCTGCGATGGCCTGTCGTTGCTGGTTTGACCACTGCGCCTTTTGTGGCGATGACGGTACAACCTTTCCCTTGGTAGCGTTGGCCACCTGCATGTGTCAGTGATGGTTACGATTACTAGCCTGAGACTGTGGTGGTTTGTGGTTGTCGGTCGCCGACCACCGCACCTTTTGTGGATCTTTCAGATTTTGGTCGGTGGGACCAGGGTTTTTTTGGTTTTTCATGTTTTGGCCACATAAGTTTGGGGGTTTTGCGTTTGTGCTGACTATATATGTCTCTTTCTTTCGAGCTTCCGGTGCCTCTATCTGTCCATCTCTCCGATTGTCTATTTGCTGTCGGTGATGGTTACGATGTGGCCTGTCGTTGCCTGTTTGACCACCGCGGCTTTTGTGGCGACGACGGTATGGTCTTTCCCTTGGTAGCGTTGGCCACCTGGTCGTTGCCGGTTTGACCCGTCAGATTACCTATTTGCATCTGTCGATGATGGTCACGATTACTAGCCTGAGACTCCACGATGGTCTGTCGTTGTCGGTTTGACCACCGCGCCTTTTGAGGCGACGACGATACGGCCTTTCCCTTGGTAGCGTTGGCTACCTGGTTGCCGGTTTGACCACCTTCAGACTGTGGTGGTTTGTGGATCTTTCAAATTTGGGCTTTTTTGGTTGTAGCTTGGCTGAATGATGATGATTTAACTCGATGATGTTGAGATTACCTCATCTGAGAGTTTAAGACAAACTGAAAAGCAATTTGGGTTTAATTGTTAGATGGTTGTTGTGAGATCAGAGGCTATGATTATGAAAAAAATATTACATGTTTGTTGTTTTGGCGTGACAATCGTTTTTTGTAGTCGCAATTGGCTTGGGTATATCATTTGCAGTTTGGATTGAGTTGATGGTTATAGTGTTTCTTTGGTTGGATTAGAGGCTATAATGAAGCAAAAAAAATATTACATGTTCGTTGTTTTGGCGTGACAATTGTTTTTTGCAGCGGCAACGACAACGTATTTCTGAGCCTAGATTAATGTATTAGTGTATTTGTTTGAAGCTGTAGTTATGTTTGTATTGGTTTGCGTATGTCGTGTGAATGCTTTTAATAGATTGGCCGCTGCAACGCGCGGCGGTAATCTCTAGTTTAATTAAAAGATGTTACTTTTAGTTTTCTTCATAAAATCTATTTTAAAAAAAGATAGTGTGATTTAAAAAAATAGATAAGAGAGAGAAACATAGTAATTAATAAAATTTATTTTTAATAAGAGAGAAAAATTCATATGAGTATTTAAATTACTATAACACCCTTTTGGAGGAAAAATTAATATGTGAATGTCTTAAAAAAGGACAAGTGGCAAAAACATGCCTTGAGAGAATGACAAGTGTTAAAGAAAACATTGCTTTATTAGAGGTTATAGATTTATATCCGTACTTAACCGTATATATTTTTTATTTACTTTTCTATTTTATTTAAATCTTGTAACATACATTTAAAAACAATTCTAAATTCGTTAACGAAATTCACGGATAGCCCGTTTTGCATCACTAACATATGTGACATGCAACGATTATTAAAAAAATCAACATTACAAATTGATTTATATTTTAATTTTAGTTTTTCAGCAACGGTTGTCTTGTTTGAGGCATTATCGAATGCCAATGAAAATGCTTTATTTTCCCTAAATGGAGAGTTGTTATTACATTATCTAAAAGTTGAAACAAGTATTCTCCGGTACGTGGATATGGAAAAAGTGCTTGAACAGCAAAGCTTCTTGTCACACCCCAACCGATAACGGAATTATCATGGCGAGCAAATGTAAATCGGTTCTCCATAGCTCATGGTAATAAATAAATTGAAATAATATTAAATGTTAGTTTCATTGAATAATATTATTCAAATAATCCATTACAATCAAACGATACATCAAATAAACATAGAAAAATCATTTTACTAAACAAACTTCAAGTCCTAAATGAGCATGAAGAAGTCCACTAATCTGCATTTCTGAAATCATGTGAAAAAGTAACAAGTAAGCTAACAATTTAGTCGGTGAGTAAACACAAGTTTAACATACATATATAGATTGATTAAATTGATTGAAAACAATTCAATTCACATGTAAATGTCAAGATTATAAGTGCAATAGTGTAACATAAAAGACAAATCAAACATAATCAAACCAAATGATTGAATTGACTTGGTCCACAGACAAAGCCTTATGATTGACAGATTTAATCCGGTTTCAATCACCACTCGAATATTCATATGGGTGGGTTTGTCAAACCAATAGATCTATCGTCACCGCTCAAAATAACCTTATGGGGTGATTTTATCCAAACAGTGGATCTATCATTGTTGTCGTAATTGCATGAAGATGCACAAATAATTACCAGTAATAACATAACATGTTTAGAATTAAATTTTGAAATAGAATAATAATGAATAATAATGATTGAATAAATATCACATGATTTTCCCAAATAATAAAACATGAAAAGGGACTATGAATACTCACTTTGATATTTTAATATAATTTGAATGTTAAAATGCTAGATTAAACACCAACAGTTTCCCTCACGATTTTAACCTAATGGATGGTGTCCTAGATTAGAATAATAATATGATCAAAGACTAAATATGGATTATGGTTTCAATTAGGATTTGGGTTTGACAAATAGTATTAAAAAGTTAGTGTAATTTAATCTTTATAACTTGATTAAATAAAATATAATACATTGAGTAGGTGATTGTGTTTGAAAATAATAATAATCGATAATTAAATACAATTAAAACATGTAATTTATATCATTTGAATGAATATTAATGTGTTTAAAATAAAATAATTAATTTAATAATTAATTATTAAATGACATGATCAAAATAATTATATGGATAATTAATTATTTATGTTATAAAATATTGATTTAAAATAGTTTGAAATAGTTTAGGTTTGATTTAAAGTGATTTTCTTATAGAATCAAAAAATTATAAATAAGATTTTATAACATTTAAAACCTTTATGGTTAAGTAAATGTGAAATTATAACTTTTTGAAATTTTCAGAAATATAGAAATAGTTTTTGAATTAATTTTGATTAAAATATTATTTTAATATAATAATATAATTCAAATTTCTGTAATTAAATAGTGAGAAAATTGCAAACTTAGTTCTTATGTGTAAGGCCCTGATCTCAGGAAACCTCACAGTTGGTCATTCACAGCAAAAACATAGATTGAAAACATTCATTTATATATATATATATATATACACATATATATATATATATATATATATACATATATATATATATACATACATATATATATATAATATATATATATATATATATAGCAGCGGAAAAGTATAGTAATTATAATTCATTACAACATAGTTAAATTAAAATATAAACATTGTCTTTAAACACCAAATACTCTTTAAAAATCCTCTTAATATTCTTCTTTATCAGGGATGCCAGTATTTAGATGCCAATAAGCTTTAGATCCATGCTCCCATCCCATAAGCCCTAACGCTTACCTGTCAACTAATATGCATAAAAAGTCAGCTTCGCTGAATTCTAGGTTTACTTTGTTAAATAACTTTTGTAAGAGGTATTAGCTTTAACATTTGAAAATAATCATCATTTATCAGAACATTGGTACACTCGGATTATCGCTTTTCAATGCTTTGCCATTACTTATTAGTTATTACTCTTCATTATCCGTTAATTCCCAGTTACTATCGGTGCCTATGATAAACACGGGACTTTACCGACACGCCAATTTAGGCCTTACTGTCGTACACAAACAGGCCATTATTGTCATGCCAATCCAGGCCTTACTGACCTGCCTGTTCGAGCCTTTACTTTATCATCGTGAGGGCACAACAGATGCAACCCTACTTTATCAATTGCTTGCAAGGCTTTACTTTATCAGGGTACACATTATGGGCCTAATAACAGTTCTTTAAGTTTCACTTATATCTTTAGTTTCACTTACACTTAACACATAATAAGAAGCAAAATCTTAGTCTAAGCATTCACATTTCATCAACCATATGAGATAAACCAGATAACCGACCCTTCGCGGGACAACGGGGGTTCGGGGGCGGCAGCCCCTGATAGCAAGGTTCTAGGGGCGGCAGCCTCTAGTGGGGTCCAAGGGGCAACGCCCCTGGCTGAGCAGTATGTATCTTAGAATTGAACTATTTAAATGACACATTTTAGTTTAGAAAATTTTATTTTCTTGATAAGAGGTCTTAAAAACCATCATCATAAAAGTATGTATTTTAGTATGCATATCACCCCAAAACATTGAAAACGGGTAAAGGAGGGGTCTAGAACTCACCTGAACTTAGCAAAATAGCTTCAATTCTAAGTTACTTAAGCTATAGTTCAAATACACGAGCTGCACGGAAGTTAATACACAAAAACATCATTTTCTTCACAATTTCGCTGACAGTTTCGCTGGTAGTTTCGCTGCCAGTTTCGCTGGTAGTTTTGCTGCCAGTTTCGCTGGTAGTTTCGCTACCAGTTTCGCTGGGCAGCACTTTTGCAAGTTTAGTTGGACAGATTCACTGTCATGAGCGCCCAACGTTCATTAGAATTTCCTAGATTCCCTAAGTCTTAATGGTTTTCTCGAACACATTAGTTTCGCTTAAGCGAAACTACAGTTTCGTTTAAGCAAAACTACAGTTTCGCTGGTTGAAGGGACAATTTCGCTGGTTGAAGGTACAATTTCGCTGGTCGGGCTCACAGTTTCGCCGGATGCATAAAAATGACGAACCAGCCCGTTTTTATCCTAAAATCTTAACTTTTTACGTCCAAATCCTTGGTTTACCCTCCATGAAACCATATCTAACCTTTTTACACGTTTTCACATGTAAAAATTTGACCTTTATGTGTTTCTTTGAAACTTTTTGAACCCAAAACCCTAGAAATCCGGATCTGTTCTAAAGGGATGTTTGGATGACGATTCTTACCTTCATTTGTTGCTCCTTTCTTGTGGTTTAAAGCTCCAACACCCAGATCTTCAATCTCTTCCACAATAGCACACCAAATCCTTGGGTTTTTCTTCACTTTCTCACTCTACTTTCTCTCTCTAGAAACTTGGGGGCTAGGGTTGTAATTGATGGGATGGAGGCTGATCATGCATGTTTAAGGGCTGATTAAGGGCCCTTAAACCCATCAAAACATAGCCCATTAGGGTTAATTTAGTCCATAGCCCACTAACTTATTATTATTTTTTATTTAACCCTTAAAAAGCTCATTATTATTAAATGGCTTGCTTCAAGAATTTTTGGGCGTTACATTATGGCTTGATCAGATTGCATATATAGTCCTGGTTTTTTAAAATTGCAAACGTAGTCTAAAATTTTGTCACCCTGTTGCAAGATTGATACATAAAGTTAAACTCCTGCTAATTTTTAGGGGTTAAGTAAGGACAATCTTGTAATTTTGTATTTCTTTTATTTCTATATGTTTAATTAGTATCTATGTTTAATTAGTCTTTAAATAATATCTTAGTTCTCCATCGATCTTCATCCTCTGCTTCGACCCCTCTGCTTCATTGAGTTATAGAAAAAATCTTTATATTTGACTTATAAAAAAGTAAATAAACAATCACCTTTGTATCCTATGTATTCTCTTTTCAATCATCAATGCCGACATTTTTAGTTTGTTTTGTAGGTGAAAATGATCAATTTTGATAAATTTACCCTTACCTTATTACAAATTGATACAAGATTTTGAAGATGCTTGTTTTTTCACTAATATTCTCTCATCCAACCTGCAAATTAAACCAAAAATTACAAAGATCTCATAAAAAATCTTGAAATCATCTCATGAAATCAAGAATCTTGTTTCAAAAGCTCACTCTCTATGCTAAACTATGGCTATCAGTAGTGTGCCCCCTTCGTGCTTAAACATGAATATAATTCTTCGGTGGCTTAGGCGGGTTCGTCTTCACCTTCATCTTCCCACCATTTTCATGCCCTGATTTCGTCGGTTTCTTCGAATTATCAATGGCTTCTTCTCCTTGAAAATTAAAAAAGAAATCAAACAACTCATTAATGCCATATGTATTTCTGTAATCAAAACTTTCTTGTTATTGATCCAATCACAACTTTTTGCTTTCCTGTAGTCGAACCGTTTTGATTCTTGAATCCGAGTTCTCGTTGTGGAATTTGTTTCGGAACAGAATGGGTCAAGATTGATAAACTAAAGGTTGTAGAAGAGGATAGAATTTGTTCCGGAATAGAATGAATCAAGGTCGATGAAGCAGAGGTCATAGAATAGGATGTAATTTGTTTCAAAAGAGAATGGATCTAGATCAAAGAACCATAGTTCCTAGGAGATGATGAAGATTGACGGGGAAGCACGGTATTTTAAAAAGATGATTAAAATATAAATGAAAAGGAAATACAAAATGACCGGGTTGCCCTTTACTAAACCCCAAAAATTAACAAGAGTAAATGTCAGGGACCAATCTTGTAATAAGTTCACAAAACTATGGACTACGTTTGCGAATTTAAAAACTTGGGGACCAAATATGCAATCTGAACAAACCATAGGGACTAAGTTTGCAATTTTCGCTTAAATAATTGAGAAAAAAATTGATTTACAAATAATGAGGTGGTGCAGGGGTCGAACCCGGGTCCCCACTATATTTGAGATGTGTTGAAACTGATGGCCAAGGCCTAATGTCTGTCAAGAATTTCAAATAAAAACCTACAAGCGAAAATTATAAATTCCCTATTAATCATGAAATTGAAATTGTTAACAAAATCAAGCTTAGGGATTTTTATGATTACATGATAAAGAGCATGTGTATAGGATTAATTACCTGAATTAAACTTATTTTGATGGAAACAAGAACAAGAACAACAACAAAAGGCATAGGATCAATTCGAATCAATAAAGATGATTTTAACCAAATTGATAGTTTTTGAAGCTTTTCTAGATGTTAATGAACACTTTGTAAGGACCTAGATATATTGATTATAATATCAAGTGAAAAGCAAAACCTCAAATTATGCGAAATCTCCAAGATGATTGATGAAGATCTAACCGCGCGAGAACTTGGAGTTGTCGCATGACAATCTCTTGTTGTCACGCGAGAACATCTAGAGAGTATAAATAGATGTTTTTCCCTTGTATTTTATTATGTGTGTTTTATTTTGTAAAAATGCTCTCGAGGGTGACAGAGCAGAAGGTAATGTGATTAGTCGCTCGAGGGGAGCTCACCTTGGGTGGATCGAGCTTAATGATGTAAACTCCTTTGGTATTGTAATTATTTGATTAATAATATCCGTTTAAGTTTGTTTAATATTCGTTGATATCACACACACACATTCATCTTAAATTTGATTATCAAATGTAACAATATGTGGAATCAATTGATATGAGGACTTTACATGATGTATCAGAGCAATGTGTTACTCTTGATACACGGATTGCCATTCCGGAATCATCTGTTTATGACGTTAAACATGTAGGTTGAATATCTAAAGGTTAAACATGAAATCGGTTTTGCTACGTTCTACATTAAGAATAAGCATCTCTAAGCTTAGTATCTTCGACTTTTGATGGTGGAAAAGAAGATTTGAGACTGTAGCAGTGATTCAAACTCATAAAGGTCGATTTTGGTTAAAGTTTTCACGACAATAACTGCATCATGCAAAAACTTTGCAAAAATAATTGTATTTTACGAGAACTTTTCATTAGAAAACTTTTTATGAGAAAATTTTTTCATTAAAAAACTTTTCATCCGATAACTTTCCATGCGAGAACTTTTCATGAGAAACTTTTTCATGAGAAACTTTTTCATGAGAAAACTTTTCATGAGAAAACTTTTCATGAGAAAACTTTTAATGAGAAAACTTTTCATGAGAAAACTTTTCATGAGAACCTTTTCCATAAAAACATTTTTATGAGAAAACTTTTCCATAAGAAAACATTTTATGAGGAAACTTTTCATGAGACATCTTTTCATACAAAATCTTCATAACAGTAATCGCTATTTGTGAAAATTTCTCATGCAAAAAATTCACCATGTGAAAACTTTATCATCCGTACAAAAGTTAGGACTGATATCAATTTTTTTAAAAACTTTACAGAATGTGAGAACATGATCCAGGTGTAAAAACTTGTTATAATTGAAGGTTTTAAAACAAGTGTTTTTGCCTATATCTGGAAGATGATGCTGAATGATTTGAAGTTTGTTACTTAAACAGGGGTTTTGTGATATTCGATCAAGTTCAAGATTTTATGTTTACAACATTTGATTTGGGTTGTTCAAAAATTGAAACTCGACAATGTGGGCTTATCTTATCTTACTGATGGGGAAAATGATAGAACGGTTTAATTAAGTGAAGAATCAAGATTGTTTGGTATTCTTGCTCTGAATATATGGGCTTATTATATCTTACATAAGGGAAAGAATTCTTTAAAGGATCTAGTTTGTTGTCACGAAATCTTATCATCAGACTGAAGAGTCTAGTTATTCGAAAATCTAAAATGGAAATTGGATCTCTCTGTCATATGCCTAATACAACTTAAGTTGTAAGTAATCAAGATAGAACAATTTAATCTTGATTCAGACTTGATATCCTTTATGAAGCTATACATTGGGAGGTGGTTAAAGCTTAGGGGAAAGATTGAAGTGAAAGATATCCGAGGATCAGATAATTCATGAAGATGTGTGACCGAAGTCCAACATAGCTTGATATCATAATCCATAGGGGGAAATTGTAAAGACCTATCCTAAGGGGGAAATTGTAAGGACCTAGCCTATGTAGATTACAATATCAAGTGAAAAGAAAAACCTAAATCATGCTAGAATTACAAGGCTGCGAGAACTCCAAGATTATTTATGAAGATCTAACCGCACAAGAACTTGGAGTTGTTGCGTGACAACCTCATGTTGTCATGCGAGAACATCTAGAATAAATAGATGTTTTTCCATTGTGTTTTATTATATGTGTTTTATTTTATAAAAGTGCTCTGAGGGTGAGAGAGCAGAAGGTTGTATGATAGGCTGCCCGAGTGGAGCTCACCTCGGGTGGATCGAGCTTAATGATGTAAACTCCTTTGGTATTGTAATCATGTAAGGCCCCGTTCCCGGGCACCTCACAGTTGGTCATTCATTGTACATAAAACATACATTTATTTAAAACATCACAGCAGAAATTAATTAAAACCATTTCATATATATATTAATGACATCTTTTGCAAAGTAATATAATACAGTTAACTGTTACAAAATATCATAATTGCATTACATCACAAAAACGTCATCGTTACACTAATGGATTACATCCCAAAAATGCCAAGTAGCTGCCCCGTGCTATCTTCAGCAACTCTTACCTGCCAACTGAAAAATACATAAAAGTCAGCGTTGATGAGTGAGTTCTAGTTTTATAAATAAAATACCTTACTTTTGTTAAAACAATTCTTTATTTTCATACGCGATCATGCATCATACGTACAGATAGAGAATATTATTAGTAGCTTTCATTATCACCATCATATTCGTAGCATTCTTTCATTTCATGCTTTTCATTAACATTCTCTTACTTTCGTTCTCATTCTTTCGTAACGTACTTTACATCATTCTTTTACTTTCTTACTTTCTTTCTTTCTTTGTACGTTACGTCATTCTTTTACTTTCATATGGATCGATGAACATTACCCCGAACATTGTGCACGAAGCTGATGCTGGGCTTGTTGTTATTAAACCATGTACATTATGCACGAAGCTGACCCAGTCACCTAGGGCAAGTCATCTCTCCCATTCATTCAAACCAATTGGTATACCCCAAATATTGTGCACGAAGCTGATGCTAGACCTGTGGTAATTAGACCACGAACATTGTGTATGAAGCTGATCCAGTCACCTAGGGCATACCAAAGGGCCTTGTCAATCTCAATGATTGACCCTATGTGCATCCTTTGGGGTAGCTAACCAGCATCACAGTTGAGCTAACGACAACATGGTCGTGCACCTCCTTTCTTATTTACTTGTAAGCCATTCTTTCATTCATTTCATTTTACTTTTTATCATCGTTATCTTTCACTTCGTTACGTTATTTTTTTACGTTCTTTCATTCGTTTGTCATACTACGTAAAGTAATAACATAATATTTAACGTATTTTATAACATAATATAAATACGTTTAATTACCATCAAAAGATAACACATAAATACCATACATCCATCATACATATCATAACCCTAAACCATCCCATGATCATGCATAAAAGGGTTAATCATAACTCATAAGTCAAATCAGGTCAAACCCTAAAACCTGAGTTTTCCTAAAATTTCAGAAATATTTCTAAGTGTCTAGGCGCATGGGCACTATTTGGGCGTTGCTGCCCTGTTCAGGCGTTTTGCTACTATGCAGTCGTCTGTACTTACACTTGGTCATTTTTCACTTAGACGCATGGGCCTATTTAGGCGCATGGACACTATTCAGGCGCTTGGGCTCAACACTTGGCCATTCTGGGCAATCTTCCCAGGAGTTTGGGTACTATTCAGGTGCATGGACCTGACTTAGGCGCAGGGGCATCTAGGCGGTTGGGTACTGTTTAGGCGGTTGGGGTTTCTGGGCGGTTGGGAACACTTAGTAAATTAGACCGTTGGACGCATGGGCCACTGTTTAGGCATATGGGCAACTAACTTTCACTAAATTAACATAAATCAGTCCCAATCCAACATATATCATGTTCCAATCTTAGTATTAACATTCTAAGCATCGTAAAATAAACATAACCACATATAAACCACAAATTGACACCCTCACACATACACATTCATACACACACATACAGGTAAAACCCATTTTTATAAAAACATGAACACATGCATTTCCAGCCCTAAAATTTGTTAAAAACATGTTAAAAAGGGGATTCTAGAACTCACCTTAGCAGCCTCTTGGGTATGACTTCCTTCAAAACCCGTTTACTATAAGTTCAACACCTAAAACCCTTCAAAAACACACACAAATGTACACATACATACATAAGCACATAATCGAGGCTAATTCTAGCCAAGAACAACTTAATTACATGAATTCTTACCTTGCACTTGGCTTCTTCTTGTTCTTCTTCAAAAATCCGAGAGGTTCTACTCTTTCTCTCTCTAAAACTCGATTGCAAAAAGGTGAAGTGCAGCCCACATGGGCGGCCTTACCACCTTTATGCACCAACTTTATTTTTTTGTCCTTTTTGACATTTTTAACCCCTCAACTTTGGGTTAAATTATATTTCTCCTCTTCATTCGCATTTCTTCTTTCTTTCTCGTCTATAAAAATATCCGGGTTTTACAAGTCCACCCCCCTTATATAGGTTTCGTCCCCGAAACCTGTTATTCCTCAAACAGATGAGGGTAATGCTGCCTCATCTCTCCTACAGTCTCCTATATAGACTCGGATCTCTTCCTGTGCTTCCACTGTACACGCACAATAGGAACCACTTTATTCCTTAACCTTTTCTCTTTACGATCAATGATCGCCATTGTTTGCTCTACATAATTGAGCCGTCCATCTACTTCCATATCTTACAGTGGTATAACCATATCCTCATCTGCTAAACACTTCCGCAGATGAGATACATGGAATGTCGGGTGAAGTCCACTTAACTCATCTGGTAGTTCCAACCTGTAGGCCACCTCTCCTACTCGTGCGATGATTCGGAAAGGTCCTATATACCTCGGGCTCAACTTGCCCCTCTTTCTAAACCGAATGGTACCCTTCCAAGGAGAGACTTTTAACATAACCCTATCACCCACCTAGAACTCTATCGATCTACGTCTCTTATCAGCATACGACTTCTGTCTATCTTTAGCTGCCTTCATAAAGGCCTTGATCTTTTCGAGCTTCTCAGTCGTAGCCTCAATCACTTCGATACTTCTCAACTCTTTCTGACCAATGTCACCCCAACAAATGGGTGTCCTACATCTCCTACCATATAGCATCTCGTATGGTGGCATGCCAATGCTAGCATGATAACTGTTGTTGTACGAGAATTATGCTAACAGCAAATGGTCATCCCAACTTCCTCCAAAATCGATCACGCACGCTCGAAGCATGTCCTCAAGTTTCTAGATCATCCTCTCAGACTGACCGTCCATCTGAGGATGATAAGTCGTGCTGATGTGTAGCCTCGTTCCCATCGCATCGTGGAATTTCTTCCAAAACTTAGATGTAAACCGTGTGTCATGATCAGATACAACAGACACCGGTACACCATGATGAGCTACAATATCCTTAATGAATAAATCCATGAGTCTCTCAGAGGAATACGTCTCTCGGATTGGTAGGAAGTGAGCACTCTTCGTCAAGCGATCAACTATCACCCATATGGCATCATACCCTCTTGGGGTACGCGGTAACTTCATAATAAAGTCCATGGTGATATGTTCCCACTTCTACTCGGGTATATCCAACAGTTTGAGTTTCCCGTACGGCTTCTGGTGTTCCGCCTTCACTTGCAAACAAGTAAGGCATTTACTCACATACTCTGCTACGTCACGCTTCATACCCGGCCACCAGTAATCTTTCTTCATGTCGTGGTACATCTTGGTAGCACCAGGATGAATGGAGTATCGAGTCTTGTGAGCCTCGTCCATGATCTTTCCACGTAAATCCCCGTAACGAGGAATCCGCATTCGTCCAAATCGGGTTCTAACACCAAGAGTGTTCTCACCCAATTCCGTGACTAGACCTTTCATCCTTTCAGATTTAAGGCGATATTCTTTCAAAGCCTCATCTTGAAACTCCTTGACATGCGTCATCACGTCAGAGGTCATAATCAACTAATAAGCCTTCACCCGAATCGGCTCGGGTCTCTCCTTTCGGCTAAGAGCATCTGCCACCACGTTGGCCTTGCCCGGATGGTAATGGATCTCGCAATCGTAATCCTTTATGAGCTCCAACCGTCGCCACTGCCTTATGTTCAAATCTTTCTGCTCGAAGAAGTACTTCAAGCTTTTGTGGTCAGTTAAGATTGTGCACTTCGTCTCGTATAAGTAGTGCCGCCAAATCTTCAACGCGAAAACCACAGCAGCTAGTTCTAGATCGTGTGTGGGATAGTTGACTTCGTGGGTTTTCAGCTGTCGGGATGCGTAGGCTATCACCCTTCCACGCTGCCTCAATACGCAACCTAGCCCAGATTAAGAAGCATCTGAATATACCACTAAGTCTTCACTACCTTCGGGTAATGTTAAGACAGGAGCTTGTGTTAATCTCTCCTTTAACTCCTCGAAAGCATCCTCCTGTTCTCGACCCCACACGAACTTTACATCCTTGCGAGTCAGTTTAGTCAAAGGTGAGGCTACCTTGGAAAAGTCTTGAATAAATCTCCTCTAGTAGCCCGCCAATCCTAAGAAGCTACGAATCTCGGATGGCGTCTTTGGAGACTTTCATTGCATCATGGCCTCAACCTTTGTCGGGTCCACCATGATTCCCTCAACATTTACCACGTGACCCAAAAATTGCACCTCGCGCAACCAAAAAGCACACTTGGAGAACTTAGCATACAACTTCTCCTTTCTCAATGTCTCCAACACTTCCCGAATGTGACCAACATGCTCTTCTTCGCTCCTTGAATAAATCAGGACATCATCGATAAATACAATCACTGATTTATCTAACATCGGCCGGCACACTCGACTCATCAAGTCCATAAAAGCAGCTGGCGCGTTGGTTAAACCAAAGGACATAACGAGAAACTCGTAGTGTCCATAACGCGTGCGAAAAACTGTTTTAGGAATATCTTGCTCCTTCACCTTCAACTGATGGTAGCCAGATCGAAGGTCTATCCTCGAGAACCAACTGACACCTTGGAGCTGATCAAACAAGTCATCAATCCTCGGTAATGGATACTGATTCTTCACCGTCAACTTGTTCAATTCACAGTAATCAATACACATCCTCATACTACTGTCCTTCTTCTTCACAAATAAGACCGGAGCACCCCAAGGAGAGATACTCAGTCTAATGAACCCCTTATCGAGCAACTCCTATAGTTGCTCCATCAATTCCTTCATCTCTGAAGGAGCCAAACAATATGGTGCCTTAGAGACAGGTTGAGCACCGGGTATCAAGTCAATTTGAAATTCGATTTCGCGATCCGGTGGCACACCTGATAAGTCCTCAGGAAACACATCGGGAAAGTCACACACCACCGGAACATCGGACAATCGTGGTGTTGACGTGTCCACATCCTTCACATAGGCCAAATAAGCACTACATCTACGCCTCATGCACTTTCCTGCCACTGCCATCGAAATCACTTTCGGAATCGTCGTAACTCGATCACCGTATATTGTCACCGAACTCCCGTCAGACGCTGTCAATCTAATCATCTTCTTTCGACACACGATGTTTGCTTCATAGGTTGCTAACCAATCCATCCCTAGTACTACATCAAATCCACCTAGGGGCATCACATGTAACTTAGCAGCAAACCTATGACTTTCTAATTCTATGGCACAGTCCTCTATCACATCAGTAATTCTAGTGGACTTACCAATGGCAGTTTCTACATCAAATGGATCATTAATACTTCTACTGCTAATAGATAACTTATCACAGAAAGCAGTAGAAATAAAACTCCTACTAGCACCAGAATCAAATAACACAGAAGCAAAAGTTTGGTTTACTAGATACGTACCTGACATAACATCGGGGTCTGTCCTAGCCTCCTCCTTGGTCATTGTGAATGCTCTGGCACTCGCCCTTTGCTCATCTGTTCCGGTCTTCTTCCCACTCCAGAACGCTCTGCCATCGGCTTCTTGCACTCCCTGCTCAGGTGGCCTACTTCACCACAATTGAAGCACTTCGCCGCTCTGCAATCTCTAGAGATGTGGCCGGGATTCCCGCACTTGAAACAAACATTTAGCCCCAGCCTGCACTCACCAGCATGCTCCTTTCCACACTTCCCGATCATCCACCCTAGCCTTCTTGTTGTTTGTCGGAGCACCACCCCGTCCAAACCGCTTCCTATTCCAGTTCCGGTCACCACCGCCTTTCTTACTCACCTCAGCCACCGCTACCTCCCTTTCATCATATAGTCTTCCTGCCAAATCAACCACCGACCTGAACGTGCTTGGTCGGGCAGCGATTATATGCCTACGGATATCCGCCGGCAAGCCCTGGATGTATCTTTTAATCTTTCATGACAGGGGCGTCACCTGATCCGGCACCAGCCATGCCATCTCGTTGAACTTGGTGGTGTATTGTTGATGTGTCATGGTTCCCGCCTCCAGCAGCAGGAACTCCCTTTCCACCTTATCCAACTCCCGATGAGGACAGAACTCCTTGATCACCAACTTCTTCAGTTCACTCCACCTC
Organism: Flaveria linearis; assembly: GCA_024085815.1. NCBI lineage: Eukaryota > Viridiplantae > Streptophyta > Magnoliopsida > Asterales > Asteraceae > Flaveria > Flaveria linearis. Next base: position 41,564,462 of record CM044010.1, on the reverse strand, counting down.
ATCCTGCCAATCGCGAGACTACCCTCGGCTTGGACAATATTGTCCCACCAACATAGAGTCGAGTCCATAAATGAATGAGTGGCAAACTTCACCTTCTGGTCCTCCAGGCACTCGTTCATTTCCAGGACAGCCTCCATCTCCCTCACCCATTGGTGAGCAGCAGCAGCGGTGCCATTACCATCAAAGGTAGGGGGCTTGCATCTTTGGAATGCCCCATAATTATAGCCTCGTGCTACCTCCGGCACAGGCTCCTCTTCCTCCTCTTCCTTATCAGTAGGGATAACCGTCTCGGTCTCGGGTTGTTCTCCCCCTCCCGAGGACCTGTTCCTATCCCTCCTATCTCCTTCTCTAACAGCCTTAATCACTTTGGTCACTACAGACGGTAAGATCGTCTGCATGACCTGATGAACCTCCTCCACCACAGCCTCCTTCACCGAGGCTCTTAAGTTAGCACTCTCATCTCCACCCTCTAGATGAGGGGTCTCAGGCTCCTCATGGGTCACCTTTTCAACCCTGGGCCTTCCTCTTGTGACCCGTGGTCCAGCACCACGTCCATCACGTACTCCGCCTCGTGAAGCCTTAGAAGATCTACCTCCAGCCATCTTCTAACACACTATAAGATTCAAACACTAACACGGTCATTCAAGGTAATAGCACCGTCTATGTCAAATATAGTAAGTCCCTAATTATAGTGGCCAGTTGTGATTAGTCACTTACTTTACTCTTCATACCCCAAGCATTTCCTATCCTGACTACATCAGTATCTAAATCTACTAAGGGAAAATATATCAAATAACATGCGCACATAATAACGGTTAATATTTAAAAAAATACCCGATGGCACGTAGCTACTTGGACTGGCGTCCCTTCCATTTGTCCCATTCTCAGTTTAAGTTTAGGTTTCTTTTGAAATATTTACCCATTTCACTTAAGCTTTCGCTCTGATACCAACTTGTAAGGCCCCATTCCCGGGCACCTCACAGTTGGTCATTCATTGCACATAAAACATACATTTATTTAAAACATCGCAGCGGAAATTAATTAAAACCATTTCATATGTATACTAATGACATCTTTTGCAAAGTAATAAATACAGTTAACTGTTACAAAATATCATCATTGCATTACATCACAAAAACATCATCGTTATACTAATCGATGTCATCCTAAAAATGCCAAGTAGCTGCCCCGTGCCATCCTCAGCAACTCTTACCTGCCAACTGGAAAATACATAAAAGTCAGCGTTGCTGAGTGAGTTCTTGTTTTATAAATAAAATACCTTACTTTCTTTAAAACATTTCTTTACTTTCATACACGATCATGCATCATACGTACAGATAGAGAATATTATTAGTAGCTTTCATTATCATTCATTTTTCCATCACCATCATATTCATTGTTGATACATATTGATGTACCTAGTTTATGTTCTGAAATGTAAAAGTCTTTTATGTCTTACATATATGTAATCAATGTAATGAATTGAATGAATGATATATGAAGTGCATGGTGATGTTAATTTATGTTTGTGTTGATACATATGTACCTAGATTCTGATCTCAATGTAATATCTTTGTAATGTCTTACATATATGTAATTGAAAGATTATTAATGAAATGCAAATGGTTGTATGTGCTTATAATGTTTAATGTTTCATTAATAGGTTGTGTAATGTATGGTTGATAAATTATATAGGTAGGTGATTGTTTGAATTGATATGTGTAATGTAATGATAACTAATACGTTCAAACTTATCGTTATGAAGTTATCATGCGAATGGCCCATGCCAATGGACCATACGCATGAACAACTTCATGCGAATGACTCAGTCGCACGACTGAACCAGGAGACTGGATCAGTCGTAAGACTAGAGCATGAGATTGAACCAGTCGTACGACTGAATACTCAGTCGTGCGTATGGATCAAGCGCATAGCTCAATCGCACGACTGAACCATGCGTATGGTTCAGTCGCACGAATGAGAAACCCTTACCTATAAATACCACCTAATTCGTGGTAAAGAAAAAGACTTCGAATACTTGAAACCCTAGTCGACCCAGAGCGTCCTGTTCGTCCATTCCAACTTCATAAAACGTTTCAGATCATTCCTAGTTCATTCTTAACGTTTTCTAATCGTTAGGTTTGATATTGTTAACGTTTTCCCTGATTGGATCACCAATCAAATAGGATTCCGCACTATTTGATCTGGTATAACGAAGAATCAGTTAGTACTCCGTACGTACACGGTCCTAACAAGTGGTATCAGAGCTTAGCTCTTGATTCTTCGTGGATTCAATCAAGTTTTTGGTAAAGTCGACGTTTTACGTGAAAAGATCCAATCTTTCTGCTAAAAAATCAAGTATTTACGTGTGCATGTTCTGCAAAATCAATATTTTTCGACTTACAGTCGTCTAGGGTGTCAAAACTTGCGTTTTAGGTCAAAAGTTGCAAAAACCTCGATTTCAGCAATCTCAGTCGCACGATTATCTCAATCGTATGACTGAAGTCCAGTCGCCTGATCATTCGCCCGATTGAGTCAGTCGCCTAGTCCAATCGACCGATTGAGTCAGTCGCCCAGTTCAGTCGCACAGTTGAATCAGTCGGTCTGTTCAGTCACCCAAGTGTCTCGGTCGCCTGTTCAATCGCACGGTTGAGTTCAATCGCACACTGTTAGTGTCAATCGCATCCCACTCGTACTCCCCAATCGCATTAACAGTTTTGTTTTCAAATTTAAGTTAACATTCATTATGGACTCCGAAAATTTCACGTTCTCAGCAGGGAAAGACTCAAGGATCCAGAACTTACTGCTACTGGAAAATGAGATTGGTAACCACAATAAGCCACCTAAGCTTCTGTCTATTGATGAGTTCCCGCAGTGGAAGCAGAGGTTTGAGATTCATCTCAATGGCGTGGATACTAATCTTTGGAATGCAATTGAAACTGGTTACACCATGCCAGTTGGTGCTGATGGTATACCCTTAACGTTGAGTGGACTGACTGATGCTCAAAAGATTGCCTACAATGCTGAAAAGAAAGCTTACACGATACTCACCCAGTCTATTCCTAAAGAGATCTTCCATCAGTATTCTGATCATAAACAAAGTAAGAAATTCTGGAAAGCTCTCGAGAAAAGATATGAAGGGAGCTCAACTCTGAAGTCTTTGAAGGCCAAAGCACTTAAGAAAGAATTTGATAATTTTTCTACTATTGGGAATGAGAGTTTGGACGACATAATTGACCGCTTCTATCATCTGATGAGTGAACTTCACACCCATGGGGTAACCATGTCTAAAGAAGAAAAGGTCTCCAGTTTGGCTGATGGACTTCCAGAAAAGTGGGATTCTTTTATTTCCACCTTGAGATACAATTCAGTTCTTGAGACATTGGATATAAATGACTTTGTCCTGAAACTGCGAGAGGAAGAAGTCAGACACAAGTACAAGGCAAAGAAGGGTTCTTATGCTTAGGATCCTACACTCTATAATGTTACTCCTTCTTCTACTTCTACTTCCAAAATTTCCAGCGCTCCTCTGCAGACTACTTTTGTGTCAAATGCATCACCATCAACTGATCAAGGCTCATCATCTGCTAGTGAGTCACATGGTGCATCTGGGGTTCTACAAAGTTCAACAGCTACTCAATCTACAAAGTTGATGACTGAAAATCTGGGAAAAGTAACTGTGGAAGTTGCAAAGGAACACATGGATCTACTTGCTGCAGTAGTTCACTCTTATGATGGGTTAGTGGCTGGTAAGATTGGAAACTGCCACCTAGCTGATGAAGACTACGAGCAGGTTGATGAGAACGAGCTGGAACGTATGGATATTATGTGGGCTCTTGCAAGTGCTGTATGAAGAGCTAAAAAATTTGTGAAGAAAACAGGACAGAATCTCGTGGCTACAAAAGATACTACCTTTGGTTTTGACAAGTCCAAAGTCACGTGCTTCAACTGTGGAGAAAAGGGCCACTTCAAGAGGGAATGTGTAAAGCCTAAGAAGACTGGGAACGGAAATCCATTCTCCTCGTTCAACAGGCAAGATAAGGATAAGAAAACAGCTCCAACAGGCAGTAAGTCCAAGGCTATGGTTGCTCAAGGCGATGAAGGGCAGGATTGGTCTTTCCGATTCTTATTTGACAGTGAAGCTAACATAGCATCTGTTGAAGACTTAAATGAAGACTCAGCGAGTGAGGGGGAACTCAGCTGAGATTGATACTGCTAATTTGGAAGAGACTTTTGCTGCTGTTGATGAAATTGTGAAGAATGAGCTGAATGCTGAATCTGAAGCACAACCAGCGTCTCAGAATGCTTTCATGGCTGGAACGTCCTCATCTGCACAGGTAGAATCGAAAGACGAACTCTTTGCTAGACATTCTTGTGTTGAGTGTGAAAATTTTAGGGAAAGCATTGACTTAAAATTTGCTAGGTTATTAGATCACAATAATAACTTAGTAAATGACCTAAAATTGTGCACAGAGGCTAACAAAGTGTTAAAACAAAATGAGAACAGCTATAAGGAAAAGATTGAAGCATTAAAGAAACAATTAAAAGAGACTGAAGTTGTTGCACTCAACCAAGAGAATGATATTAAATTCTATTTAAAGACCATTGAAGAAACTAAAAAGGATAAAGCAATTTTACAAGTTGAAAATGAGTCTTTAAAACAAAACTTCATAGTCTTGCGAGCTCATCGCATATTTTGAAAAACTTGGTTAAAGAGCGCAACAACGGGGAAGGTTTGGGATACAAAGTTGTGCCTCCACCACATGAGATCCTCCTGAACACCAAACAACGTCCAATTAATGATAACCACATAAAGGATCATGTGGTGACCACTCCTCTGGTCATCGATCCAGACACAGCAGTTAACTCTGCCCCTCCGGTTTCTGACCAGAAAGCATCATCATCTGGCACAACTGTCACACAAGTCACTGGAAACCGGGTGGACGAGAATGTTCAAGCATCCTTTGGGTTGGGTAAAAAATCGACTACCACACAACCTAAGATTTCCAAAACCACTCAATCTAAATCAATGAAACAAGAAACCCATCATCTTTCAAGACAAAACACACATAATGTTAAACAAGTTAAATTTGTCAAGGGAGGTGAAAGTCTTAAAGTAAGAACAAAAAGAAAGAACCTGAAGTTTACTCACCGCCCCACAAGAGATCTCCTAGCCCTGATGAATGGAGGTCCTGCTATACTTGTGGACAGCGCGGTCATATTTCTACAAATTGTCCTCGCTATCAGACTCCAAGAATTAAGGTTGAGCTGAACAACAAAGTTAATCTAGATTCAAAACAGCGATCTAAGACTCCTGTTAGATCGAAAACACCTATTAGGTCTAAAACACCTTCTAGGTCGTTTTCGTCTCCTCCACGCCAAAGGCAACACAGACAAGTCACTGACACGTCTGTGATGCCAGCGGCAAAACCTGTTTCTGAATCTAAACCATATGCTCAAACTGTAAATCAGTCTAAGGTTTACCACAAACAATCCTTTCACAGGGATGGTTTGTGGAAAGCCAAAATGACTGATGTATCTGAAAGCAAGGACAAGCTAAAAGTTGAGATTCCACCCACTGATAAAGGATAGTGGGTCGAATTCATGATGGTTGATTCCTCTAGGAAACCCAAGCCAGTCAAGGCTTGGGTCCCCCTCCTTAACTGATTATTTTCTCTTATGTGCAGGTTGTCCGCTATAGTGCGTCTACAAATACATGGATAGTAGATAGCGGAGCTTCCAGGCACATGACAGGAAACAAGTCTCTCCTTTTCAATGTCAAACAAATTAAAAGGGGACACGTTTCCTTTGCTGGTAACAGAGGAGGCTACATTACTGCTCAAGGCGAAGTTGGTAATGAAAAGGTAAGGTTCGACAAAGTCAATTTTGTTCAGCAATTAGAAAACAATTTGCTTTCAGTGTCTCAGATATGTGACAAGGGGTTCAAAGTGATGTTTGACAACCGCAAGTGTTACATACTGAAGAAAGAGATGGAGATTCCAGAGGAGCAGGTCCTAATGTCAGCATCCAGGTACAATGATCTATATGTATTGGATATGTCTAATGCTTCTTCCTCTGATTCTACAGTTCAGTGTTTCTTATCCAAAGCAACAGAGAAAGAATCCATCTCATGGCACAGAATAATGGGACACATTAATCACCGGAAGATGAATCATCTGATTCATAACAACTTAGTTGACGGAGTTCCTGTCAAGAACTTCCAACTTCCTGATTTTTGTGTCTCGTGCAAGAAGGGAAAGCAGACCAGGAAATCTCACAAGACCAAGAACGTCAATTCTATTGAGATGCCCCTGGAGCTATTACACATGGATCTATTCGGTCCAGTCAGCACGAAGAGTATCGCTGGAGACTGGTACTGCTTCGTAGTCACTGATGACTACTCACGATTCTCGTGGGTGATGTTTCTGAAAGCAAAGTCAGAAACCTTTGACTCATTCAAAGTGCTGGTCACCACTCTTGAATCACTTTACAAGCTGAAGGTTAGGAAAATTCGCTCAGACAATGGAATTGAATTTAAGAATCAGTGGATGGATGCTTTCTGCAAAGAAAAGGGAATTGTTCATCAATTCACCTCTGCATACACACCACAGATGAATGGAGTTACTGAGCGAAAGATCAGGAGCTTGATCGAGACAGCCAGGACCATGTTGGCAGACTCAAAACTGCCAGTGCAGTTCTGGAACGAAGCTGTTGCCAATGCATGCTACACACTTAATCGTGTGTCAGTAGTGAAGAGGCACGGGAAGACTTGATATGAGTTACTACAGAAGCGTAAGCCTAACCTGGAGTATCTGTAACCTTTTGGTGCTCCTTGTACGCTTCTAAAGAAAACTCAAGAGGGTAAGTTCAATGAAAAGGCAGATCAGGGGATCTTTCTGGGATACAGCATACCCAACAAACGAGTTTACAACAACTCTACTTGTCAGGTAGAAGTATGGTGTAATGTTGACGTTCAACGTTTCACCATCCCCCCTGCTGGAAAAGGTCCATCGTCATTCTTTGACTACAATGGCTTTTTCAAATCATTCAATCTTCCTCAGATAGATTCAGATGATGATATTGCTACTCAGATGATGCACGATGTTCTCAACTCACCGAATCTGGATACTAGCAATGCAACACCTGCAAGTGGTTCATCGGGATCTGCCACAGCTGATCGGGATGACAGTGAGGACTCATCAGATGATGAAGAGGCAACTGAAACCAGCAATGCACCACATGTTGATCAAGAAGGAAGCTCTTCAGCTACTGAACATGCATCTGGAAATACAGATACCAATCTCCAGTCACAACTATGGACTCTGAAGTTGTTGTTCCTACAACTCCCATGACTAGGATCAGTACGAATCATCCGCCAGATGCTATCATTGGTGATCTTCACTCCGCATCTTTCTAGCCTACAATGAAGTCTTTGCACCAGTAGCTAGAATGGAAGCTATCCGTATCTTTCTAGCCTACGCCTCTTATATGAAGATCAAAGTCTATCAACTAGATGTTAAGAGTGCATTCCTGCATGGAGAAATCCGTGAAGAGGTTTATGTCAGTCAACCCGAAGGATTCGAAGATCCTTATCATCGGGACAGAGTCTACAAGCTAGACAAAGCTCTATATGGGCTACATCAGGCTCCTCGAGCTTGGTATGAAAAGCTCTCCACCCATCTGTTGAAGCACGGCTTTCGCAGGGTGTGATTGACTGTACATTGTTCATTAAAGAAAAGGATGGTGATTTGCTTATGGTGCAGATCTATGTGGATGACATCATCTTCGGTTCCAGAAACGAAGTGTTGTGCAAAGAATTCGAATCTGTGATGAAGGCAGAGTTTGAAATGAGCGCCATGGGAGAAATGAAGTTCTTCCTAGGATTACAGGTGGATCAAACCCCTACCGGCATCTTTCTACATCAGACTAAGTATGTAGGTGACATTCTTAGTCGCTTTGATATGGAAAATGTCACTGCTGCTGGTACCCCACTCGCCACAAATCATGATGTGGCTCCTGATGAGAATGGGGATTTGGTGGATGCCACCATGTATCGTGGGATGATCGGATCTCTCATGTATCTCACTGCCTCGCGTCCAGATATCATGTATGCCACATGTTTATGTTCCCGATATCAAACGAAACCCAAAGTAAATCATCTGATTGGAGTCAAGAGGATTTTTCGTTATCTGAAGGGTACTCCAACACTGGGGTTGTAGTATCCTCATGATAATGACTTTGAGCTAACGGCGTATAGTGACTCGGATTATGGAGGCTGCAAAATGAATTACAAGTCTACGTCAGCAGGATGTCAATTTTTTGGGAGAAGATTGGTAACTTGGCAGTGCAAGAAGCAGACATCAGTTGCTCTATCTACCTGTGAAGTTGAATACGTTGCCGCCGCCAGCTGCTACTCTCAAATCATTTGGATACAACAGCAAATGCGGGACTATGGTTTGCATTTCACTTCTACTCCTATATTTATTGATAATTCTGCTGCAATTGTAGTAACTAAAAATCCGGTCCAACATCCTAAGACCAAACACATAGGCATAAAGTATCACTTCATACGCGACTGCTATGAAAAACATTTAATTGATGTGGTCAAAATAAACACGGATTTTCAACGCGCTGACCTCTACACCAAACCGTTTGATAAACCCCGATTTTTATATCTGTTAGAGGTCAACGGTGTTAAAAAGGAAAGTGACGTTATCTTCGAAGAACCAGATGCATAGCCCGACACTATTTCTGTCTTTCGTTTAATTTTATTTGTCTTTTATTTTTAATTTCCTTGCGTTATAAAAATCCAAAAATACAAAAAGATTTTCTGTTTTAGAATTTTAGGGGGAGATTAGGTTAAATTCAGTATTTATTTACTCAAAAAAAAAGGGGGGGGGAAGGTGAGTAAAGCTGAAAAGGCATAGACAACAAAACTGGAAATGTGACTCGATAAAAATTGGAAAATGATAGTACACAGGCATCGAGTTACTTGGAACACCAAAATGATTTTCTGATCAGAAATGTTAATTAAATCACTGAAAATTTATAAATCAGAGAAGTCTAAGTCTAACAAAATGGGAAAATAATAGTACGTTTGATTGTTACTGTAAGTACATGGAGAAAGTTGATCTAGGGAGGTGCTAGTTCACTATATGATGTGTCGGTAGATTCAACACAATAGACAAGTAGACGTCATTGGTAAACTTAATCTAAACTAAACGGTTCAATCAACTGTGGGTTCCCATCTTATCACTGGTTAACACAATCAGCTATTTCCGATAAGGATAACGAGCAAATAAACGCCACCAAAGGTGTGCAAATGACCACAAAAAGAGCAAAGCACGAAAAAAAATGAATACTAGCGCAATCAAGCTGATAACTTATGTTGTTGGTACGTTATATGCAAAAGAAAATAAGAAATGCTCTAACAAGGAGATAGGTTGTGTGCCTCTCTGCTGTGCGATGGCACTGACCTGAGGATAAGCATAACCTACATATTCTAGAATTCATTGTTGTTTGTTGCCTCTCTACTGTGCGATGGCACTGACCTGAGGATTGGCTTCTCTTTGAAAGGTCTAAGAATAGTCTCTTCTTGTAAAAATACCTATAGACCGCTCGAAAGTCCTTTAAGGAATGTTGATTACCATATAAGCATGGGATCCACAAATGTTGTTTGAAATAATATAACTTAATTTATCACCAATGCGTGTCAAAAGTCTGTGTATGAATTTAAGTGGACAAGTATACTGACAATCATTGTGAATGCACCGACTGAAGTTCACAATGAAAGTGTGTTATGTATCATATCAAACATGATTCCCAGTTAGTGCTTAGAAGTCTTAGATCAGTACAAACTGTGATATGTCATCATGCAAGGTGTAATTAGCACAAAATGTTCCAAATAATGGTGTATATGCCTGTCTGATTCCAAATGAGTCTGTTCTTGATATAATGTTAATGCTAATAGGCTACACAAACCTGCCCTAACAAAAATCACAAAAAGATGTTCATTTTGTTCATAGTTTAAATTTTTTCAATTTATTAGTATAAGTGTGTCAATGTCGGACTGTGTATATTGTTATCTATTAATGTCACTAAACGAGCTTAACGTTTACTTAAACAAATTGTTTCTGAAAGGTTAAAAGGATCACATCTGAGGTGATCGGGTGGATAAATGGATTACATCTGAGGTGATCGGGTGGATAAACGGATCACGTCTGAGGTGATCAATGGGTGTGTTAATTTAAAAGTGATCATGTCTGAGATGATCAATTGCACATAATGTTTTATCAATTGTTTAAGAAAAACTATGTGTTGGTAAATGAAATGACTAAAATGGCACAAGTATAGCCCAATCGCACAACTTCATGATGAGTATGATTCAGTCATACGAATGGGATATACGACTGAAGACAATCATACGATTGGGCCATGCGAATGAGCCCAATCGGCCGATTGAAAGTGACCGACTAGGTCAAACGTGCGAATGGAGGTCAATTGAGCGAATGGAACTGGTCGATTGAGTGAATCGTACGACCCAGTTTCAATCGCACGACTAAGTCATGCGATTAGACTCGGTCGTACGACTGGAGATTGAGTCGGCCGAATGAATTGAGCGAATAGGTTCAGTCGCCCGACTGAGATGAGTTTTAGTATAAATAGGGCACTCAGTCGATCGCAGGCCCCATTCGCCCTAATTCTCAAAATCGCACTGTTACTCTGCCAAAATTTTATTTGATCTCAAACATCTATTATATTCGTTTTCTGACATATTGGCATTGTTATACAGGTATTACGCGAATGATTTACTGTCGAATTTGTTTTGAATCCGAACGTAAATGACCTAGTTATTGAACCGACACTAAGTTTGAACAAGAAACTAACTTAATCACTTAAAATGTTAAAATCAATGAATGTAATGAGTTAGATACATGATTGCGAGTCCAAAGAACATAAACTTAAAGTTTAAACTTACAAATTGATCAATCTGAGTTTTAAATGGAATCGATCAGTGCATCATGCGATTGGACCCCAGAATGAACTTCAATCGCACGATTGAAAGGGGCGACTCATTCAATCGGTCGAATGAAGAATGCGAATGGGTTGAGTGTGTCATACGACTGGACTCCAGAATGAACTTCAACCGCACGATTGAAAGGGGCGACTCATTCAATCAGTCGAATGAAGAATACGAATGGGTTGAGTGTGTCATAAGACTGGACTCCAGAATGAACTTCAACCGCACGATTGAAAGGGACGATTTATTCAATCGGCCGAATGAATCATGCGAAAGAGTTCATTCGATCGGATGACCCAATCGCAGGTTCAGTCACCCAATTGAACTCAATCGCATGACATATCAACCGATTGACGCCCAGTCGCATTATTGCTTAACCGATTGAAGCCCAGTCCTATCAATGTTCAATTGACTGAATTCAGTCGCATCGTTCAATCGCACGATTGAACTGAACTGATTTTATCTGAATTGGTCAAACCCTGTTTCTTTATGTTCTAACGTGCATGTGTTATTTGTTACAGGCAGATGGCTACTCGCTGGTCCATCAATCCAAAGCACAACATATGTGCTCATTTGGATTCCACCTCAAAGAATGGTGGTGAGTTTGCAGGTATCATCGACTTTCTGAAGAGATCACGTATATATAGATCCATCTCTACACCATGCACTCCCTACCAGTCCATTCAGCGATCATTCTGGGAGGGAGCATCGGTTGATCGATCTGAGGAACCCTACCGTATCAGAAGTACCATCCTTAGCAGGGAGATCGAGATCACAGCAGCTGATATCCGTCGAGTGTTGGGATTTGAAGACGATGAGGATCATCCGCTAAAGCTGCATCCGCTCACTGTTCGAGGTTGCTTTCTAAGGATTGGTTACTGTGGGGACATCAACTCAGGCGTGCTGAACAAGAGCAACCTGAGCCCCCAGTACAAGTATCTAGCACATGTTATACTCAAGTGCATCACGTCTCGGAGGGGTGGGTTTGATGATTTATCTGACCAAATCCAGAATGCCTAAGTTGCATTGGTCCTAAACCACCCCTTCAGCTTCTCCAACATGATCTTTACTTATCTGATCGAGAACTTGGAGGCAAAGGGAAAAGAAGGTTTTTGCATGTACCCACGATTTCTTCAGCTGATTTTCAATGAGAAGTTGCCCGATCTGCCCAAACAGAAGAGCGATGCAGTGGTGTTGGAGATCATGGATAACACCACTCTAGGCAGAATGAAGGTATATAGGGGCAAGCAGGTGAAGCCCGTATTGAAGAGATTGATAGGGCATCTGGCCCGGGCAGATTATGTGGTGCCAAGGAGGCGCAAATGGCGTCATGACGACAGTGACTCTGACACTGAAGTGATTGCTATATCATCTGATGACTCAGATGATCATGATAGTCATGACGGAGACGGTGGGCCAGTTTCTTCTGAGGGCCCCTTTACTCATACAGCTCAGCCATCACCACCACACACAGTCACGACGACTGCCGGGTTTGTTCATGACTTTTGCCCTCCTTATGATGAAGAAGAAAGCGAAGAAGAAGGTTTGACCCAGAGGGTTGGCAGAAAAGTGGTTGCCACCGAGAGAGGACTGAGGGTTATCGGTGGACAGTCTGGTGCATCAGGGGATACACACACAGAGTCTGATCCTTCATATGCCCCTGATGAGCCCAACAACAGAGGAGAAGCACTGTTTTCCACTGGTAAAAGGAGGAAGACCATGGCGCGTCCGCATGGTAAGAAGGGAAAGAGACTGAGGTTCACCACATCTATCACTACCACAACTACCACCTCTACACCATCCCAAACCTCTCAAGCCACCACCACTATCCCTACATCTCACACTCCCACATCCACCACCACCACCACTGTACCGCCTACCACTTCATTCGCTCCCTCTCCCATATTCACCACAGCCACCACAACCACCACTACTTACCAAACAGGTCCCTTATCTTTTCCATCTAGCTCATTCATACCACCAGTTTCTGTGGTAGAGCAGCTTGCAGCACTAAACAGCATGGTGGTCAAGCTGATGGCTTCGGATAAGGCAAAGGCGGCTCAGATACAACAGCTGAGAGAGTTGAGTTCCTCCCAGACTGCTGAGATACATCAGTTGCGAGAGTTGACTTCTTCCCACGCACAGTTGATCTCTCAACAGACTGATCAGATCACAGGTCTCCTAGAGCACAAAGCTGAGTTGGATAAGAAGCTGGAGGAGTTAGAAGCTGCAAACAAGTCAATCTTGCTTAAGCTCAAAGGGACTCGAAATGAGACCCTCAAGATTGGTAAAGGAGATGATGTTAAGGAGGATGATGATGATGAGGATAAAGATGATGATGATGATGAAAGTGAGGAAGGTGAAGAAGGAGATGACAAGAATGATGATGGTGATGATGAAGGAGAAGATGCTGCTGGAGAGCAAGGTGCTGAAGTAACAGAAGAGAGGCGCTTTAAGCGACGTCAAGACCAAAGATCCTCTACTTCTGCTCCACCTGATGATACTCCATCGATTGAAGACAAAAGTACCGACTAGTTATTTATGTCTTTGTATTTAAAAACTTTTGTACTTGAACATTGTGTTAAACTTAATATTATGTAATTGATGTTTATATCTATTTACTTAATGTTGATTGTGCTTGATTACTTACTAATAAGTACTGTGTTGCATGTTTAAATCAAGCAGATCCAATTTTCAAAGAGACAAATACGATGTTGAACCCCTTCAGCAGGTCAAGAGTCAGTTAACAATGATTCTTGATCTGTAGGGAATCGTAAGGAGGTCAGTCGAATACACCCTCGAAGAGGGAGAGATAGTACACAGTTTCACTAAAGAGCAGTTGGCCTAAATGTTCCAGTTAAATGCCGACAAAATAGTGAAAGACGCTCTAGAAGTCCAAGTAGACAGTGATGAAGAACTGCGTGATGTTAATGAGATCGAAATAGAAGATGTGACAGACCAACATTATCTAGAGTACACAGACACCGAAGGTTATGTCATTCCTAATCTGGATGACAATCTGGTCAGTGAGACCTTTGAGACTCTGGATAAAATGGAAGAAGAATCTGATAAACAAAAGGAGACAGCCCGAGCCACAGAGGAGGAAGTTAAAGTTAGAAAGGCTGAATGGGCTGCATGTTTTGAAGATCTACGAGCCCAACGAAGTGCTTCAACATCAAATGTCTACACAAAGTTGTATAGAGTGAAGAAACACCAAACGGTGTCGGGAAGGATTATATCGTGGGCTTATTTTGATGATCTTAATGCTTATGCAGTTAAGAGGGAGAAAGGTATTGAGTATTTTAGATTCCCACACGATCTAAAAACTCTACCTGGTTTTGAGCTAAACCAACTGGCAAAGCTGAAGTTGCTTTATGCTGATCCTAGAAAGATGTCAGGATGGTTCGAAGCTGCACTGAAGAAAGAGTACCACACCCGGTGGGTAAACTTCAGGCCTCAGTAACCTACGAGGTACATTAGAAGGTCTGAAGTGGATCCACGAACTGGGAAACCCAAGATAGTGCTAAAGTGGCGTCCACCACGTACCATGTCTAAGATCCATCTAAGGGAAATGCCACAGGACATCACTTCACACTTCAAGTGGTGGTACTACGATTGGCAAACAGGAGAAGCGGTCATTGTTCTAAATAAAGAATGACAAATGGAGGTCATCAGGGTATTCGACCTAATGTGGCTTACTAACTTGTCAGCTGAAGATGTTTACACTTTATGCCAGTGGCCACTGTTCTATGACGCGCAAGATATTGTACAAGCCCTCCAATTCCAAAACGTGATCAGACTCTGCTTTGCATTTGAAATACATGCAGGAGTTACAAGAGAGGAGAAGTACAAGAAATTTGAAGAGGTTATGGGTCAAGTAAGACGTTAGATGAATCTAGGTCCAAGGGGGAGTTTGTTGATACATATGTACCTAGATTCTGATCTCAATGTAATATCTTTGTAATGTCTTACATATATGTAATTGAAAGATGATTAATGAAATGCAAATGGTTGTATGTGCTTATAATGTTTAATGTTTCATTAATGGGTTGTGTAATGTATGGTTGATAAATTATATAGTTAGGTGATTGTTTGAATTGATATGCGTAATGTAATGATAACTAATACGTTCAAACTTATCGTTATGAAGTTATCATGCGAATGGCCCATGCCAATGGACCATACGCATGAACAACTTCATGCGAATGACTCAGTCGCACGACTGAACCAGGAGACTGGATCAGTCGTAAGACTAGAGCATGAGATTGAACCAGTCATACGACTGAATGCTCAGTCTTGCGTATGGATCAAGCGCATAGCTCAATCGCACGACTAAACCATGCGTATGGTTCAGTCGCACGAATGAGAAACCCTTACCTATAAATACCACCTAATTCGTGGTAAAGAAAAAGACTTCAAATACTTGAAACCCTAGTCGACCCAGAGCGTCCTGTTCATCTTGTTCGTCCATTCCAACTTCATAAAACGTTTCAGATCATTCCTAGTTCGTTCTTAACGTTTTCTAATCGTTAGGTTTGATATTGTTAACGTTTTTCCTGATTGGATCACCAATCAAATAGGTTTCCGCACTATTTGATCCGGTATAACGAAGAATCACTTAGTACTCCGTACGTACACGGTCCTAACAGTTTGATTATGTATGATATCATTATATTTAATGTGTTGCACGTGTATGAACTAACTATATAGGTTTGATGTTGTTCTACATGGTTCTAAGTCAATAAGAACTTAGAAGTATGTTTAACTTATCCATGTGATAGTTTATGCTAATGGACCATGCTAATGGACCATACGCATGAATATATCATGCTTATGGAATAGTCACACGACTGAACTAGAAGACTGGATCAGTCGCATGACTGAGACATAAGATTGAGTCTGTCGCACGACTGAACCTTCAGTCGTGCGTATGAGTCAATCGCATGATTCAGTCGCACGACTGAACCATGCTAATGGTTCAGTTGTACGAATGAAGACAGAAACCTATAAATACCATGTAATTCGTGGAAAAACAAAAGTATTGGAATACCTACGTATCCTAGCCGTCCAGAGCGTACCAAATCATCAATCCAAGTTCATAGTTCGTTTCTGATCAATTCTCATTCGTTCTTAACGTTTGTTTCATAGTTGGATTAATCAGGATATTCGTTCTCACTGATTGGATCACCAATCAAATAGGATTCCGCACTATTTGATTCGGTATCACGCAGAATCCATTAGTACTCCGTACAAAATCGGTCCTAACATTCATAGCATTCTTTCTTTCATGCTTTTCATTAACATTCTCTTACTTTCGTTCTCATTCTTTCGTAACGTACTTTACATCATTATTTTACTTTCTTACTTTCTTACTCTCTTTCTTTCTTTCTTTGTACGTTACGACATTCTTTTACTTTCATATGGATTGATGAACATTACCCCGAACATTATGCACGAAGCTGATGCCGGGCCTGTGGTAATTAAACCACGAATATTGTGCACGAAGCTAACCCAGTCACCTAGGGCAAGTCATCTCTCCCATTCATTCAAACCAATTGGTATACCCCGAACATTATGCACGAAGCTGATGCTGGACCTGTGGTAATTAAACCACGAACATTGTGCACGAAGCTGATCTAGTCACCTAGGGCATACCAAAGGGCCTTGTCAATCTCAATGATTAACCCTGTGTACATCCTTTGGGTAGCTAACCGCATCACAGTTGAGCTAACGACAACATGGTCGTGCACCTCCTTTCTTATTTGCTTGCAAGCCATTCTTTCGTTCATTTTGTTTTACTTTTCATCATTGTTATCTTTCACTTCGTTACGTTATTCTTTACATTCTTTCATTCGTTTGTCATACTACGTAAAGTAATAACAATATTTAACAAATTTTATAACATAATATAAATACGTTTAATTAGCATCAAAAGATAACACATAAATACCATACATCCATCATACATATCATAACCCTAAATCATTCCATGATCATGCATAAAAGGGTTAATCATAACTCATAAGTCAAATCAGGTCAAACCCTAAAACCTGAGTTTTCCTAAAATTTTAGAAATATTTCTAAGTGTCTAGGCGCATGGGCACTATTTGGGAGTTTCTGCACTGTTCGGGCGTTTTGCTACTATGGAGGCGTCTGGACTTACACTTGGTCATTTTTCACTTAGACACATGGGCATATTTAGGCGCATGGACACTATTCAGGCGCATGGTTCTGACTTGGGCGCAGGGGTATCTAGGCGGTTGGGTACTGTTTAGGCGGTTAGGGTTTCTGGGCGGTTGGGAACACTTAGTAAATTAGACCGTTGGACGCATGGGCCACTGTTTAGGCACATGGGCAACTAACTTTCACTAAATTAACATAAATCAGTCCCAATCCAACATATATCATGTTCTAATCTTAGTATTAACATTCTAAGCATCATAACATAAACATAACCACATATAAATCCCAAATTGATACCCTCACACATACACATTCATACACACACATACGGGTAAAACCCATTTTTATAAAAACATGAACACATGCATTTCCAGCCCCAAAATTTATTAAAAACATGTTAAAAAGTGGATTCTATAACTCACCTTAGCAGCCTCTTGGGTATGACTTCCTTCAAAACCCGTTTGCTATAAGTTCAACACCTAAAACCTATCAAAAACATGCACAAACATACACACACAAACGTACACACACATACATAAGCACATAATCAAGGATAATTCTAGCCAAGAACAACTTAATTATATGAATTCTTACCTTGCACTTGGCTTCTTCTTGTTCTTCTTTGAAAATCCGAGAGGTTCTACTCTTTCTCTCTCTAAAACCCGATTGCAAAAAGGTGAAGTGCAGCCCACATGGGCGGCCTTACCACCTTTATGCACCAACTTTATTCTTTTTGTCCTTTTTGACATTTTTAACCCCTTAACTTTGGGTTAAATTATATTTCTCCTCTTTATTCGCATTTATTCTTTCTTTCTTGTCTATAAAAATATCCGGGTGTTACAAATCATTTGATTAATAATATCTGTTTGAGTTTATATATTGTTATTGATATCACACAACACATATCCCTCTTAAATTTGATTATCAAGTGCAACAATATTTGGAATCGATCAATATGAGGACTTTACACAATCGCCTTCCGGTAATTGCAAGTTAAAACATCCATAAGATGGTTTTCCTTTCAGTTGCAGGTTTGGTTGAAGATGGAGATCGAAATCGATGAGAATGTGTTGTATAAATGAAATTATAGATATATAGAGTTTGACCGTATTGTTTGGGATGTTTCCCCTTGATTATATAGATCCAATTTATGATGTTTTGCATCAAATGAGTTAAGGGTTTGATTTAGGAGTTTCGGATTAGGTTTGATGGAAATTATTTGACTTTAACTGTAATTATATTGAAGTTTCAATTCGAGGAGATCATCAGAGCGTTGTAATTCATCTAATTCGATCAATGGAACACTTTTTGAGTTGAAAGAGTTCAAGGTTTGAATTTCAAGGTTTCGGTTTCATTTGAACCAACATAACAGCAGGGATATTCGAATTGAAACACTGCACGGGTTCAAAACGGTCGAGAAAATGGTCTGAGTGAGTCTATATGGGTTTAAACTGAATAGATTTGAGTGATTTGGTCTCCACCGGAGGCGTCGGAGACGGCCGGAATGTTGGTCAAAGTTTTACACTTTCAGCCTCTGTAATTTTAGAGATTATTATGTTATGAAAAAGTAGTTTACATTAAGTTTAAAGAAAAATTACACTTAGAACCCTGCGATTTGAGAACTTATTTTTTCATGTTTAAAAGTTTTTATTTAACTTTCAAAAATTACATTTTACACTCCAAACTTAATAAAAACCTAAATTTATTAGTTTAACTAATTATTTAATTTGTAAAACTTTATGATTTTATAAATCTTGTAAATATTCGTAATTGAGTTATTTATTGTAATTGGGTAAATAAGATCTCATAATTTTTAATAAACCCTATAAATTTATAAGAATTTATTTATAAATTATAAATATATGTTCAATTTAAAAAATGACACATTATCGTATTTGAAAAAACAAAATAAATAAAATGACTAAAGAATGAATGCGATTTACAAAACTGATTCAAACGGGTTTGGGTTTACATATCAAAATGGGTAAAATGTTACACTTCTCGAATCACAAACTTTTTCGTTCTATCCAAAACTCTCATTACATCATTAGTAAATATTTTACCATCACCACCTAATTCGGTTTGTTTCAACACCTGGCAGAATTTCTTCACAATGTGTTTCACGTTTGAATCTTTTTCTAACAACATGACATAATACTTACAACAAGTCTTTTAAGACCCATCACTCATTTCCATCAAATCTCAATTGCACTAAACTTCCAAGTTCCTGTTATGCGGAATAACCCAACAACGGTTGGGGCAGAAAGAACCTTGAGCAACAGATGATTGTGAAGCCGCAATAACATAGTAAGTAAATGCTAGAGAGGGTAAAAGGAGAGAAGAAAATATATAATAATAGTACTTTTTTGTATATTTCTCTTTCGATGTTACGTTTTTAAGTGGTGTGATAAACCAAACCATCAAAAATCTATTTTTACTAACTTAGGAGGCAAAATGATATTTTTGGCAACGGTCCAAAAGAATTGGTTCTGGGTTGGATCCATACCCGGTTTTAATTAGCATTCCTAAATACAATTGTTTGTTTTATATAGATTTTTTAAATGGAAAGCTATTGAAATTCAAAATTGTCCACCAACTTTCATCACTACAAGAAAAAGACTTTTTTGCGGCGATAACTATCGTCGCAAAAAACTGTTATTTCGTCGCAATATCTTATTTGCGACGAAAATATCGTCGCAAATTAGTCGCCGTAATAAAGTTGTCGCAAAATGTTATTTGCGACGAAATTTGCGACGATTTCATTTGTGGACCCCACTTATTTTAAAAAAAATGAAATTCTGAGATAAATCTTTTGCGACGATATTTTTTGCGACGATTTCTTCTTTTTTTGCGGCGATATATCGCCGCAAATTTTTTGACCAAAATCTTTTTTGCGACGATTTTTGCCAAGGTATTTTACTCTTTTTTGCGGTGTTAAAACTGTGAATGGGGGTGAGGATTGTATACCAGATCTAAAAATCACGTATTAAAACTGTGCAGAAGCTTTTTGCGGCGACATATCGCCGCAAAAAGATTTTGCGACGACTCTCTTTAAATAAAAGAAAAATAAATTAAATATATATATTATTTTTTGCGACGAAACATCGCCGCAAATAATAAATAAAAAATAAAAAAAAAATTAATTATTATTTAATCTTTTTTGCGACGAAATATCGCCGCAAAAAGGTTGCCGGGAATTTTCCCGCTCTTAAGAAAGTTGTCAAAAAAAGGAAAAAATTAAAAGAAAAATTATTTTGGTTATTTGCGACGAAAATATCGCCGCAAAAGATCTTTTTGACCGAGAAAGTCAAAAAAGTAAATATTTTTGTCGTTTACCGAACCTTTTGCGACGATATTAATATCGCCGCAAAAAATGTGGTCGCAAAAAACCACTTTTCTTGTAGTGCATTTCGTTAAAATTACTTCATATATAGATTTTCTAATAATATATCTATCCATCATTTGACAATGTTGGTGATCTTAGTGTGATTAGTCGTTTTTGGGTAATTAGAATTTACTTAGGAATCAAATAAGTAATCATAATCAAACATGAAAAAAATTAAGAAGTGAGGGGGGCCATTGAACGACGACTTCTATCCTCGAGTGATGCTGTGACAGCCAGAAAGATTTATGTCGTCATTAGTTTCTTATCAACGCCGACGATGCCTTTTTCCTGGCTCCTTCATTCCATTACCATTTCTCACGAGAATCTTTCCTTTCCTTGTGAACAAGCCATTCAATTCCTTACCGCGCGCTTCATCAGTCATTGATCCAACCATTACTATCACTGCCTAATTTCAGAGTACGTAGTAGGTTCAATCTGTGAATATACCTCATGGATTCAGTTCATGCCATGCTGTATGGTATCTGTTCATGGAACCAATTAGCTAGTGTAAGCATGATGCTCGCTTCCATCCATAACTAATTAGCATCTAACTTGTGTAGTTTATTTCTTGGCCAATACTCCTCAACCAACAACTTAACGCTTTCAATTTAATTTCCCCATGTCATGGAAGCAATTAGCGGCTTTGAGGGAGATCAAAAACTAACATGGTAATCATTAGCGCCTTTGAGAAGACAAGACGTTCAAAGAAGTCGTTATTAGCCAATTGTGTTTTTGAATAATTTGCATGCTTCAAAGATAAAAGGCAGATCAAGGTAAAAACAAAGGACGGCATCGATAACAATTGAGTCCTCTAATTCTCCAAGCGAGAGAGAGGAAGAAGAGAATGACATAAACTATAAGTGATAGGCTTATGAAGAAAGAATCACAAAATGGTCATTTTATACCGTAGCGTGTGATAATATCAGGTATATCAACATGGTGTGTTAAGTTATGAAGAAAAAGAATAACCATTCTTGATCCGCTTGTATTCTTTTTTTCTATCCATACTGACCTCCTTATTTTTATTCTTACATTTTTATTTGTCCATTCTAACCCATTATCTTTTTATTGTCCAATTCAATCAAATTTTAAACTGGTGGATAGGATCGCGAGATCTGTTCTAATCAATGAATATTGGTGAGAGGTAAAAAAATATTGAAATAAAGTATGTTAAGAATGTTAGTAAGACAAAAGAAGAACTAAGATTCTCATTTTTTTTATTAAACGATTCTCAAACTTTTTCATAATAACATTAATATAATTTATAACAATATACATGAAAGTCAATCTATCCTCCAATCATCCCTCAACAGAGAGTTTCACATCATATAGGAGTGATGAGGCTGCACTCTCGTGGTTGCTTGTTCCTTCGTAGAGATAGAGTAGCAAATAGCAATTTTATATTCCTTTAGTTAAAGCATAATTATAATATAATATTGAACAGCAGACCATCTATTTTATATAGTCAATCATGTGGTTGCTATTGTTAAACAAATTATTTGTATTAAATTTTCCATACATTGTTATAAATAATTATGGAACTAGACTTATATGTATGAAGGATCACTATGAATCAAATTCAAATACATGTTTCCATGATTTTTTAAGAATTGTGGCAGTAAAACATAAATGTTTTTTAAGTATGAAAACACAAACTCATCAACTGAGTAGATACATACGTATTAAACATGTTTATTAATATGAAACTAATTAATATATATGTTATTTAACTACGGTTTACTTTCTTTTTCATTATACTAGCCAACATAGCATACATGATACATGTACTGCTCAGAGCATCCATAATCTATTCTTTTTCAATCCATATATAATTAAAAATTATCGGTTCTTGTATTTGTATCTCATTTTTAAAACGTCTTTTTCATCTTATTTCTTATTTGTATCTATGTATTTTTTTTTCATCTACAATTTTAATTATAAACTATTTTTTCTTATTATCATTTACTTTTTCTTATTTTTTCTTATTATCATTTTCTTATTATCATTTACTTTTATGCATATATATATGTATATATATGTGTGTGTGTGTATATATATATATATATATGTGTGTGTGTGTGTGTGTGTATTCATAGAATTTTGACTATCTAATGTTTAAGTCGCTTGCATAGAAGGTTTCGGGTTAGGACAAGTTCCTGTCAAGATGGGGACATCTAAACAATGATCATTTTGTCTCGCACTAGCCAAGTCAACATATTTTTCAAGTTACGAGATTCATTTTTCAGGCTACAAAATATTGGCCTATAGAGATGAAAACGTTTGGGGTCATTATTAGGAAAAATGATCATAATTCAGTTGATTTTGTAGAAGAAAAACGGATGAGTTCTTTTCATATAATCAGAAAATTTAATAAAGGTGCATCGTCAAATGGCCTGACTTAGATCAACAAATTAATATCATTGCTTATAAGCTCATGCATAAATCACTGCCTATCAATTATACGTAAATCTGAAAGATGATCGTGATTCTATTGCTGAATTGCAACTTAAAGCCAGATGTTATAACATTACCTGAACGATATCCGAGAAAGAACTGCTCCGTGGGTTGAATTGCAAGAAGCAGAAGCCAGAAAGTGATGGTTTTGAAGTTGTAAAACTAGAAGGTGCACATATGGACCTTATGAAACTATGCTTTAATTTCAACTATATCTCCACATAAGTGCTCCAAAGCCCACAACTAGAACAAGCATTGATTACCCTTTGAAGTTAATTCACGACTAACTGGACAATGCATAATTCAAAATTGAGATCTAACTTCACATACCCAAAATGAAACAATCGCATCGATTATCCAACTAAACTGCCACGTCAAAGAAAGATAAGTGAAGCCAAAAGGAAAGAAGATGAAGGAAAAAACCAAGAAAGGGGAATAGGTCGAGTTTTATGCTATACATATACCAATAACTGTACAAATCTTAAATTTAGTTATATAACTTAAAGATAGGAGATGATTTAAGTATGGAATGGTGAAGTTCTTTTGTTAGTAGTATAAGTTGTCTTAAAATATAAAGAAACGGGTGATTTCTATCAAATGGGTTTTGAATGCTCTTATATAGTTCTCTCATTGGTGTAGCATAATAAATACGTGTGTCAGTTTCTAGAAACACGGCACATCTAAATAACCAACAGATGGAAAGAAAATGCAACATCATGGGCATTTGAAAATGGCAAAACTCCATAGAAACCAACACTAAAAAATACAAAATAAAATTACATTAGTGTTACTGTCATATAGATTGTGTTCCACTTCTCCCAAGTCCCTCCTCTTTAACTTAAACCATCACAAACCCTTTGAAAGGGGCACTCTTCGTCCATGATTCGGAAATCCGCTTCCTGTAAGAGTTTAGGTATAGGATTTAGGGTTTAGATCCCCCACCTCTAAAACGACCACCACCCCTTTGAAATGATTTTCTTCCTCCACGATTTGGAAAGCCATTACCTGTGTTAGGACTTGAGCGAAACTCGACATTTCCAGCAGCACCATTACTATTATTGTTGTTTTCCATTTTAAGTCCATCAGGCATCGAGGCAACTCCACCTTGTAAGCTCGTTAGCGGCCAAACTTGTGATTGGTTGAAATTATTCTGAGGCCAAACTTGTGATTGGTTGAAGTTATTCTGAGGCCAGAATGCAAACGCACCCCAATTGGGAGGAACACCTTGAACAGAATTATATGGAAACATCTGACCGATACTAGTGTTGAATTGTGGATTGAAGGGGGGTAAACTCGGAACAAGATTCTGAACGGGTTGCTGAATTAAATTCTGCTGCATTAATGGTGGGACGTTTGGAGGAAGCCCGTTAATTTGTGGCTGAATAGATGGAAACCAATTTGGCCAAACTCCACAAGGTGTGAGATTAGGCGTCTGTGGCCCACTGGTGGGTACACCAGAAGAATAGCAACTGTTGACTGGTGAGTTGGCCAAAGGCTGGTTATTATGACTATAATTACCACCTCTGTTTCTGAACTTCTTATCCTTTCTCATCTTCTGTTCATTTGATCCCCTTTTTGACATTTTTAGCATTTTCTTGTGCTCAGCCTCTTTCTCATCATCAGAAAACTCTAATTCTTCAGATAACTCTTCATCATTTTCACCCGATGCATCATACCCTTTTTTGTAAATATTACTATTGCTATTTAGAACATAATCTGCAAATTCAGGAACAAAAGAGATCAAGGAGCCTTGTTGAATCCCAGAAGGGATTTCAGATTCCGAGTTATATCGAATGATATAATAAGGATTCTTTACGGGCCCAAAGATTTCATCCACTACACCTAGTGGTGATCTGCTTTCCGTGATCCATAGAATTGAACCCTCGTTTAACGGGTTATGATCCTCCACTCCTTCCACAATCACTTGTGCCCCCATAATCTGTACAAAATGACCAATTTCACTTCATATATCCAAAATCAGTCAACAGGGCTTAATTTGACTATGAAAAGCAGGTATAACTTATATTAGGCCGTTTTAATCTTATGATTTTGCAGTGATCTTACCGATAATACAACTCCAACGGGAAGTGTCTGATGATGGGGTTGTATTGTTACAGTTACTGCAGGGACTGGAGGGAGATCCTGCAATGAAAATGTTATGAAGATATAAGAGCTACCATCAGATTGATAAATGAAATACATGATAAAAGAACTATGATGCACGAGTGGGTGTTTGGATGCTTGTTATGAGACTCACAAGTTTGCTGTTAAACTATCAATAGAAAAATGTGATAAATGTTATCTTTTCCGGTTTTGCGAATGAACTGCATCTGCTATGTTTCTCTTTCAACTTTTTTTCATCAGCTTACTTATTTCTCCATGTGAATTATAAGTGTATTTTCTCATATTTCAGCATATGTTAATTTAATGATATTTGTTAGTAATGCCCCTTGTTAGCATCTGTTATGTTTCTGCAATAAATTGTTAATCTGGCCACGTATCATTACTCTTATTCTATAAGCCAACAGAAAAGAACTGGATTTTAGGCTTCCTTTAGCAAATTACCACTCAACAATGAATGTTGTGTCAATTGTTATTACTTCTTAACTTACTAGTATTAACTGGATGATTTTAATTACAAATTGTTTAAGTTTTTATTATAGTTATGGACTTTGACTCATGCCTCAGACTTGAGAGATGATTGATGAGAATCATACTTTTAAGGTTTTTCTCTTGAGTCGCAGCTGGATCGGTAGATCCGTATTTCAAAACACAATTAGGATCCAAAGGCCCACATGTAACTAAAAAGGTTGGTCAATACTCTAAACTAAATATAAACCAAACACCCCTAAGCACTTAAGGGCCTTTGTAATCAAGGCCTCCGCGGACCTCTTGAATGCACCTGGCCTCAACCTGAAAAAAGAACCCAATAATCTGAGGCCCACTTACGCACTTTAACAACTGCGTAATTGTGTTGTTAATTGTCATCTACTTACATGTGGAGGTTTCAGGCCTTACTCAACTATAACTAGTATACAAAGAGGTCATACCAATTATGCTCTTTTGGAATCTACTATGACACTACAACTTTGTACCAGACCTCACATGGCAAGGCCATGGATGGGTTATGAAAGAAAATGCTACTAGTGATTACAACAGCATGGAAAACATAAAAGGGGCGGTGAAAATCAAACACCTCAATTTGATGGATACAAGGCGCCCGTGGAGTCTAGGTTATAGAGGTATGGTTTGGCCACATCTCACCCCCCCTTAGACAGTAGACCCTACTTGTTGAGTGAGATTTCACTTGATATGTTTATTTGTTAACTCACCTGTGGTACAACTCATTTCTGTGCTGCTGGTTACTACTAGGGATTGCCTAATAGTCTCCTGGTGTATGTCATGTGTTTAACTAAGAGGATGCTAACTTATGCATCCACTGAAATATAGGGGCTGTACAGAGAGAACTACTATACACACAACAGCTTTCTAAGTCACCCAGGGACCTTTTTGATGGAAGGAGGGGGAGAGGGGGGATTCTTATGTTACAACTACTGACTCCTATTTATCAACAATAGCAAAACGATGATTAACAGATCAGTTTCTGGTGTATTAAGTACAATATACATAAAAACAAGGGTAAGGGCCTCTTAATTCTACATGGTTGATGACACTGCCCTATACTACCTGAGAACAAACACTCTCTATATTTAGCAAGTAATCCTCTGGAGAGATTTTATCAGCTGGAATATTAGTTCTTTCAACCTACTGTCGTCTAGAAACTGAAACTGAAGCACAACACATGCTCCCACTGTCACGAAATCCTCTAACCGGTTTACTTGAACTTTTCCATGCACACTCACTCTGAATCTTTTCTGTGACTCTAGGTTTCTTACTTGCAAAGCAAACCTTCTTCTGCCCACGAGATTCTGTGAACTGGATTTAGTCTTCTTCCGAACTAGAGCGTCACTTTCTTCGGGCGGTAAACTGACCATATACAATGAACCCATTTTCTTTCAACGAGCAATGACAAGATTTCCTTTAACAACTTTCCACTGCTTATTCCCGAACTTAACCTCATGTCCCTGTTCATCCAACTGACCGACAGAAATTAACTGTTTCTTCAAATCAGGAATCACCCTGACACCTTTCAAAGTCCATGAACGAGCTAAAGTAACTAAATCCATGTCATCCATGCCCGTAACATCAAGAACATCATTGTTCGCCAGTCTTACCTTACCAAAATCACCTTCTTTTAGATTCTGCAATGCTTCGCTGCTGTGGGTTGCATGAAACGAAGCTCCAGAATCCATGACCCAGGAATCCACACTACTCTCCACGCTACAGATTAAAGCATCATCGTTTGAGTAGTCTGCTGCAGTGTTGACTTCCTTTTGATCATTCGGACACTGGTTCCTTAAGTGTCCCACCTGTTTACAGTTCCAACAAGTCACATTATTTCGAGCCCTAGACTGACTCCTTTTCCTGTTCTTGCTCCCACTACCTCTGTTATTCTTTCTTCCTCTGCCAACATTCAGAAATTCACTTGATTATTCACCTGAATTTCTTCTTCTTTGTCTGATGTCTTCGCCCATAATAACATCCTGAATCCCTTTTAAAGTGAACACGCTGGTAGAACTAGTAATCGTTGTAACAATACCAGCCCAACTATCAGGCAATGATGATAACAGTAGTAGAGCCTGAACCTCATCCTCGAATTTGATGCCAACTGACCCAAGTCTTGACCTTGGTTTTAAAAAGCGTTAGGCGCTTCGAGGCGTTTAAGTCTGAAAAGCCGAGGCGCTATGTGTGAGGCATGAGGCGAGAGCCTCACGTATGCGAGGCGTTGTTCAGTGTACAACAAAATAAGCCACAAGTACAGCCAAAAGTTGCATTTATTTAAACTTTTTTACATATTGGCTTTTTTTACCATGTAAATCATTCATAATCTCATCATCCCTTTGGTTATTTCTACGTATCATCCTTTTACAAACCCTAATCTTGACCAATGTTGACCAATTTTGACCTAGACGTGCATGAGGCGCCGCCTCAAAGCCCCGAGGCGTTTTCCTGATTGCCTCTAGAGCCTCACGCCTTAAGCGCGCCTCAGGCGCTATTTTTAAAACCAAGGTCTTGACAAAATAGAGTTCAAGTTGTTGATGTGCATTAAAACTGAACTTCCCTCTTTCATCTTTGTATTAAACAGCTCTCGAATCAAGAAAACTTTATTTGCTGCCGAAGGCTTCTCGTACATATTAGATAACGCATCCATGATACCCTTTCGATATAGTTTCCTTTAGAATGTTGAACGCAGCATCCTTTGTCAGCGACAACCTAATAACTGCCTTGGCCTTTTTATCTGAAGTGTCCTCTCAGTTGCTTCCATCTTTTCTGGTTTATCACCCAAAACAACATCCAAGTCTTTCTGAACAAGCAAATCCTTCATTTGCATTTTCCACCAACCAAAGTCGTTTCCATTAAACTTCTCAATCTGAAGTTTTCCGCTCTCAGCCATTATCTCAAACTATAATCAGTTTACTAATCAAGTCAAGACAGAAAGTAGTGCCAAACACAACTATGGCCGGCTGCCTGAACTTGAGTGTTGTTCTATTGAACACTACCCTTTTTCCTCAGTCTTAAAATAATAGTAAACAAACGAGTTCAACAATGCGCTTGAATTCCCGACTTTGGATCTTGGTAATGATATCAAGACTCCTTGGATAAAATAACTAACCCCCACTGATCTTTGCTACACCACCACAAATCTTTTTTTTCTTGTTCTTATCCTCTCTTTGATTGGTACCTCACTATCTTGAGCAAACAATGATCGGCTACAATTTTATTCCTTTTAATAGATAACAACAAACGTAAGTTATCGATCTTTTGCCTTCTGCTCGATCAAACAAACCAAAACGGGGCTGCGAAATGAAAGATGGTGGCTGAACTACCGACGGTTAACCCTAAATCACAAGTCTTTCGCGTTGTGTTTCTCCTGTGTGTAACGAGCCAGAGCTCTGATACCACTTGTTAGGAATCTGGGTGTAGATCGACACACAAACACAATCAAAACTGCGAGAGAAAATAATAACAAAGATGAACACGCGAGATTTAACGTGGTTCGGTCGATGTGACCTACGTCCACGGGCTGCAACCAGGATAATACTTTTATTGCTTTCTGTCTCACTCGTAAGGAATTACAAGTACAATACACAATATAAATAGGGAAAATTAGGGTTTACAACTTAATCCCCAAGAAAACTTAATGGGCTAAAATTAAATAAAAACAGGCCAGGTCTTTAATTTAATTAATCTATCACTGAGTTGTCTTTTAACCCGAGCCCAAATCAAGACTCCACAAACCCAACAAAAAAATATAACAATAATAATTATAATTAACACAAATAAAAGTTTTAAAGTAGTTATAAAATATATATTATAGTTGAGAAAATATAATGTCATATTTAATTTTAATCAATACATGTAGCAGCTCTAGAACCAATATAGAATGCAACCTAAATGAGTAACATGCTATGATTCTCCAAGACATAGTCAAGTAATCCACTAACCTGTTGACATTTATGACTTTATGGTATGACTTGTGTGATTTACATGCGGATGTTGCAAGCCCTAATTGATTGTTATCATGAACAGAAACTAAATAATTACTACTAACATAATCCCTTTACTAAATTTGGCATAGGAAATGAACTACTAACTTTGCTGGATACAAGGGTAGTATTGGGATTGTTCATTTCTTTGCTACTACTGGTTACAACCAAGCACAGCCTTCGTGGCCGCCACGAGATACCCACCACAAACAAAAAACAACACTAAAACATAAAGTGCATGCATTGATCTAAACCGAAGTCAAAACTAATATGAAAACCATGGCAGAAAACAAACCAAAATTTATAAACATATTTTAGCAAAAACCAAAGTGTAGATATGAGTTTTAAGTTTTAACACCCGAACTGAATCCCCTCACCGATGATGTTTCCCCCTCGTGTTGCCCACTTTCTTACACTAAAAAAGAAAAGGAAACTGCTTGAACTTGTTTGTGTTTTTTTTTTAATTTTTTAAATATTGATATGTACAGCTTTATATAATAATTCATTTAAATTTGTATCAATTCCTTTTTGTAAAAATAAAATTTACACCAATAGCTAAATATTTATATACTTCAAATCTGACCCTATTAGCCTCTCTACGTTCTGCTTTTACCATTTAAAGGTATCTACTATTTTCCTGATGTATATTCTACTTTTGATGAAATGTTAATGGCTTTATTTAACTGGAAACTTTATAAACACTTATGTGGCACAGATTGCACATCAGTGTCCACACGTCTGAGAAAGTCTTAGAAACATCAAATAGTTTCCTATGATCATAAATAAAAGAAAAAGAAGGCTAGGGCTGATGAAATCTGAAATAAATGCCTGAGAGTATTAGTAAGTGTTAATGTGTTTACTCTTTGTAATAATGTTGGTTTTGGTCCAACATTTTTAGTTAATTTCATAAGAAATGTCAAAGATGACAATGCTCAACAGGTTTAACAAATAGGTACTCACATCTATCATGAAGATGACGACATTAGAGCATTAGCTTGTACTCTTGTTTATGTGATTAAATTTGTCATTTTAATTTTAGATAAACTTGAATAGTCATTGTCGTATCAAACACCACCTGTTCAACTGATCAAGATTCGCACTACGCTCTTACCTACGGGATTGAACTTTTTGGCAATCAGATAGAAATCCGACATATTGTTTCTTGAAGTACAACCAGACTAAGTTGTAGGCTCATTTTTCAGTTTGATTTCAATCGATCCGAATTGTGTGATAATTAAAATGTGTTTCTGATTTTTGAATTGCCTAAACAGTTGCACCCCATGGTGTTGTTATCAAAATAGCAGCTGTGATACTAGAAAATTTTTAAAGCCACACTAGATTAGCAGATAAGAACAATTGTAATAGTGCTATAGTAGAAAATTTAAAAAACCATTAAAGATAGTAAAGGAGAGGGCTAGGATTGTCTACTACGAGTGTCGGTTTTTACGGAGAACAATGATTGGTTTTTAATAACCAGTTGTTTAAAGAATAAGTGACAAAAGAACCATTAAAAGATTACCCAAAGTACAATGCTTAGTTTATAGGGTAAAATAGCAGAGTACTTAGATAAAAATGAAAGTAAAGAATTATCAGGATCAATTTTGCCTAAATCTAATGATCTCATTTCATATCCTCTAACTTTCTGATTTATTATAGGAAAATATTTAAAAAAAATGTCAAATGTGTTTTATAGAATAAAAATTGGTAAAAGGTACCAAGTTGGTTCAACATGACTTGTTTATCCTGGCTAACCCGTGTGTTTTGCTACCTCCACTATTGGCTATCAGTCTCCTAGTAGTGGTGCACCATTAACAAGAAGAGTTATTTAATAGGTATTGGTTGCTACTTATTAACAGAAGCAATATGCATATACAGACAGTTTGGGATATCATCCATAGCAAATGAAAGGAAAAACAATAACAGTTAATAGACTTTGGAATTGACCAAGCTAAACCACAGATAAGAATTCATCAATTAACAATGCAAATATAACTTGTAGAAAATGAATTCAATGAACCGAGAGAGTTGTGAATTACCTGAACCTCATTCTTTGACCGAATTGGACCTTTCACAGCATAGTCATCATCATCATCACTCCAAGCAACCACTTCCTCTTTTATCTCTCCTTCTTCCATTTCAACCTCGCATTTGACCACGTCATCATCACCATCACCATCATCATCATCATCGTCGTGGTGGTGGTCGTCATCATCATCATCATCATCATCATCATCACTACTACTACTACTAGAAGAAGAGGAGGACGATGATTCATCCTCCTCAGAGTCCAGAAAATCATCACCACCACCACTAACATCTCCGTCTTTCTCAGCGTCAGGTTTCACTTCATTACGCCTAATATCGATTTCATCACCAGCTTCAGTCTCAACACTTCCCAAACCATCAATCACTTCAACTCCCGATGTTAAACAAACTTTACCCATCTCTTCCTGAATCAAAGAACCCAAATCCTGTGATTTGTCAGACGAACAGACCACTTCTTCTTTCTCTTTATTGAATTCAACAGAAGTCATGTTTTCCAAAGTCGGTGTCTCCTCTGAGTTCATAACTTCAGCCAGGGATGATTTCGTCAAAATATAAGAGAGACTCAAGGAAGAGAGTCTTCGAGCTCTATGAAAGACCAATTAATTGAGACTATGGTTACTATGGGGTCGCCCGTCTGCAACGAACAAATTTAGGGTTTTGAGTTAGAGACGGAAATATTATTATATATAGTTCAGGGTTTTAGGTCTTTTAAAGAAAAACTACTAGATGATCTAGATCCATGCTTCAGCGGGTTTGGAGTTGTTTTTTCAAACCAATTAAAATAATTAATTAATTATTAAAAAATCATATTTTTATTATATTAAACTCTAGCCTATAAACGCGTGTGATACACGGATAGGAAATTAAAAAAACAAGACTTAAGAAATTTATTAGAGTTAATTACATGAAAGGTCGCAATGCTTAGTGTTGGACCAAAAGAACCAATGAGCCAAGATCAGGAAAACCTCTAAGTCCCACATGCCACTGCAACAACTGCTGAAGACTCCCATCAGCTATTGTGTTCTCTTGCTTGAATGTCAGACTCGAGAGCATCTTAGCTTCAGCTGTTCTGACAAAATCTGAAGAACAAAGTATGAAGATCAAAGAACTGAAGAACAACAGTTGAAGACTCCAAAGTACTGAAGACCAAGTACTGAAGTCTGAAGTACTGATCATTCAAGTACTGAAGACTTCAAGTACTGAAGACTTCAAGTACTGAAGACTTCAAGTACTGAAGACCAAGTACTGAAGTATCAAAAGCTGAAGAACTGAAGAACTGAAGACCTTCTACTGAAGCACAAAGTCTGAAGACAAAGACTGAAGACAACAGCTGATGATATCTACTGAAGACATCAGCTGTTACATCATCTGAAGCCAAGTCTGAAGACCAAGTACTGAAGACTCAGAGTTTGTCACAACAGCTGAAGAAGTCTTCTTCAGTTGTTGTGATGGTTTTTCCTTTTCAGTAGTTTGTTCTGTTTCAGTAGTTGTACAACAGCTGAAGAGCATGTTTTTCAGCTGTTATAGTATCAGTAGTTATAAACGACTGAAGAGTTTGTTCTTCAGTCGTTGTAGGATTTCAGTAGTTTTACTTTTGTCAGTACTTAGAAACTTTTGTAAGAAGATGTCAGTTGTTGACATCTTCAGTAGTTTTATGTTTAGTCAGTTGTAATTTTAATATTCAGTGATGTCAGAAAAAGGACATCACCACCATGCTTTTGCCGCCTATAAAAGGATGGTAAACCATGCTGTTTTAAATGCCGAAACGTGCTTAGTAATAAAACATTTAATGTTTCGTAGAACTCTTCTCTCTCTATGTTTATGCTTTTAATTGCAATATCTTTTATGTTCTTGATATAATTGCTAATTAATGTGCTAAATCCGCTGCAAACATAATCTGATTGATCAAACGAGAGGCTGAGATCCTGTCAAATGGTATCAGAGCAGGTTAATCATTGATCGATTTAACCATTGATCATTTGAAACTGCTCTTTTGATCTCTCAGTTTGATCGAATTAGCAATTTGCAAGAATTAGCCATAGAGAGTGAGTTTCTGCTGTTTCTGGCCAAAATCTTGAGGTTTTTTTGGTGGTTTTGAGTCACGTTTGTTTGGTTTAAACTTGTTTTTGACTGAAACCTGAGATGACAACACCAACTAATGATCCTCACAATACTGGTTCCTCAACCAAGCCTCCGATGCTGGTTAGGAACGAGTATAACATATGGCAAAGACGTATGCTACACCATTTGGCTGTCAACAGTGCTGGTTGTTGGAAGTCAGTGGTGCATGGGCCATACAAGCCTATGGTGAGCGTCCCAGAATCTAATGAACAGGTTGCGAAGAAACCTGAACAATATTCGGACGAAGATCTAAAGCTGTTCGAAATTGATGCTAGAGCCCATGGAATTTTAGCCATGGCCATTCCAAATGAGATATACTCAGGGCTCTTGCATCATGAGTCTGCTCATGACCTATGGGTTGCTCTAAAGGAACAATTTGGAGGAACTGATTCGGTCTTAGCAAACAATAGGGAAATCCTTGCCCAACAATATGAGACTTTCTCATATAGAAAGGGTGAGACTCTGACCCAGCAGTTTGAGAGGTTCTCTTATTTGATTTCTGAGCTTAAGATGGTCAAACAAGAGTACTCCAACAGCCAGATGAACAACAGGTTCCTCAGATCATTGCCTGAGAGATGGGACACATATACCATTGTCCTACGCTCCAGTGCTGACCTTGACACTCTATCTCTCACCCAACTTCATGGGAAACTGCTCACTTTTGAGAGAGAGATAGAGCAAAAGAGGAAGTTGTCATCTTCTGGCAAGCTTGCTGATGACTTTGTCCAAGGTAATGCTGCCTTGATAAGTCATGAGTCAGAATATGCTTCATCAGAAAGTTCTTATGATGAGCATATTGATTTCTCTACCAACTCAGAATAAGCTTTTGTTGGTGTTAGTAGTTCAGGAGGTGGTGGTGACAACTTGTGTTTTCTGATGGAGGACTTGAAGGGCATTCCAGATGATGATCTGGAAGAAATGGATATTTTGAACCAAATGGCTATGATAAATATCCGCTCTCAAAAGTTCTACAAGAGAACTGGAAGGAAATTCCCAGGACTCTCTGGCAAAACCAAAGTTGGTTTTGACAAGAGCAAGTTGAGGTGTCACAAGTGCCAAAGGCTTGGACACTTTGCAAGAGAGTGTAGATCATCTGGATCTAACCCATCTGCACCCTTTGTGACTTTTCCCAGCAATAGCTCACAGCACAAAGGGCAACCTTCCTCCGGTTCTAGCTATCCATCTCAGGCACAGGCACCACCTGCTTATTTTGTGCCACAGGGTCATATGCCATATCCTTACCCCTGTTACTACATGCCTCAGCCTAGTCAAACTCAAGCACCCCCGGCTCAACCACCTCATGCTCTTCCAGAGCCTCAATCTTCCCAATCTCATCAACACACACAACCTCAACAACACAGCTTTTTCACCCCAAGTGTTGTTGACTGGAGTAGTCTACCAGAAGAGCTATCTGGTCAGAACAACTACTCCAAGGTGCTGGTCAACATGGTGGTGACCAACCTTTTGGAAATCTTGCTCTGATGGCCCTTGATTCTGCTGAAGGGTCATCATCCAATGCCTCATCTCAGGTATCCACTGAGGCAAAAGCCAAGCTTTGTTCAGAATCATGCATAGCAGCATTTGCTTCTATTAGAGAAGCAAATGTAGCTCTAATAGATAAAAATCTTGAGCTTGAGCACACTATTTCCAAAAGAAAAGCTGATTTTGAGGTTGCACTAAAAGATAAAAATGATGAGATTTACAAGCTTAAATGCCAAATCAAAGATGATAAAGCTAGGGAAGATGTACTTCTAGAGAAGTACAAAGACCTCAAGGAAACTCTTGCAACCACCCAAGTTGAGTGTGATCGATGGGTGCAATCATGCAAGGGTTTTGAAATGCTTCTTAGTAAGCAATCAGCTTCCAATGTGAAGTTTGGTATTGGTTATAATCACACTGCTCCTCCCACAGATTTCACTTCAAGAGCAGAAGTTGAATCTGATGGGGAGAGCAATAACCAATCCTTCTCATCATGTGACCTACTATCCTCTGAATCAGCATCATCAGAGATAGATGTCAGCATTTACTCCTGCCAAAACCAATCAGCTGATGCTACAACAGCTGATGGTTCAAATGCTGACTGTCACATGACCAAAAGGCTGATCAACTCAGGTGTTGTCACTAGAAGTACTGAAGGTACTAGAGAGCAAGTGACAACATCTGAAGTTCAAACCTCAAATACTGTTAGCACTGAAGAGAAGAAAACTAACAGTAGGAAAGGTTTGAAGACAGCTAGAGAGGATACCAGGAAAGCAGGCACTAGGAAGAAAACCGCTAGTACTGATGACAAACAGCTGAAGAACAAGTCTTCAGCAGTTAAATCCTCTTCAGCTAATGATCAACATAAGATGAAGAAGAAGCCATGTGAGATATGTGGCTTGTTCAATCATCTTACTGATGATTGCTGGTACAAAAGGGGTTCCAAACTCAAACAGAAGGAGAAAATTAATGAGAGCATCAATAAAATGAAGAATGAGTTTGAAACCAAGTTTGTACTAGCAACATCCAAGCCTGAAATCCCTAAGCCTAAAGCTAAATCTAAAAAGAAGGTAGGGATTACTCAGGCAACAGCTGAGGTTGCTCAGAAAAAGATGGTACAACATAGGAACTCATCATCAGCAAACTCCAATGTGTCTGAAGAGCTGAAGGCTTTATCACAAAACCAGACACAGTTGGTGATGATGGTTCAGCAACTAGTGGGAAGAGTCAACCACTTAGATGCTCCTATGTTGAAACCACAGAAAAGGAAGTCCAAGCCAAAGGGTTCCTCTTCTGTACCATCTTCTTCACCTCAGGCTGTCATACATAACACACCTGTTAGTGCTGCACCTGCAGTTGAGAACAGACCCAAGCCAGCCAAGCAGGTTTGGGTCTCCAAGACTAACTAACACATGGTTGTGTTTGCAGGGTTCTTCAACATGCCATAGAAGCATCTGGTATGTAGACAGTGGAGGATCCATGCACATGATAGGAAGCAGCTCTCTTCTTAATGACTACTCTCAAGGAAAGAAGGGATTTGTTTCCTTTGGCAATGATGCAAAGGGTTACATCATCGGTAAAGGCTTTGTTTCCAATGGGGAAATAAGGTTTGATGATGTTAACCATGTGGAGAATCTCAAGTACAACCTCTTGAGTGTCAGTCAAATGTGTGACAAAGGCCATGTTGCCCTTTTCACAAGCCAGAACTGTCGGATTCTGTCATCCAAAGTTCTGAGTTTGATTGACAAGGCATTGGATGAACACACTCTCTTGAAGGCCAACAGGACAGGAAGAGTGTATGCCTTAGATCTTTCTAAAAAGATGGATCTAAAAGGCCATCCTTGTCTATTCTCCAAGGCATCTCCTCAAGAGTCTACACTATGGCATAGAAGGCTGGGTCATGTTAATTTCAAGAACATAAATCAGCTTATAAGCCATGGTCTAGTAAGAGGATTGCCTCAGAAGGAGTTCAAGTGTGAAGATGACTGCACTGCTTGCTTGAAAGGAAAACAACACAAAGTTTCATTCCCTTCAATAGAAGAACCAAAGTCCACTGCCTGCTTACAGCTTTTGCACATGGATCTCTTTGGTCCTGTAAGAGTGATGAGCATGGCAAAGAAGAAATACTGCCTGGTAATTGTGGATGATTACTCCAGGTTTGTATGGACTTTCTTCTTGCACTCCAAGGATGAAGCAACCAAGACAATAATGAACTTTGTGTTACTAGTAGAAAAGCAGTATTCCCTACAGGTCAAGTGTGTGAGGAGTGATAATGGCACAGAGTTTAGAAACCACACACTTGATGACTTCTACCTGTCCAAGGGAATTAGAAGGCAGTTTAGCATTCCTAGAACTCCTGAGCAGAATGGAGTGGTGGAGAGAAAGAACAGGACTCTCATTGAAGCAGCAAGGTCAATGTTGGCTGACTCAGGGTTGCCACTGACCTTTTGGGCTGAAGCTGTCAATACAGCTTGCTATGTGCCAAATAGAGCTTTAGTAAATAAGAGGTTGATGAAGACTCCTTATGAAGTTCTTCATCATTTGGCCCCTCTTATTTCATTCTTTAGAGCCTTTGGGTGTCCATGTTTCATTCTCAACACTAGCAACCCACTCCATAAGTTTGCTAGTAAGGTGGATGCAGGGTATTTTGTTGGTTATTCATCAACTTGCAAGGCATACAGAGTCTTCAACTGTAGAACTAAGGGGGTTGAAGAAACTCTGCATGTTAAGTTCAATGAATCTCCAAAGGACAAGATTCCACAAAACCCTGTGGAGTTGTTTGATTGGACATACTGCAATATGTTCCTTATCAACCTCCATCTGTTGAGCCTGTCAACAAATCTCCACCTGGTGATACTGATGATGATGTAGTCAGTACTCACCTCTTCAGGATTAGTGACAACCTGCCTGAGTTCACTGAACCTGATGCTCCTGTAGCCTCAGCAGCTCCATCCACTACAAATGCTGATGAGATTTCTGCTTGCTCTACTTTGTTTGAGCTGCCATCCTCTACATGGTTTCAGGAATCACCATCACCATCTGTGGCTGCTGATGGGTCTACAAACACTTGCACAGATATCATAGTCTATCAAGAGCTCAAGAATCACCCCACTTCATAAATCATTGGTGATATCCATGCTGGAGTTTCAACCAGGAATCAATTGTCCTACTTCTGCTTCTATGCTCTCTTCATCAGTCAGCAAGAGCCAAAGAACTATCATATTGCTTTAAGGGACAATGGATGGGTGGAAGCTATGCAGTTTGAGCTACTTCAATTCAAGAAACAGCAAGTGTGGGAGCTTGTTCCATTACCCAAAGGTAAGTGTGCTATAGGCACCAAGTGGGTATTTAGGAACAAAACAGATGAGAAGGGCCAAATTGTCAAGAACAAGGCCAGACTGGTTGTTCAAGGGTTTGCACAGGAGGAAGGCATCGATTATGATGAAACCTTTGCACCTGTGGCCAGACTAGAAGCAATCAGACTGTTCTTAGCTTATGCTGCCTTTCACAGTCTTAAGGTTTATCAAATGGATGTCAAAAGTGCCTTCCTATATGGGAAAATAAAAGAAGAGGTTTATGTGTGTCAACCACCAGGCTTTGAGGATAATAAACATCCTGATTGGGTGTACAAGCTTGATAAGGCTCTTTATGGGCTAAAGCAAGCCCCTAGAGCCTAGTATGAGACACTCTCAACCTTTCTTCTTGAGAATAAATTCACTAGGGGCACCATTGATAAAAGCTTATTCATCAAGACTGTGGGGCAACATAAGCTCCTTGTTCAAATATATGTAGATGACATCATCTTTGCATCCTCTGATCCAAAGTTGTGTGATGAATTTACAAAGCTTATGAAGCTAAGATTTGAAATGAGTGCTATGGGAGAATTACAGTTCTTTCTAGGTTTGCAAATCAAACAACAGGATGATGGAATCTTCATCCATCAGTCCAAATATACCAAAGAGTTGTTGAATAAGTTTGATTTACAAACCTGTAAGCCCTGTTCTACTCCCATGAGCAGCATCACACAACTAGATGTAGATCAGAAAGGTAAAGCGGTTGATGAAACCCTTTACAGATGTATGATTGGGTCCTTGATGTACCTTACAGCTTCTAGACCAGACATCATGTTTTCAACATGTGCTTGTGCTAGATTTCAGGCTGCACCTAAAGAATCCCATTTGATTGCAGTCAAAAGGATCTTTAGATATCTGCAAGGTACCCAATCACTAGGTCTTTGGTATTTAGCTGGGCATTCTTGCAAATTAGTTGCTTTCTCTGATAGTGACTATGCAGGATGCAAGGTCACCAGAAAATCCACTTCTGGTGGTTGCCAATTCCTAGGCAATTGTTTAGTTTCTTGGCAGAGTAAGAAACAAACATCAATTGCTACATCCACTGCTGAAGCTGAGTATATTGCTGCTGCAAGTTGTACCTCTCAAATACTCTGGCTTCAGAACCAACTTCTGGATTATGGCATTACTGAGACTAAGACTCCATTATTAATGGATAGTGCTTCAGCTCTTTGTATTGTTAAGAATCCAGTTCAGCACTCTAGGACCAAACATATTGAGATCAGACATCATTTTATCAGGGATTGCTATGAGAAAGGTCTGATTGATCCTAAGTTTGTGCCTAGTGCTGATGAGCTTGCAGACATTTTTACTAAGCCTTTGGATAGTGCCACATTCCAAAATTTGGTACTAAGGCTTGGTATGCTGCAGCTTGATTGATTTGACCTATGCTGATGCTCTTACTTCACATCTACTGATGAGCATTAGGTCAAATACAAGTACTGATGAGTAATTTAGTCTTCAGCTCTTTCACAACTACTGAAGACTAAAATAACTCAAAGTACTGATGTACATTATTTATTGGAAACAACTGATGTAGTGAGGTGGATTACAACTACTGATGTATGATTTTCAATAAATAAGTACTGAAGAACAAATTTTGCTCACAAGTACTGATGTGTA
This sequence comes from Flaveria linearis, assembly GCA_024085815.1. Taxonomy (NCBI): domain Eukaryota; kingdom Viridiplantae; phylum Streptophyta; class Magnoliopsida; order Asterales; family Asteraceae; genus Flaveria; species Flaveria linearis. The sequence continues at coordinate 41,524,193 of CM044010.1, read as the reverse complement.
ATCTTACACAAGTACTGAAGACAAAATTTGTTCACCAGCTCTGAAGACTATTTCATCAGCACTTGTGAACATCTGATCACAAGAGCTGAAGGCAAATATTCTGAGCTGAAGGTTCAATGAAACATCTGAAAGTCAGCCAAAGAGCTGATGAGTAAATGTGGAGGCTAGTATGAAACAACTGATTTGACGGAAACAGCTGATGAGTAATTTCACATCAGCTGATACCAACAGCTGCTGTTTCATACCCAAACAATTGAAGGACAAAACCATGTCTTCAGTAGTTTCATAACTACTGATGACTAACACCAAGTCCTCAGTTGTTTACAACAACTGAAGCAATACCATGTCTTCAGTAGTTCACAACTACTGATCTCAGTAGTTTACAACTACTGAAGGCTAACACCAAGTCTTCAGTTGTTACAACGTCTGAAGAAGAATACTAGGTCATCAATAGTTCATAACTACTGAAGACTAACAGTAACTCTTCAGACGTTTACAACATCTGAAGGACAAAACCAAGGTCTCAGTAGTTTCAACTACTGAAGACTAATACCAAGTCCTCAGATGTTACAACCACTGAAGGTTAAAACCACGTCATCAGTCGTTACAACAACTGATAACTAACACCAAAACCTTCAGTAGTTTTCTTTCAACCTTTGCCATATCCTATAAATACCCCACCTTCAGAGCATTTACTCCTCACTTGACCTAATCCTTCAAAACCTCTGAAATTCCCATACACCATTAATGGCGACCATGCAACTGAAACCTCGACACAACTGTGTCGCCCATCTCACCAAATCGCCATTATGGCCTAAGTTTCACCAAGCCGTCGATCTTATGAACGACTCACCCTACAAAACGGCTTTTCTCCTGAACCCCACTATATACCCCGACTCCTTGACGGAGTTTTGGACAAACATAACCGTCCAAACCGGAGAGCAGGATGGCGAGGTCTCTCTCCGGTCCTCCGTCAACAATCACCCTGTGGTTATCACTCCAGCTGCTCTACGCCAAACCCTAAAGCTGGAGGATGCCACCTACCCTACCTCCTACCCTAAAGGTGCCCTGGATCTCTCATTCACATCCAACGACTACCAGGGTAACCTCTCCGCCTCCACCTTGTTGAAGAAACACTTTCCTGACCCTCAACGACTGATCTTCCACATGGTGAACGTATGTCTGGCTCCCAAAACCTCTTCGTGGGACCAGATGTCCACAAGGTGGCAACAGGTATTGTTTTCTATCTTTGAGAACCAACCTCTGAACCTAACTGATATAATATTTTTGGAACTTAAAGACATGGCCACAAAACCACTTTCTAACCGTTAGATCTTGTATCCACGGTTCATCATGGCCATGATAGAAAACCAGCTTCAGGCTGAGGGACTTGTTGGCCCTGGGGTCCCTGCCATGGCTGTTTTAGCCGAGGTATACTCCAGGCACAACTCTGACCACACACTCAAACAGGCTGGCCGGCTGCGAAAACCCACGTAGCAGGAACCCACAGCCTCCACCTCCAAATCCAAAGTCCCCACCAAACCAAAAGCCAAGAAGCCCAAAAAGGCTACTCAGGGAGATGAGTCCCCTGAGGATGCCCCTGCAACACAAAGGCAGGATGTGCCTGCTGGTTCGATTCTCCCAGCAGGTACCACGACTCCACCCACAACAACCGCACAGGTTTTCTCTCAACAGGAGCCTGATGCAACCAACATTGGGGCAACCACATTACTGGGGTCTTTCTCACTTGAGAAGACTGCCATTGAAGAGCACAGTCCTCCCCCTGTGCACACTGCTTCGAGCCCATCAGCTGATGAGACCGCCCCACAAAGCCCAACATTGGCAATAGCCAAAGTGCTGACCCATCTGAGCACTCCACCCTCTCCCCAGAAACCTATTACACCTGGGGAGACTCCAACCGAAGAGGGGGTGGATACAAGTGCCGGTGGGAGCCCACAACACAGAGAATCAGTCCAATCTCCCAGTGTGGCTAGGGAGATAGGACAATCTGGTGAGGCTGCCACTTCCCCTGCATCAACATCTGAGCAGGGTGAAGCTGGTACCATCACTAAGACCTCACCAGAGGCAACTGCCGATGATGGATCCAATCCGGAGGCTAGAAGTCCCCAGTACCATGAACAAGGGGCACATGCCATTACTAAGCCACACTCAGGGCATGTACATCCTGACATTGTCAGGAGGTCAGGTGATTCAGCTCATGTTGATGATGACCTGAGCTTCTTCTACGATGTAGTAGCTCAAAATACTATCTTAGAGGATGAGATAAGCAGACTCAAAGAGCTGCTTGCTTAGATGACTCAAGATAGAAGTCCATCTGCCACCACTACCCAACAGATGGCACCTTCACCCGAAGGTCTCACAAACACTGAGCCACTCCCACAAACTCGGCCACCAGCCCCTGCTTCTGGCACTAGCTCTCAGGGTCAGAACCCCCCTGAGCAGGATGCTATCCTCCAGAAATCCCTACCTCTCATCACACCCATACTTAAAGACATAGTCATTCACCTTGATGAGAGGCTTCCCACATACATACAACCCATGGTGGAGGTTGCCATTTCTAAGGCACTTGCTGATAGTCAAACCCCAACCAATGCACCCAAAAAGGGGGAGACATCAGTGCAAGTCAAGAGGAAGAGGGGTGAGGAGAAGAAAGAGGCAGAGAAAGAGGTGGTGGTTGAGAGGGAGTTGGTTGAGGAGACTAGGAAGGTGAGGGAGAAAGGGAAGAGGAAAGAGAGGGAGGTTGAGCGTATAGAAGTGGCTGAAATCCAAAGGATTTCAGTATCACTGATAAGAAAAAGGGAGAGGGTGAGAAAATGGACTCTGATCTAGCAGCCCTTGTCAAGGAGGCTGATGCTGAACACAGCAAATCAATGGATTCTGCCATTGATCAGCTGTTCAGGCAAGGCTTTGACAAGGACACTGCCTTGCTAGATCAGGAGCTCAGGAGGATGGAAACTAAGGAGATTGAATACCGATGGTCTACTTATAGCCAAGAGGAACAAAAGAGACTCGAGGCTATGAGTAGATTCATTTCGAAGTATCTGGGCAGGCCAGTCCTTGATATTAAGGCATGGTCCAGGGACAGAATCTTGGCCATAACCACCAAGATCTGTTCAGCTGGTACTTTTACCAAAGGAATGGTCGCTGAGGCCCTCTCCGAAGCCGGTGCTGGGAACAGGACACTTCTAGCAAAATATACTAAGCCGTCTCTCATATCTAGATTGCTAGAAGTGCCTGCCAAAATTCCCACACCAACCACCAAACCACAACCCACAAAACCAACCCCTTCACCATCAAAACCCGCAGCCAATGATCCACCCTTGGTGAAGAAGAGAAGGGTGTTGAGGCTGCAAGAAGAAGAAGAAGAGGAGGATGAGGAGGATAGCCTGCCCATTTCATCAGTTATACCTCTACCCAAAGCCAAACCACAAACCATCACTCCCACCTCACAGCAGGACACTGTGAGGGTAAAACTAGAGGAAGAGGAGCAGCAGAGATTGCACGATGAGGCAATGCTGAAAATCATTGACAAATCATATGCTGCTTCTACTTCCATAATGAATATGAAGAAGGAAGCTCTGAGATTATTCACCCTCAAGAAAACCTTTCAATATGAAAAGGAGAGGGTGAGAACTTGGCCTGACCCAAGGGTGTCTCACAGGATAGTCAAGAAGGACATGCCTGTGAGATACAAGAGCCAACTAAAGAGAATCGTAGATGAAGTGATCTCTGTGGATCTTGTAATAACCCCCTGGGAAATAGTAGAGGAATTCGAGAAAGCTTATAGAGCCAACCAATCACCCCAAACAATGCTAGATAATAGGGTGATTAGGAAGGGTTTGGTCTATAAGAAGCTTGAGAATTTCCATAGAGATGAGCTCAACCTGTTGTTGGAGGGTAAACACCCTGATGAATTTGCATACAGGCAAATCACAACAGTTGAGCTCAAAAATGGTAGACAGGCCAAGTACATCTCAGAGCTGTACAGTCGGGAGGGATTGTTCGATGGTGTGCCTGAAGACCTCTCCAAAGAAGAACAAATGATATTTCTTCAGGCCTACACCCGAGAATCCTACCGGCTTGTACATGGGAGGTAGATCTCATGGATGGGACAACAGCTCTGTGTCCAATTCCCCAAGACAGAGCTCCCATCCATACTTAGCCAAACAAACACTAGAGACTACCTCTCAGGCCAGTGCTTATCTGGGTCAACTTCTAATCTGATCTAGAAGGAAATAGACCAATCTTTATGCCACCAATAAGTGGGACAATCAATAATTAGAGGTTTTGGCTGCATTGGTTCAGGGGGAGTTTGTTGGACCAAAAGAACCAATGAGCCAAGATCAGGAAACCTCTAAGTCCCACATGCCACTGCAACAACTGCTGAAGACTCCCATCAGCTATTGTGTTCTCTTGCTTGAATGTCAGACTCGAGAGCATCTTAGCTTCAGCTGTTCTGACAAAATCTGAAGAACAAAGTATGAAGATCAAAGAACTGAAGAACAACAGCTGAAGACTCCAAAGTACTGAAGACCAAGTACTGAAGTCTGAAGTACTGATCATTCAAGTACTGAAGACTTCAAGTACTGAAGACCAAGTACTGAAGTATCAAAAGCTGAAGAACTGAAGACCTTCTACTGAAGCATAAAGTCTGAAGACAAAGACTGAAGACAACAGCTGATGATATCTACTGAAGACATCAGCTGTTACATCATCTGAAGCCAAGTCTGAAGACCAAGTACTGAAGACTCAGAGTTTGTCACAACAGCTGAAGAAGTCTTCTTCAGTTGTTGTGATGGTTTTTCCTTTTCAGTAGTTTATTTTGTTTCAGTAGTTGTACAACAGCTGAAGAGCATGTTCTTCAGCTGTCATAGTATCAGTAGTTATAAACGACTGAAGAGTTTGTTCTTCAGTCGTTGTAGGATTTCAGTAGTTTTACTTTTGTCAGTACTTAGGAACTTTTGTAAGAAGATGTCAGTTGTTGACATCTTCAGTAGTTTTATGTTTAGTCAGTTGTAATTTTAATATTCAGTGATGTCAGAAAAAGGACATCACCACCATGCTTTTGCCGCCTATAAAAGGATGGTAAACCATGATGTTTTAAATGCCGAAACGTGCTTAGCAATAAAACATTTAATGTTTCGCAGAACTCTTCTCTCTCTATGTTTATGCTTTTAATTGCAATATCTTTTATGTTCTTGATATAATTGCTAATTAATGTGCTAAATCCGCTGCAAACATAATCTGATTGATCAAACGAGAGGCTGAGATCCTGTCAAATGGTATCAGAGCATACAAGACTTAAGAAATTTATTAGAGTTAATTACATGAAAGGTCGCAATGCTTAGGTCTGAATTTCACTTTCGGTTCACATGTTTGAAAATTTACAAGGTTGGTCCAAACGTTTAAAAAACGTAACACAAATGATCCCTGATATGGATGGAGGTTAAATTCTTCTGTTAATATTTAAAAATAACTAAAATATCCTTTAAAAAATTAAACTAAAATCACCCAATTTTATAATGAAACAGAAGTATATAAGTGGGCCCCACCCGTTTACCATACCTCCGCAAACCCATGCCTTCCTCCCTAGTTGCAGACCCACTGTCACGACCAATTACCACCACCGCAGCCGTCGGCAATAAGCACCATAATCTCCACCTAACACCTTATAATACCACAACCACAACGTCACAGACACATAACCACCACCACTAATTACCACCACCATCTCCAACCGAGCCTTTCCTTCGAAATCTCCGACGATGTGTGTCTTTGATGAAGCTTTTCTTGCATTTACCAATTGATGTAGTTGGAATCTTCACTGGTTACCTATGAAATTGATAACTAATTTGATTTATTAATAAAAGTAGCTTTCCATCTAACTTTTGAACCTCAATTGAAGCCCTTGTTTTCATCAAAGCTTGTTGTGTTCAAAGATGTTATTAATTTAGGGGGATTGGGATTATTTGTTGGAAACACAACCATTGTTTTTATCGAGTGCTTTGTATGTGGAAATGGTTCAATTGTTCAAAAAGCGGCAAGCCGGCGATGGGCTGGGATTAAGGTGGAGGTGAAGTGAACAGGGGTTAGGATGGAGGATAGATGAAGGGTTAAGGTAGAGGTGAGATAGCGCAGGAGACGGTGACAGTGAGGTGAGTGGCGGTGGGCTGAAACGAAGATGAAGGGAGGGGTTGGGTTGTTGGTGAAGGTCACGATTTGGTGTAGTGGTACTGAAGACATAAAATGGAGGGGTTGGGTTGTCAGTGAAGGCCATATGTATATTTAATTAAATTAAAATTATTAATTTTTTTAATAGCTAGGAGTATTTTGGTCATTTTACAAGCACTTAGCGGAAAAAGATAACAACGATCCATGACGGGGATCGTTTGTGCTATATTTTTTTAAACGTTTGGACCAACCTTGTAATTTTTTAAACTTGGGGACCAAAAGTGAAATCAGGTATAAACACAAGGACCTTTTGTGTAATTAACTCAAATTATTAAGAAAACACAAGTTGATTTAAAGTTGTAATAAGAACATTAAGAAATTAATGGTTATTAAACCGTATGATGCAGAGTCGGAAAAAAAGAAATCTTTATACATATAAATTACATATTTGCTAATACTTATTTGTATACTACATTAGTTGTTTTGATTGCAAGGTTGTTTTCTTTATTTAGAAGTAATAGTTTTAATCATTTTTTTACATTTAACCTTAGACAATACAATTTATAACTAACCATTAGTAAACACCTAATATTTCAAATACAAACCAACCCTAAATAATGATTGGTTAAAAAAATCCTAAGTTTGTTTAAGGTGTCAAACAACTAAAAATTGAATGAATATCATCAAGATATGGGTTCCTTAATATGAGATACACTTTGGGAGTGGTAATGTAGAAGCAGACATTGCATTGGAACTGTTAGAGCTGTACAAGATAGTCTATATTATCAACACAGTCAAAGTCAACAAAAGTCAACGTCACGGTCAAAGTCAACACAAAAGTCAAACCCGATACGTTTGAGACGAAGAACCAAGACGAGACGTTGAAGATTTAGATGACTAGAAGTTTTATTGTAATAAATATATTTTGTGTCAACAAAATATATTTAAATATGTTTTAGTCATTTTTATGTTTTATATGTTATTTCCATTAATTAGCCTAAGTCTAGGGGGTTAAGTACAATTAGTGAATATTATATTTATTATAAATAGGTTAATGACAATTAGGTCTAGGATGGTTGAAGGACCAATTGATTGAGGGATTTACTTGTAAATATATCATTTGCAATCTAATTGAATATCAAAGGGGCTTTTATTGTGTTTATCATATTTTGTAAAGATTTGATTCAAGTGTGATTATTCTGGGCTAACAATTTGATATCAGAGCCATTTTGGATCAAATACATTGAGATTTAAAGAATTTGTTACTGATTTTTTGAAGATTTTTAGAGAGAGAAACTAGGGTTTTAGAGAGAGAAAGTAGATCTGAGTTCAAATTTCTACAAATTCAACATCAACAACATCAGATCTATCATTATCCACAACATATATTGGATCTACACCATCTTTTATACAAGAAAAATCAAAGAAAATCTTCTTGAAATTTTCTCTCACACACACTAGTGTGTGTGTTCGTGGTGTTCTTGGAGCTTCAACATCTTTCATCCAGCGAATCTAGAATCATTCTGAATGAAAGTTCAAAGTTTCCGGTGAAATTACAGTTTCGTCCGGCCCAGCGAAACTGCAAATTCCGGCGAAACTGTCAAATTCCGGTGAAATTGTCGATTTCCAGCGAAAATACACCTGCGAAATTAAAGAAAAATCTCAGCGAATTTATAAAAATATAAACATATTTCTGCGAAAATACATTACCCTACAGTAGCAGATTCGCGATCTTAAAATTCCAGCAGTGAAATTACACCTACAACCAAGAAAACCACCTCACCCTCAAACCCCTATCATCTACTTTAACCACAGCCCATCCTCGACCAGATCTACCACTAATCATCCAAGCCGACCACCATCTACACATCGCCACCACCTATTCAAAGCAACCAACCTGCCTAATCCACCCGAAACTGCTAGCACCAGCTCTAACCGGCCACCATCTAGAGTCTTCTTTGTCCATTTAAACCACCAGCCTCTTACTACAACCATCACCGGAAACCCAACCACACCACCACCACCACCACCACCATCACCACCATTACCACACAACCGCAACCCACCATTACCATTACCTCATCACTATTATGGGCTTGAACCATCATTGTCTTCGAGCACCTTAAAACATCAGGTCCAACAACTGCCATTACCGATAGGGGTGGTTGTGGCCACTGTTACCGTCTCACGAGGCGGCTGTCGACATCTCATCCACCACCATATCTTCTTTCGTGACCTGGATCCGTCACCACTACGCGAAAACACCTAGACGACCATCACCATCGTGATCAGGGGGTCGTGATCTTCCCTTTTGTAAGCTCCACTCGCCTTCACTCGTCGCCGGAGTCTCGCCGGAACTCTGGGCGGTCGCCGGAACCGTAAGAGAGATTTTATCTCATCGGCCTCTCTCTCTCTCTCTACACACTTAAGTGTGTGTTTAGTGTGGTGTAAAGAATGGTTTAGGGTTAGGGTTTATGTGTTGTTAAATGGTCCTATTCTCATCAGATTGGGTTTTAAAAAAATTGGGCTGTATTTTTAAATGATGTTTGGGCTAATTAAAAATCAAAGAAATTGGGCTGGGACAATTAATTTCATCTAGTGGGTTACAGAATTTTTTTTAAAAAATTTTGGTCGGGTTATACAATACGTTTAACTCGGGGAAGAAATCTTCAATGATTTAAAAGATTTATAAAAAAAGAAAACTTTAAATCAGATAATCTCACAAGGGCAGAAAGCCAGTTTGACTCTTTTGCAGCAATGAAGAAAGAAAAATTGCTAAGATTGTATAGAGCGACATTTAAAAAAAATTCCCGTGGAGAATTATTTTACAATTTTTGGGAAAAATACTTTTGGGGCGTTTAATTGTTAAATTTTTTAATAAAATGTCATCTTCAGAAGACTTTAAATCAGATAATCTCACAATGGCAGAAAGCCGGTTTGACTCTTTTGCAGCAATGAAGAAAGAAAAATTGACAAATTTGATTGATCGATCCTTAAAGGTGGTAAATAATCTAAAGAAGCATGTTCCAGATCTCAGTAATCATGAACAAATTCAAAAGCTTCTTGACTCGCTTCCGTCTACATGGAATCATCAAGTAAAAATGCTGAAGCAAGAAAGAGGTTATGTCGACACAAAACTTACGGATATGATCAACAGGCTAAAATCTCTCGAGCTGGATATCCAAAGAAACGAATTTCCGCAAGCCGTGTTCCCACATCAAACCCACGCGCTTAATATTGATCTTGTTTCTTCTGTAACAAGCATACTTGATTACAAAACAGAGATGATTGAAAAGTTGAAGTTATTGAGAACTGATTCGGATTTAAATTTTGAATTCAAAGAAACTGTTGAAGAGAACTATGAAGCTTTGAGAGTCGACAATGACAGTAAACCGGAGTCTGTGAAAACTGATGATGATAAAGCTGGAAAAGCTGATAAAAGAGAGAAAGAATCTGAGGCTGACGAGATGCTGAAGGTCAAAGAAGAGGAACAACAACAAATCACAAGGGTTTACAACTATGAAAAGAGCTTCGCTGCAGAAAGAAGTATCTTGGGTCTTCCTTATGAGACGGTTCAGGATATGTGTTCTTTTTCTTGCAAAATTCAATTATTTGGGATTTATAAGGCAAACAGATTGTTATTGGAAAATGAAAAAGAATTAAAAATAATCAATCAGGAATTAAAGAAAAATGAAATTGCTTTTTCAAGAAAACTTAGTAAAGCATTGGATGAAAATGATCTTTTAAGAAGAACCATTTTGGAGCGTAACGTTGAAATTAATATTCTAAGAGAAAGGGCTGTTTTAGCTCAGTTTGAAACGACACATCTTCAAACAAAGCTTGATAAATGGACCCTTTCACACATGAAAAAGGATGAGCTTATTGCTAAACATCAAGGGGCACGGGTAAAACATGGGATTGGATATAAATCTGATATTGAAACTGTATTTAATCAGTTCCACCCCCTTCTACTTTATGTTATTCACCAATCCCCATACCTCATTCAAAAATGATTTATTTGAACAACCTACTAATAGTTTGCATGCAGGTTTGAGCGGTGTCAGTCTTAATGAGGTGCGAGATGATTATGATTATGCAACTGGTATGGGATACAATAAACCGAATGCTGACAGTCAAGCTAACTATTGTTCAGTCCCGGTTGTTTGTAAATCTATATCTACTATTTATTCTAACTTCTTTGATAAGTTTAAAGCAGGTGAAATTCCTACTTTTGAGCCTATCAGGGTTGTGAAAGAAGAGATAAATCAGGAATCACCTAATCATCAAGTTCCAAAAACAACAACACATGCTATTCCTGTCAATCAAGATCCATTGGAAGTAGATTTGTGTATACGAGACTGGACAAGCTCAGATGATGAATCAAACACAGAGGATAGTGTCAGTTCCTCAAAGACCAAGATATCATCTGAAATTTTCAAATCTCAAAAGCTTCCAAAAGCTAAATCAAGACCAATACAGATCTCTTCTCCAACTGCAAAACAACCCAGTCAATCAGTGAAGATCTCATTCCCTATCCAGTACAACAAACACCAAAACAAGCAAGAATATGTAATAACCTCAAAGCAATCTCCACTTCCAAATACTACACACGGGTCAGTCAAGCATCAAAAGCCTTTCAAGGCTTGTTTTGAGTGTGGAAAAGAAGGTCATGTGGTAAAGAAGTGCCCTTAAAGACTTGCTTCAAATGGTAAAGACAAACTAAATTTCTTCTCCAGGTGTAAGTCTACAAAGAATGTTCCAGACGGTAAAGGCGACACGGGTTGCTTCTCTGTTCAAGAGGTAAAAAGCACACATCTTTGAATGGTTGGATGAAAAACCCTCCTTCCAAACCTTTTCATGTGAAGCCGATTTCACATATTCAAAGATGAAAATGACCAAAAGTCCAAAACCAAATTCTTTTCTTTCCGGTCTTAAACAGAAAATGCTTTCCAAATTTAATTCATTCAAATCCGAATTAATTGAACCAAAACAAATTTGGCAAATTAAAAAGAAGGATACAGATATCCCCGATATTTCAACAGATTGTGTGTTGAAGCAGGTTACTTCTACCGTTGCAAAAGGAACATCCTGGACTATGATGGTCGGGGTTTCCCTTTCAAACTAATCTGTTTATGAGTGTAGGAACAATTCAGGTGGACTGTTAGTAATTTGGTTTACTGACAGAGATTGTTGCTAATTCAAATTTGAGGCGGAACAAACAGGTTAAGGTCATGGTATTTCATCCATAATTTGGATTACACAATCACAGTTCTCAATTCACAGTCACTACATATTTTTTGATAATTCATTTCTTATCTTGATATCAGTGTAGTTTGGAAGATCTTCTTTGGTAAATTTATATTTTTACATAGTTTTATAAAAAGAAATATATATATATATATATATATATATATATATATATATATATATATAAAAAATTAAAAAAAAGAAAAAAAAGAAAAAAAAGAAAAGTGGTTTGCAAAAATATAAATTTAGGGGGAGAGTATAATAAAGATAAAAAAAATGAAAATGAAAAGAGAACTGGGAACTTGATTCGAGATGACTGAGAAATGATTGTATATCTTCGTGAAATGCTTGTTCTTGCATGACTTGCGCTTTAAAATGAGAAATGATAGTAACTGATACTGTTATTTGATTCACATCTTATTTTTAATTGCAAGTAAAAGAAAAACATACAGTTTCTTTAATGATATGCTTGATAGACTCAGCCTGAAGAATAAAGTAGACAACAAAATAATGATTTAAATTAAAATATATGCTTAAGGATGTCTGGACGTAATCATTTTGGCCTGCACAAAAACTGAGTCCCGACAAAAATTGGATTGAGAATTGATCTTTCACCCACCATGATACAAATCATATAAGCCATATCTTTTATCCATGTTTGGTGTATTTATGTGTCTTGTGTTTGTGCTAATCTCCTCTGTTGTACGGAAGTACTGACCTGGAGTGATGATTTTCTTTGCTGTACGATAGTATTGACCTGGAGCTCTAATCAGCACACAATTAAATGGTCATCTCCTTTGTTATATGTGAGTATAGACCTGGAACTCTCACTATTTTGATCTAAGTTGTGTCAAATCATCTAACGATGAATTCATCACATAATACAATATTCTGTTGATAATCACTTGCACACTAATGCACAAGCCTTGCTCTATAAAGATCATAACACAATTCAAGAATTCCTGAGGTTGGGTGACGGTTTTTTTCAAATGATTGTGGGGTCCTAGCATTCTAAAGTATTTAATCAAACCTTAATGAATCATCTGCTGCTTGTTGAAAAAGATAGGACATGGGTTTAAATGGATAAACATATCAATAATCGTTATTGATCTGTTTGAAAATTTCAAAATCTTTTAAAGACTGTGATTAGATTTAGTTATTAGAGTGATCTCATTGCTTGTCGATGTTTAAATTCATCTTTCTGCTAAAGTATATCTTGAGGATGTGATCTCATGATCGATTCAGTTCTCGGTAATTAAAAATGTTATAATAAATGTATATAATAAAAATAAAAAAATTATAATAAATTTTCTTTCAAAATTCTTTTAGGTCTTTCATATTATGTTGTTACAATTTTATCATTTTTCATGCATTTCACAGAAATTACACACAAACGAACACGGGTTCGCTTGTTTTCACACATAGATAAACACGGGTTCATTTTGTTAAAATGAAATGATCTAATTAGAAATGTTGAGAATGTGTTTGAGAATGTCTTTCAGATTTTTGCTGTAAATGATGGCCGATCATCAGTTGAGCAGTGTAAGATGGCGAGCTAGGAATCCTCCTCCTACATCTTCTGAAGCACTCAAGATTAGAGATTTGAGAAAGTCGTTCTAATATATTCACAAAGGATGCACTTGAAAAGGGGGAGCTGTGAATCCAAGGATCGCTATTCAGGAATTATCAGTATTAAAATAAATCAATTTAATGATCGCGGAATTATCATTAATTGACGTTTAATTATTTGAATGATTAATTATGAACACAACCACAGATACACAGTAAATGCAAAATCAATAATTATTCAAAAGTATTTCATTAACTATAACGTAATGATTACAAAAGAATAATAATGAATACTATAAACAATCGAATACAGTGTATCAAATAATGTTGATGTTGATGCGACGGCGATTAGGGTTGCACAATGGTGTAACTTGACAGCCGTAATAATGATTGATTGTGTTCTCCGAGATGTGAAACCTAGGACTCATATTTATAGATGATTTGAGTCGGTTAAGGAAACACCGGATCTCTCGGGATTTGTTGTTGATCTTGTTGACTTGTTTGACTTCTTGGAATTGATAATCACACAAGTATAATGGTCTTCCGCAGGAGTCTTGTCTTCCGCAGATCTTCTGTTCTTCCGTAGGAGATTTGCTTTTCCGTAGGAATGTTGTTCTTCCGTAGATAATCCTTCTTCCGTAGGAGTCTTCACTTCATGGAACTTGATCATCCGTAGGAACTTATACTTGGTCATTTGGTCTTGTATGAAACATATCTACGGATTAACAAAATTGTTCATCCGTAGATGTTTCTTACACTTAGTCAGTTTTATCAAATCCATCCCAAGAATATTGTTTCTCCTGTCAAAGCACAAATCAACACACATACATATATGGGGTTAACCTATAGATTCAAATCACATATATATATATTTTGACTGTTACAAATGTTAATTACAAGACTTGATTTTCAAGTACTAAGCCTATACAAAATTGATCTAGTCCTATACAATCTAGACCTAACAATACTCCCCCTTAGGCTTAGCTCCTTGTAATCAGTCCTTCAAAACTGCTAGCTCCTTGACTCTTGATATAATTTTGTTGTAGAAGTAAGATACAGCTGCCTTTTGATCATCATACTTGTATTTGATCTCCATTTTGCTGATCTTCTTCAGAGTCTCGTAGCCAAGTCCCAGAACATCCTCTTCTGTAGTGAGAGTCTCTAATACTCGGTCATTCTTCACTACTTCAAGTTCATCTTGTTCGGAGAGGCGAAGTTCTGAGACTTCTTCATATTCTGTTCCCTTCAGCAAGCCTGCATTATGTCTTCGTCGTTTGTAGGCTTTTGCATGAAGTTTGTCGATGACTTGGATCATGTGTACAAGCAGGAACAGATCATTTTGAGCTGCTTCATCACTCAGCTTCGGAAAGAATTTGTCATGAAGGTAAGAAGTGTAGCTTGGATGAAGCAACTTGATCTCCGCAGGATCAAAAATCCTGATATTTTCTGCACGTTTGTTCTCTGCATTTCTCATCAGCACCAGCTCTTTTGTCCTCTCTACATATCCCCACTCAGTAATAGGGAGTGTGTATTGAGTTCCTTCAATCCGTTTGATGGCTGCTGATGTTCTGTTATTGTATCCAACCCTCTTCAGAAATTCATCATCTACTGAGTCAGAGGCATTGGACTTGGATCTTTTCTGCCCATGAGTTATTCGTTTGTGAGCATCATCATCTCTTTTAGCTCCTATGATCACATCATCCTTGAACCTTGTTTTCAGTTGACCCACTCTGCTTGAGAAGTCCCTGCCCCTTGGGTGTATTGGATGATTTGTCAAAGAAAGGCTTTGCAGGTCCTTTAAGTCATTCTCAGAAAGGCAGAGTACTGAAAACACATCACGGAAGTATTCAACTCTTCCTGATGTCCTTTTAATCACTGCACAATCCCACTCCTGGTCATATTTCCATGCCATTATTTTATTTTCTTCAGCTGAGTTGGGAGTTGTGATGTGATCAATCAACTGAATCAGAGTGGACTTCTGATCAGTGATTTCTCTGACAGTGGTACCAAGGGGCCATACTTTGCCTGGAATGACTTCCCTTGGTTCCCTGATCAGCTTATCTTTAGCTTTATGCTGATCCTTGGGTTCTACAGTGATTGGATCAGCAGATGATTTGCTTTGTTTGTCATCAGTAGGATGAGGAGCTGTTGTTCTGAATTTTACACCTGTTTCCAGCTCCACCTTCATTACATGCTCCATCATCCTCCGCAGCTCACCAGTAGTTCTACCTTTAAGTTCATGTGGCTTGTAATTGTGACCCTGTAACCAGCAAGTCATATTGTACTTTGAGAGTTTTGCTGTGTCACAGTGGCCCAATTCTTTCTTTAATTTCTCCAATGATTGAAAAGTGGTAAAGGCTTCATAATCACAATTTGGGATTATGAACCTTGCAAATTCAAATTCTTTCAATGCATTGGTCATCTCTGAAGTGTTCATCCTCTCAACCATGTCATACGGAAACCCAATGTTGATGAGGGTCATAAACATGCTTGAGTCAGGCCTCTCTTCCAAGATATCAGCAGTTGTCAGAAGGTCATCGGCCTTTCCACCTTTATCAGCAGTGGGGGAATCCATCCGTGTTAATTCCTCCCACTCTTTGTCACTATCTTCTTTTTCTCCGGAAGATACCTTCACAGCAGAAACTTCTACTGAAGGTGTGTGATCAGGAGATGGAACTTTTGATTTCTTCGGGGAGCTTTCTTCTTCTTGTTTCTTTTGTGTGGCTCCGAAGTATTTTCTTTTTCGGGTGTAGGATATCAGCGGCTTAGTAGCTCGACCCGATTGTTTTTCTGGTTCAGCACTTGTATCAACTTTTGTTTTCAAATCAGATAGCTTTCTCTTCAGGCTCTCTATTTCCATATCCTTTTGCTTAATTAGCTCGGCCTTTTCATTTTGTTCTTGTTTCAAAGTTGCCTCTAGTTCCCGTTTGGTTTTGAACAATGCATCAATGATTTCATTGTTGCATTGAGCATCTTCTCTCAGCCTTTTCAAACTGGCATCCTTCTTTGTTAGCTCTTCATCCTTTTCTTGGATGACTCCGTATAGCTCCACAATCCTTTGTTTTCTTTTGTTGGATTTAAGCACCAACTTGTTATATTTTGCCACCAAAAAGCTCTTGCTCACAGGGATGTCGCTGTCACTTAAGTCATCTTCATTGTAAGCAGTGACATCCTGAGCAGAAGTTTGAGTCTCCCCGGGTTCATCAGCAGGTATTGGCTCGGTATGAGCTGATGAAGGGGTTCATCTGTGTGAGTTGGAGAGAAGGGAATAGTGCTGGCTTCAGATAGTAATTCGGTGTCTCCTGAGTGTACAGAGTGTACAGACTCAGTCACCTCAAGTGGTTCAGTCTCAGCACTTTCCGGAGATTGGGGTTTTGGGGATTCTGGTGGTGGTTGTATGGGTGATTGGGCTTGGAGTGGAGAGAATGGTTGTGTGTGATGAGATGAAGATGATGATATCAGAACAGGTGATTGGTGTGGCTGAATTGGAGAGATTGGTTGGGTGTTGAGGCTTGAAGGTGATTGTGGTTGTTGAGGTGATTGGCTTGATGATGCATGTTGTAGTGGTGGTGTTTGGATTGGTGATTGTTGTTGGTGTTGTGGTGTTTGGTGTGGTGAGTGAGAAGATTGAGCAGAATCAGCAGATGATTCAGCTTCATATTCCCACGCCAACTCTTGTGGCAGATCAGCATGTGGATCAATAACATGTGCAAACATAGGCATGTCAGGACCTTCATACTTTCCACTCAGTTTATTCAGCACCGATTTGTTCAGGTGAGCTTGAACAAACACTTCTCCAACCCTGTTCAAGCTTGGGAGCTCAGAGTTAATCACCAATTGCAGGAATCTGGGGAACATGTACATCTTCGCATTCTTTTGTAATTTGACTTGCTCGCACAAACAGTTGAAGATGTATCTTGCATAATTGTAGATTCTTCCCTCAAACACCCCAATAATTCCTGATGAGATGTGTCGAGAAAATCTGTCTAATCCCGACTTTCGGTTTGACATGCACTTCAGGTAGGTGTGACATAAAAACCTGTACGGTTTGCACAGCCTACCCTTTTTGATTTCTCCTTTTTCATAGTCACCATCGTACCCCATGAGATTGAATACCTTTTCTATGTATTCATTCTCGAAAACGTCCGGGTGACCTATCTCTCTATCTCCGAGTTCCAAGCATCTTCGTAAGGTGCTTTCATTCACTCGAAGACGCTGACCCAGAACTTCAGCTACTATGACCTCCTCATTGTTTTGTTCTTCCACTCGAGCCGAATTCCAAAATCCGATTATGTGCGACTGATGAATCACAGGCTCAGCCGTCAAGGCGTAAAAGAGCCTGGATCGTCGGAGATATCTGATGATATCTCGACATCCTTCCGCTGCTGGATCATCAGCGTTCAAGTATGCACACACATTATGCTCCTTAGCAAATCTATTTGCCATCTGCAAAGAAAATCAAGTTAGAAAACACGCAGTTGAATCGTTTGAATGACAATAATCGATTAACCAGTTCCGTATTGATGTTTACGACATGATTTACCTTTGCAGTAACTGTAATCGGTTACCGGATAATGTTGATTTTTTTTTGAAATTTTGAAAAGGGGGAAAAGGTGCGATTTTCTAGGTTAATCTGAAAAAGTGCTCTGTAAAAGTGAAATGAATTTTAAGAGTCAGACACCTTATTTGTAGTCCAACAAATTAACTTCTTTTATTAATTATGTTGGCCTCACATTATGTTGGGCCCACTTTCATTTATTCCTACGTTGGACCCACTTCCATTTATTCCTTTTCATATCCCAAGTGTTTAGAATGCATTATCTCTTCCGCAGAACATCTGCGGAACCTTGACATCTGCGGATGTCAACATCTTCGGAACTTTACATTGGATGTAAGTTCAAATAATGCATTTGTTTTGTTTTGCTTGTTTTGCTGCTGAATCAGAGATCACATAATACTTCTACGGATGAGCGGTATTACTGTGACTTCTGCGGATGCAGAAATTTCACTGTTACTTCTACGGATGAGAAGTATTACTGAAACTTCTGCGGATGCAGAAATTTCACTATTACTTCTACGGATGAGAAGTATTACTGAAACTTCTGCGGAGCTTAAAGTTTAGAAAACTTTAAATGTATGATATCTACTTAGTAGACTCAATTGTTGATGTTGGACATTGTTGACTTCATTTGCATGGCAATGTAGTACAAGAAAGCAAGTGTCCTGTATCCTGCATTCAAGTTAGTGCTCAAGATCCAATTCCTTCAAAATAATTTAGATCAATTATCAGCTTTTATTGTTTGTTTTTCATGCATGAACTACTCCCCCTAAATTTGTGATTAATGTGAAACTGTTGCATTCATCATAAATTTAAGTTGTGAACAGGCATGACGGGCTTATGACATTCTAAATGAGAGAAATTCTGTTGAAATAACAAGTAAGCATCTGTGAAACAGGTACATGCAGGCATATATATATAGAGGGATCATACTATAAATTGGCTTCTGCTGATGGTGTTAGTTGATTCAACACATATCTGATTGCAAGTATATAGATCCACTTAAATTCAAACAAGAGTGTTGTATCAACTAGGCATGCAAGTTATCATGTTGTGAAGTTTGTTAATCAGTAGTAGTCATGAGTCCCACATTCAATTATCGTTAGAGTATGTCTTCCGTAGATGAGGCAAATCACTACATTCCACACTTAGAGACTATGTACATTAAGTTATAAGTTCTATCTTGAGACAATGTTCAGTCTCATGAATGCTTTGATGTGATAGCTCTTGAGCTTGAAGTTCAATGGATCACAAGTGATTCCTTTTTAGAGCTGAAATATGATCTTCATAGTCACCAGGTCTTTACTTTCGTAAAACAGAGGTGAACTTTAACCCAGGTCTTTGTTGACACAAAACAGAGGGAGAATGAAGATCACACTTGTTAATCACATTCCCAGGTCTTTGTTCACACAAAACAGAGGGAATATGATTTTGCAAAGATAGAATATTATAAAGTATTTTACATAGTGTGCTTGTGTAAGTGATTTGAGCACAGTAGGAGAGAACATACCTTCATGATTCTCAAATGGAATCCTCACAGACAGTTACCTTATGTTTTTAGTTTGGCATGCTCTTAGCTTTGTTCCCACTCAAGTTGAACCTACTCACATATCAGTATGATATAAGTCAGATTGAGTGTTTGTTTAATAGCCAAGTATAGTCTACTATCATTTCCCATATATAATGCATGTATAGATGTTCTAACAGACACTTAAGTTATCCTCAACGATTACTCTTCACAAAGTCAATCATAAGCTTTTGTTGATTTATTCTAAGTTAATCATCCCTAAAGATTCTATCAGAAAATTGAATCTAACAGAATCAAATGCTTTAGTAAACAAATCAGCAAGCTGATTGGTTGTGTCTACTTTGACTAACTTGATCAGACCTTTTTCAGAGCAATCTCTCAGAAAATGGTATCTGATTTCTATATGTTTTGTTTTACTATGTTGAACTGGGTTAGCAGTTATAAACATAGCAGCTGAATTATCAATATGAATTGGTGTATGAAGGAAATTGTAACCATAATCAAGTAATTGGTTTTGCAACCAAAGTACTTGAGAGCAACCTGCGGAAGCAGCTATGTACTCTGCTTCAGCCGTGGATACAGATACATTTGTTTGCTTCTTGCACTGCCATGAAACAAGTCTTGGTCCTAAGAATTGACATCCACCAGTTGTGGATTTTCTGTTGTTGTTGCACCCTCCATAGTCACTATCTGAGTATGAGTAGAGGCTAAAGTCTCCATCTTTGGGATACCAAAGTCCCAATGCAGGTTTGCCTTTCAGATATCTGAAAATCCTCTTTACTGCATTCAAATGTGACTCCTTTGGGTCTGATTGATACCTGGCACAAACACAAACAGCAAACATTATGTCAGGTCTACTGGCAGTTAAATACATTAAAGAACCGATCATAGATCTGTACAATCTTTGATCTACGGATTTGCCAGCAGGGTCAGGCACAATCTTGTCTATTGTTGATGCTGGTGTCTTGCATGAAGTGGAATCAGCAAGATTGTACTTCTTCAAAATTTGATGAATGTACTTCTCTTGATTGATGAAAATGCCATCTGATTTCTGATGAACTTGTAAGCCAAGGAAGAAAGTCAATTCTCCCATGGAGCTCATCTGAAATTCAGATTTCATTAAGTCTTCAAAATTTTGACACAGCTTCTTATTGGTTGATCCAAAGATGATGTCATCAACATATATTTGAACAACCAAAAGGTCTTGATGTTCTTGTTTGAGGAAGAGTGTCTGATCAATAGTTCCTCTCTTGTACCCATTCTTCAGCAAGAAGGATGATAGTGTATCATACCACTTTCTGGGTGCTTGATGAAGACCGTACAAGGCTTTGTCAAGCTTGTATACTCTATGTGGATAATCAGGGTCTTCAAAACCAGGGGGTTGTGCCACATAGACTTCTTCATCAATTTTCCCATAAAGGAAAGCACACTTGACATCCATCTGATAGACTGTGAACTTCTTGAATGCTGCATAGGCTAGGAAGACTCGTATAGCTTCAATCCTTGCAACTGGGGCAAAGACTTCATCATAGTCTATTCCTTCTTCCTGAGTGTATCCCTGTGCAATGAGTCTGGCCTTGTTTCTTACTATGATACCTCTGTCATCCAGCTTGTTCTTGAAAAGCCATCTTGTGCCAATTGGATGTTGACCTGAAGGCAAATCGACAAGAGTCCACACTTTCTGTTTTCTAAATTGTTGCAACTCTTCTTGCATGGCCTCAATCCAGCTGTTGTCTTTCAGTGCAGCTGTGATGTTTGCAGGGACTGTTTGAGATAAAAAGCAGGTGAACAAACAAATGTTTGCCACACCTCCTTTGCTCCTTGTGGTTCTGGCATGCAGGTCCCCAATGATGTTGTCTGTTGGATGAGATTTGTGTACTCTGCTTGTTGAAACAGCATCAACTTGAACTGTGGAGTCCAAGTTAGTGAAATCCATTGAAGATGGTGTCAGCTGAGAAGTCGAGTCAATGAAATAATCAAAAGGCTCATGATCGTTCGGATCAGCTGGTGTTTGATTGGCTGCTTTGTCTTCTTTCGCAGGAAGTTCTACGGAATCAGCATTTTGTTGTTCCGCAGGAGGTTCTACGGAAGCAGTATTTTGTTCTTCCGCAGGAAGTTCTACGGAAGCAGTATTTTGTACTTCCGTAGGAGTTATATCATCCACGGACGAACAATGTTGGTCAGCTGGTAATGGTTGGATGACTGCCTCTTCATTTCTAGCATCAGTAGTAACATCTACGGATGAGGGAACATCTGCGGATGAATTTACATGTGCTGGGGATGAAGAGTTAGCTTCTCCAGAAATAGCTTCATGCTGCTGACTTGATCTTTGCTGTGGTTCAGGTGGCACACGTGCTCTTGGTGGATCAGCTGTTAAAGGCACTTCATTCACACTTGGTGGCACAAAAGGATAACATGTATCCGCAGCACCTGCATTGATCAAATAACCAGTGTTAAATGATTCTGTTAATGCATCTATATCAAATAACCAAGATGATCCTTTTACATTGGTAGTAAACATGGATTCATCAAAAGAAACATTGGGAGTTTCTTCAACTATGTTATGTTCTGGAATGTACACCCTGTATGATTTAGAAGTGGATGAATATCCAACAAAGAAACCATCATAGGCTTTTTCAGAAAATTTTCCCAATTGTTCTTTAGTATTTAAAACAGACACATGACACCCAAAAGCTCTAAGATATCCTATAAAAGGTTTTCTTTTAAATAAGAGTTCGTAAGGTGTTTTATTATGTTCTTTGACTATCAAAGTTCTGTTTTGAACGTTGCAGGCTGTATTCACAGCTTCTGCCCAGAATGTAATGGGCAGCTGAGAATCAGCTAGCATTGTTCTGGCTGCTTCTATCAGTGTTCTATTTCGCCTTTCAGCCACTCCATTTTGTTGTGGAGTTCTTGGGGCACTGAATTGTCTAGCTATTCCTTTAGTCCTGCAAAAAGAATCCAAATCAGCATTAACAAATTCAGTTCCATTGTCACTCCTAAAAATTTTAACTTTTAAATCAAGTTGATTCTCAATCTTGATTACAAAGTCCATTAATGTTTCAGATGTTTCACTTTTATGTTTTAAGAAAAAGACCCATGTAAATCTAGTGAAATCATCAACTATCACCAAACAATATTGTCTTTTTCCAATGCTCAGCACATTGGTTTGACCAAAGAGATCCATGTGAAGCAATTTGAGTGGTGTAGTGTTTGAGTTGATTGTTTTGGATTTGTGTGACACTCTGTGTTGTTTTCCTTTATAACATGAAGAACAGTGATTAGAACAATGAAATTCTTTCTTTGGTAATCCAATGACTAAGTCATTTTTCACCAATTTATTCATGTTCTTCATGTTGGAATGGACAAGCCTTCTATGCCACAATAGAGATTCATCTTCGGAAGTTTTGGACAGCAGGCATGTCTCATGTTTGGTGAGAGTGGTGTTGTTCATATCCAAGATGTATGTGTTGCCTTTTCTTGATGCTTTAAGAAGTATCCAGTCTTCTGGAACTGTAAAACCTGGCTTAAGATTGTAACAGTTAGTGTTATCAAATAGTGTTAAATATTTTGATCACAAATTTGGGAAACACTAAGTAAATTATACTGCAAATTTTCACAGTAATTTACTTTATCAAATGTTAAAACACCATTAGTTACCATTCCTTCACCAACAATTTTACCTCCCTTCTTATCCCCACCAAATGCCACATAAGAGGCATGTTTATGTTTGAAGTCATGGAGAAGTGCACAGTTGCCTGTCATATGTCTGGAACAACCACTGTCAACATACCACTTGTTGTCAGCTCTCCATAATTGTTCCTGCACACAAAAAGAAATTAGTTAGTCTTGACAATCCAAGGCTTAATTGTCTTGGATTTGCCAGATGTGTCAACTATAGTTACTCCTTCATGAATTAATCTTGAAGTTTCATTATTAGTTGGTTCTTTTTGATCTGATGTTTGTGAGGATGATTCTATTGAAGATGATTCGGGTTTCTGAGTGTCTTCATGCTTATCCGAGTCTTTCTTCAACTTAGCTTGTTTTGGTTGGTAACTCAACTTTGAAAATCTTGTAGCCTTGAAGGTTTCTTCATCTTTCTGTTTTGATTGGGACACAGAAGTTCCTTTATCAAAGTTGTCAAAGAAATCATCAACAGCTTCCGGTTGTTTATCAGACAAATCCACCTTTTTATGAGGTGTCTTAGCCTGTGTTGGCATTTTCTTCTTCACAGTCTTGTCAGCAACAGATGATCTTTTCTTTGAATTTTGTTTTTCCTGCTCAGGCTTTGTCTTTTGTCACTTTCTGAGTCTGTTGATGTACCTTGTGATTTCTTGTTGCTCTTTTTCTTGTTCTTCTTATTAAAATAACATTCCTGAGTGGAATGGTTATTTTTCTCACATATAGCACAATGTTTGTTGAAGAAACATTCATCAGTCATGTGATTGTTCATGTTGCAAATGGAACAGTAACTACTGAAGTAGCATTCATCAGTGCTGTGATTCTTCATATCACACCATTTGCAATATTTCTCAGAATTTTCTTCTTCAGCCTTCTTTTTGGTCTTTTTCTGACTAGCTGAGCCATCCGTTGATTTCTTCTTGGGTTCATCAGCTGGTAATTCTTCATGTTTATTTGTGGATGGCTTCTGTTGTTTGACATTTAGCTTTTTGTGAGCATGTTTGATGTTTTCCCTTTTCATCTCATCCACATTTTCAGTGTCTTTCTTCCGTTGTTTTTCTGCGGAATCATTAGTCTTTGTCTTCCGCAGATGATCTACGGACTTGGCAGTTTTTGCTTTCCGCAGATGTTCTGCGGATTCCTCAGTCTGTTCTTTCCGAGGATTCTTGTTTGAATATTTCTTACCTTTATCAGATGACAAAGGTGATTTTGTGCTTGATCCGCAGCTGTCGATCTTGGGAAGATGCAGTTCTTGTAATCCTTCATTCAGTTCAGCAATCCTCTTACAAATGGTCTTCAGCATGTTCCGTTGCTTTGGCGGATATTGCAGCTTTGATTCTTCAAGTACTCGTGGAAGACCAGGTTCAACTTGAACATTCTTACCAATGTTCAGTTGAACATTATCATGTTCATCAGAATCATCCAGGTCATCATAGTTATCAAAATCTGATTCATTATGTTTAATTGACTCTGATTCAGTTGATTCAGTTTCACTCATCTCAGCTTTATTGTTGTTTATTTGACTATCCTTTTTGTCAATGTTGGTGCTTTGCACAAAATGATTTGACAAGTTGTTAGTCATTGTTTCAGGTAAAGGTGTGTAGTTATTATTAATAGGTGGTGCCACTGCATTATAACCCAACCCTGACCTGTTCTTTGATTCAATATGAGAATTGAGTAACTTCTCATATTGCTGAGATGATAATTGAAACTTCTGAAGTTTCACTTCAGTAGATGCATGATCAGCCATGGATTTAGTTAAGGAAGTGGTCAGATGCTCAACTTGGGCTTTTAGGCTGTAGTTTTCAGAAACATATTTTTCTAAATCTTTTTGTAAAGAGTTTATTTTGATTTGATATAGTTTCTGTTCTCTTAAGTGTGATTCATTTAAAACCATAGTTTCTTTTACTTTATCAGCCAGTTGTTGAGCATGGACTCTATATCTTTCAACTTCCTCAACACAAGTTGATGAATATAATCTCTCTTTTACCTCTTTGGCCATTGGAGGAACTTTGTTTTCCATATGTGCCATCAGTGCTTGATTCTCCTCGATCACTTCCTTCTCATACAGGCTCCAGTCACATGTTCCATCCTGAAGTATGATCAGACCTGTCTCCTTAGAGTTGCTTGGTCCTGCTGATGTATTTGTGGCTGGTGGGGATGTGAGCTGAGGTTGTCTATGCAGAGATCTTTGAGAGGTTGACTGCTGATTCTGATAGTGTTGTTGCTGATGATGTTGTTGTTGCTGCTGCTGATGCTGTGGAGTTGATTGTTGATTGCATTCTCTAGAAAAATGACCATAGAGATTGCACTTGTAGCATCTGACCTTAGACTTATCAACTCCAATCTTCGATGTTTTGCTTGCTGCTGCCAGATTTTTGTTTCTTCGAAGATATTGCTTGGCTCTGTAGGCAATCATAGCCATCTGCCATTGCAGATCCATCTCTTCTACAACATCAGGAGGGAGTTCCTCCAAATCTTGCTGGCAGATGTTTGCTGCTGTAAGGGAACTTCCAAGATAAGCTTGAAAACTAGAACTAAAAGCTGCAAAGGCTGCTTTTTGTTCTTCAGAATCCAATATCACAGTTATTGGTTCTGAATTTGCTGTTGATGAAGGCTCTCTTTTCTCTGTAGATTTAGCCTTTTCCTTTTGAGTTTTACTCTGAGATGACTTTTTAGTGGGTTTAGATGCATAGAAGCTTACTTCTTCTTCATTGTCACTCAGAGCACAAGAGTTATCATCTTCATTATTAGATATAAATGCACTACCAGCATTCTTTGTTTCCTTGAAGTGATAAGGTGAGACATGAGTTCTCACACTCTTGTTTCTTGATTGTTCATCCAGTTCAAGTGCTTCAACCTTGGCAACTAGTGTATCTAGACCAGTTGTCTTCAGATCTATGGTGTTTTTGAACATGGAGACTGTTTGCTTCCAACTTTCAGGCAAAGTATGGAGCATCTTTTTGTTCAGTTCCTCAGTTGTGTATTTTAACTCCAAGATGTTCATCTCAGTGACGAGTTGCATGAATCTATGGAGTTGCTGAGGAATTGATTCACCCTCAATATGATGAAAAGTTTCATACTGTGATCTAAGGGTGTCTTTCCTTATGCTTCTGATTTCATCACTCCCTTCACAGAGAGTGTGAAGTATCTTCCATAGGGAATTTGCTGTTTTATAGTTCTCGCACCTGATCAAGATTTCTTCAGGTAAAGCCATACTCAGCAAGCTGTATGCTTTAATATCGACTTTAACCTTCTTGACATCATCAGGTGGCAAGTCCTTAGTGCTGATTGGCTGGTTTTTGTCATTATAATCCGGCCCAAGAGTGGGTGGAATATAAGGACCTTGTGTGATGGACTCCCACAAGTCAGAATCAGTGTAGTTCACATGATTTCTGAACTTGATCTTCCAGGATTTAAAATCAGCTTTTGTTTCCAACTTTGGTGGTTGATAAGATCCTCCTCCAAAAGTACTCATGTTTAACTGCAAAACAAGATTTAAAATTTAAATGCTTGAATTGACAAATCTATCAAAGACGCAGATCTAGTATTCAATGGATTTGAATATAGATCTAAATCAAACAAGCAATAAGAGAATGCTTGCTGAAAGACAAGTCGTTGATTTAATTGTTTGAAAATCAATTAAACAATTTTAATACTGATAGATCAATTGATCTAAATCAATGAGCACCAATTGCTCTGATACCACCTGTGAATCCAAGGATCGCTATTCAGGAATTATCAGTATTAAAATAAATCAATTTAATGATCGCGGAATTATCATTAATTGACGTTTAATTATTTGAATGATTAATTATGAACACAACCACAGATACACAGTAAATGCAAAATCAATAATTATTCAAAAGTATTTCATTAACTATAACGTAATGATTACAAAAGAATAATAATGAATACTATAAACAATCGAATACAGTGTATCAAATAATGTTGATGTTGATGCGACGGCGATTAGGGTTGCACAATGGTGTAACTTGACAGCCGTAATAATGATTGATTGTGTTCTCCGAGATGTGAAACCTAGGACTCATATTTATAGATGATTTGAGTCGGTTAAGGAAACACCGGATCTCTCGGGATTTGTTGTTGATCTTGTTGACTTGTTTGACTTCTTGGAATTGATAATCACACAAGTATAATGGTCTTCCGCAGGAGTCTTGTCTTCCGCAGATCTTCTGTTCTTCCGTAGGAGATTTGCTTTTCCGTAGGAATGTTGTTCTTCCGTAGATAATCCTTCTTCCGTAGGAGTCTTCACTTCATGGAACTTGATCATCCGTAGGAACTTATACTTGGTCATTTGGTCTTGTATGAAACATATCTACGGATTAACAAAATTGTTCATCCGTAGATGTTTCTTACACTTAGTCAGTTTTATCAAATCCATCCCAAGAATATTGTTTCTCCTGTCAAAGCACAAATCAACACACATACATATATGGGGTTAACCTATAGATTCAAATCACATATATATATATTTTGACTGTTACAAATGTTAATTACAAGACTTGATTTTCAAGTACTAAGCCTATACAAAATTGATCTAGTCCTATACAATCTAGACCTAACAGGAGCATATAAATAGGGGGAGCTTATGAGATGAATAATCTTTCTCATCAGATTCAGAAAGCTTCAATTTGAATATTTTTCTATGGTTGACTTCTCGGTGATGAATTTGTTTGAAGACGTTGATAATGATAGACTAAGGGGGAGTATTGTTGGAGCTGTACAAGATAGTCTATATTATCAACACCGTCAAAGTTAGCAAAAGCCAACGTCACGGTCAAACTCAACGCAACAGTCAAACCCGATACGTTCGAGACGAAGAACCAAGACGAGACGTTGAAGATTTAGATGACTAGGAGTTTTATTGTAATAAATATATTTTATGTCAACAAAATATATTTAAATATGTTTTAGTCATTTTTATGTTTTATATGTTATTTCCATTAATTAGCCTAAGTTTAGGGGGTTAAGTGCAATTAGTGAATATTATATTCATTATAAATAGGTTAATGACAATTAGGTCTAGGATGGTTGAATGACCAATTGATTGAGGAATTTACTTGTAAACATATCATTTGCAATCTAATTAAAGATCAAAGGGGATTTTATTGTGTTTATCATATTTTGATCCATAATCTTCATGATTTGATTCAAGTGTGATTATTCTGGGCTAACAGGAACAAATAAAAACGTAAACATCATGACATAATACAATCTATACATATAACATGTCACACCCCAACCTTAACGGCGAAAACGTCAAGATGTGAGGGTTAAGATTGTTCATGCCACACAACGCTAATTAAACGTGTCACTATTATAAATTTCCAAGGTTCATGACATACAATAAGGAATATAACATAAGTTCCAAGCAACAAAAATATAAAAGTTCCCGTAGCATCATGTGATAATGTATCGCATTTATTTATTATCTAGGTCCATTCCTAGATGTGATCAAGTCTTCAAGGCATGCTAAACAGTATCATTTTCTGAAACATGTTAGAAATAAAAGGTCAACGTAATGTTGGTGAGTCTTCCATAGTTTTCATACATAAATATATATAACATATGGCAATTCATGTCATAGGTTATTGAATAAAGTAACTAGGGATGATGAACCAATGTAACAATCAATCCTTGACAGATTACAAGATTACAAGATTAAACGATTAGCTAAGTGTACTTGGTTTAACACCAAGTAGGCTTGTCAGGCCCATAGATCCATGACGTCGCCAGGCTAGCAATAGTTAATGATTGTACATTTTATAGTCATCACATAGTAATTATAAGAGTTCAACTAACCACGACAAATAAGATGAATTGCCCAAGTGTTTACAAGATTCAAACGGGTTTACAAGTGCATTTATCATAAGTTTAACATGTTTCACCCCAAAATGTAAAAATATATAAAAGGGGTATGAAAAAACTCACATGGATACAAGGATGAGCAAATAAGAAAGTATTTATAATAATACTGAGAATTCGTTAACGTTCAACCTAAATGAAAGACGTGTTAAATTAATTGTGATCATTATGGTGTTATATTTATAAACCATTTATCCCATGATTTTTAAGTTATTAATTAGATACATTTTATTATTATTTTGTTAACTAAATAAGTAAATAAGGACTTTTGTGATTAATACTATTAATAAAAGTTAAACTTTTATTATCATACGGTCATTATTTACCATTTAACAAAATATTAATTTTGCAGGTTTCAATGATTAAGAATAATTCTTTTAATTTCAATAAGTGCATATTTTAATATATATATATATATATATATATATATATATATATATATATATATATTTGTTTCAAATATATCCTTTAAACTTGATTATAGATTTTATAAAAATCAAAGATTTACTAAAATTGACATTTTTGAGGGTTTAGATGGATTAATTACAAAAATTAACAAGAATATATATATTTTATAACAATTTTATAATTTTCAATGTGATAATACAAGTTTTATTAAATTAAATGACTAGAAAAATTAAAATAAAATAATTTTATTCAGATTCTTGTTAAAGAATAATCTTTATATTAATTTGATAATATTTTAAATTTTCTGTAATAAAAATTTAACCCAAACATCACATTAAAAATAAGGGTGCAGGGCCCGGGTTCAAACCCGGGACCTCCTGTTCCTTAGCCTTGTGACTTAACCAGTGGGCCAAAGCCCTAATTTGTGTTTTAAACCCCATTTTAGTCCTTTTAAAATCTGAAATCCCTAATTCCACATAAACTCTAGAATCAAAATCGATTTAATTGAACATCAAAACATTGATGTTAATGGAATTAACCGTGGGGCTTTTGTTCCTCATGTAGAACCGATTAAAAGGATCTCAACATGAGATAAAGATGTTGGGTTGAGCTGATTAGCGACTACGACTGTGACATTCGCTATCAACCTG
This sequence comes from Flaveria linearis, assembly GCA_024085815.1. Classification (NCBI taxonomy): domain Eukaryota; kingdom Viridiplantae; phylum Streptophyta; class Magnoliopsida; order Asterales; family Asteraceae; genus Flaveria; species Flaveria linearis. The sequence goes on along the minus strand of CM044010.1, from coordinate 41,494,471 downwards.
GAAAAGCGAATGTTGTAGCCGACGTGCTGAGTAGTAAGATCCACAATAAGATTGTCTCGCTTCAAGAAATCCGAGATCGAAGGCAATGGTTTGACACGTTTGGAGAATTTGACACTGAGATACATGTGGATGTTAATGAGACCACTATCATGCTTCCACATTCTACCGCATCTAATCCTTTCTAAATCTTATTCTCGACTACATGTGGAAATCTACGCATCTTATCGAGTGGATAAAGTTCCTTGTATGATGTGTCTAAATCTTGAAAATCTCATCGGGGTTTTAATTCTAATAGCCTTAGGGAAGTGTGTGACACATAAACACCTGTATTCTGGATGTCTTGGTGAAAGGCCCTCGGGCTAAGCTAAGCATTTTGTATAAATCTCATTGTGAGACCTTGTATTGCTTACCTGGGGATTTTCGGGATGAGTGCAAAATTATGGTCAACATACACATCTTCCTCGAGGTAATTGGGATTAAGTCACCCCGACGTGTCCATGTTCCTATTGGCTATATGATACCAATTGGAACCACCCAAGGTATATTTATAAGTATCTAAAATTCCTATTTTCTTTGAACTGATTTATCTCCGAATACTAATATTTCCTTTATTTATCTTATAAAATGTCTCGCCATCAAGGAAAGTGTGCGACCTCCGATCATAAACTCGCTGCAATGATCGCCCGACAAATGGCTGTTGTACTTCCAACAATGGTTACTGAACTTAGCAGCACCTTAATGGCCAACAACAACAATAACACCAATGGAAACAATGGTGGTGGTGGTGACAACAATGGTCAAGGGGAAAATAGCAACAACCAAGGTGGGAATAATCACACCTACACATTCAAGCATTTCAACTCATGTAAACCTGCTAGCTTTAGTGGAAAACAAGGAGCCACTGGACTTTTTGAGTGGTTGAAAGTATGGAATACGTTTATCATCAGCGAGTGTTCCGATAAACTCAAGGTCCGCTATGTTGCAAGTGTCCTTCAACAACGGGCACTCACGTGGTGGAATAGTGAGAAAAGGAACTGAGGGACTGAGTTGCCTTAGCGTTGACTTGGGAATAATTTAAGGACATAATGATCCAAAAGTTCTGACCGAGGAGTGAATTGCAAAATCTGGAGGAAGAATTCTTGAACCTCAAGCAAGATAGTGGCAATCACTTGGCTTATTCTACGCGGCATCATGAGTTGAGCATGCTCCTACCTCACATGGTGGATACCGTGCCCTCAACATAGAGAAGTTTATTAAGGGGTACCACCTCAAATTCAAGATGCCGTGGTCGGTAGTAGGCCCATAACTTTGGAGGAGGCGATTAATATCACCGCCCAGCTCACTGAAAACCATATTAGGGTTGGTACTTTGACGGTGAAAGGTGCCAAGACTGCTGTGAAGGTGACTCCTGAGGCTATAAAGGATGTGAAGGCCGAGTCCCCTTTCAAAGGCAAGAAACGCAAGTTCACACTGGCTCGTAATTACGCGGTGACGACACCAAATGCCCCTCAAAGGCAAGCTGTCATTGCAAATCAAGCCCCTGTGGCGAGGGCTTATACTGGGCCACACCCGATGTGCAATACTTGCAAGTACCATCACGCGAGTAACAATCCCTGCCGAGTTTGCTCGTTGTGCGGGAAGTATGGGCATCTGGTGGCTACTTGCCTTCGTGCTCCGAACAATGCTGCATTGGTGACTAATCGAGCCTACTATAACTATGGTAAACCTGGACATTTCCATCCACAATGTCCTCGCAATGTGGGAATTGTGCCACCGGCTCGTGGAAGGGATTTCAACATCAACACCAGCCAAGCTCAAGCCAACATTAACGTGATGAATGGTACGTCATTAATTTCTTTTAATCGTTCTTTTGTCTTGTAAAATCCCTACCCGCTTTCATTATGCCAACAATAGGTTATTATTGAGCAGGTATGTATCTTGTAAATAGTCATTATGCTTTTATATTGTTTGATTCAAGTGCGGATAAGAGTTTCGTGTCTTTAGAGTTCGAGCCTATTCTTTCCAAGCCACGTTCTAATTTTGAGAGATCTTTTACGGTCGAAGTAGCCTATGGCAAGTCGATCGAAGTCGACGTCGTGATACGCGATTGCACCTTAAGTCTTAACAAGCACGAGTTTCTCGTCGACCTTATTCCTATACAACTGGGGAGCTTCGATGTTATTATCGGCATGGATTGGTTATCCAAACAACACGTGGAAATCATATGTTTCGAGAAATGCATTCGAATTCCTTTACCATCGGGTGATACTTTGAAAGTCTTTGGGGAGAGATCATCTCAAAGACTCAAACTTATGTCTTGTATCAAGGCCTGAAAGTGCTTAAGTAAAAACTACATGGCTTTCATGGCTTATGTAGTCAACACAAAAGCTGAGGGTAAAGAATTGAAGGATATTCCTGTTGTGTAAGATTTTCCCGAGGTGTTTCCTGAGGATCTTAGTGGGTTACCTCCCGTGCGAGAAGTTGAGTTCAAAATCGACCTGATTCTTGGTGCGAATCATGTGGCTAAGTCACCTTATCAACTTGCACCGTCTAAAATGCAAGAACTAGCTAGTCAACTGCAAGAGTTGGCCGATAAGGGTTTTATTCGACCTAGCTCTTCACCATGGGGTGCACCCATGCTATTTGTGAAGAAGAAAGATGGTTCTTTCCGTATGTGCATCGACTACCGGGAACTCAACAAGCTCACTATCAAAAACCGATATCCTCTTTCTTGAATTGATGATCTCTTTGATCAACTTCAAGGAGCTACACAATTCTCCAAGATCGATCTGCGTTCTGGATATCATCAACTACATGTTCATGATAATGATATTCCAAAGACCTCATTTCGTACTCGATATGGACATTATGAGTTCATGGTTATGCTTTTTGGCTTGACCAATGCACCTGTTGTCTTCATGGATCTCATGAATCGAGTATGTAAACCGTATTTGGATAAGTTCGTGATTGTGTTTATTGATGACATTGTTATTTATTCCAAGACAAAGACCGATCGTGAGCCGTAACTACGTCAAGTCCTCGATCTTTTGAAGAAGGAAAAATTATATGCTATGTATTTCAAGTGCGATTTCTGGCTCGAAGAAGTTCAATTCTTTGGACACGTGGTGAATAGCCAAGGAATTCATGTTGACCCTGCAAAGATAGAAGCCATGAAGAATTGGTGTGTTCCCATGACCCCAACCAAGGTTCGTTCTTTTCTGGGTTTAGCGGGTTATTACCATAGGTTCATTGCAAACTTTTCAAAGATTGTGAAATCGCTTATGGTGCTAACTCAAAAGAATAGACTTTTTGAGTGGGGACCCGAACAAGAAGATGCATTCAAGACTTTGAAACACAAACTGTGTAATACTCCTATCTTAACTCTCCCAGATCGAAACGATGATTTCACTGTGTACTGCAACGCGTCTAGTCACGGCCTTGGTTGTGTTCTCATGCAACGAGGCAAGGTCATAGCTTACGCGTCAAGGTAATTGAAGGTTCATGAAGTGAACTACACAACTTATGATCTTGAACTTGGTGCCATGGTATTTGCTTTGCAGATCTGGCGACATTATCTCTACGGGACGTAATGTATAGTTTACACCGACCACAAGAGTCTCCAACACGTGTTTAATCAAAAGTAACTCAACATGAGACAAAGACATTGGGTTGAACTGATTAGCGACTATGACTGTGACATTCGCTATCAATCTGGAAAAGCAAATGTTGTAGCCGACGCACTGAGTCGTAAGATCCACAATAAGATTGTCTCGCTTCAAGAAATCTGAGATCGAAGGCAATGGTTTGACACGTTAGGAGAATTTGACACCGAGATACATGTGGATGTTAATGAGGCGTGCTTCAAAACATAAGAATTGATAGTGATCTTGAGTTTTGCATCCGTGAGGCTCAACAAGTGTCATTAACTGAGAAAGGGAAAGATGATGATTTGGCGTTTAACGTTCGGTCACAACTGGAGACAAAACAGAATGGCATGTGAACTTCTTGAATCGACTTTGGATCCCAAATCGCGATAATCTCCGTCACTTCATCATGAACAAAGCTCATCAAACCCGATATTCTATTCATCCGGGGTCCGATAAGATGTACATGGACCTGCGCGACCAATACTGGTGGCCTTGTATGAAGAAGGATATTGCATCATATGTTTCCAAATGTCTCACGTGTACGAGGGTCAAGGCTGAACATCAACGGCCTAGTGGTTTACTTGAACAACCCGAAATCCCTATATATGTGGAAATAGGAACATATATCTATGGATTTCATAACCAAGTTACCACGTACTTGTCGTGGCCATGATAGTATATGGATGATTGTTGACCGTTTGACCAAAACGGCACATTTCATACCAATACGAGAGACTTACAAGGTTTCAAGACTGGCTCGTATCTATATCGATGAAATTGTGAGTCGTCATGGCGTGCCGTTGCACATTTTCCGATCATGATGCTCGTTTCACTTCGCATTTCTGGTCTTCGATGCAAGAACTCTTGGGTACTCAACTGGATTTAAGCATGACTTACCATCCTCAAACGGACGGTCAAACCGAGCGAACAATCCAAACTCTTGAGGATTTACTATTGTAACACCCGGTTATTTCTAAAAGTTATAAAGGAATAAAAGTAAAGTAAAAGAAAGAAAAGCTATAAAACCCAGGTTGAGGGGTTAAAAGTGTCCAAAAGGACACAACTTTGGAAAAGTTGGTGAATAAAGCAACATGGCTGCCCATGTTGCCTCTTACACCTTGTTATTCGGATTTTGTTAGAGAGAGAGAGAGAAGAAGAGCAGAGAATTCTCGGAGATTGTAGAAGAAGAAGGAAAATTCGAAGTTTTTGGTAAGAATTCTCGGTTTTATGATGTTCTAGACAATTCTAGTCTCGGTTGTATGCTTACAAATGTGATTGTATGTTCGGGTTGTGTATGTGTGTGGGTTTTAGGTGTTAAGCACGACTAAGAAAGTTCAAGAGAAGGGTTCAAACCCGAAAACAACTCAGGTCAGTTCTAGAACCCCCTTTTTAACACGTTTTTAAAAAGGGGCTTAAGGATAAGTCGCTCTAAGACAGAATACATGCATTGTAACTTTAGTGGTGAGGCTGAAGAGGACACCCAAATAAGTATACAGGGCATGGCGGTCCCCCAGATGTCTAGGTTCAAATACCTTGGCTCGTATATACAGGAAGACCGAGAGATAAGCACACCGTGTGCAATCAGGATGGTGCAAGTGGAGAGCAGCATCAGGGATTCTGTGTGATAAGAGGTTCCCACCAAAACTAAAGGGAAAACTATACAGAATGGCAGTACGGCCAGCTATGCTATACGGCACAGACTGTTGGGCTATAAAGAAATCGCAAGAGAGACAAATAGAGGTCGCAGAAATGCGAATGCTGAGGTGGATGTGTGGACACACAAGATTGGATAGGATCAGAAAGGGCATCTTTTGACAGAGGCTAGAGGTGGCATGTATCACATATAAAATACGAGAGGGAAGACTAAGATGGTTTGGGCACGTGAAGAGGAGAACGATGGCAGCACCTGTTAGAGTATTAGAGAACATAAGCGTAGAGGTAGATCTAGGTTGACTTGGGATGAGATTATTAGGCGAGACATGATAGACTTGCACCTTTCTAAGCACATGATCGAGGATAGGAGTGAGTGGAGGCGTAGAATAAAAACTAAGGACTTTTAGTGGGATTTGTGGGTGGGACGGGTTACGGTTACATGTGGCGGGACCCCCCGCGGCAGGTGTAGTTTTTCGTCATCTAACCTTTTTGGGTGTTACATGTGGCTTTTTATGATGTGCGCACTACTTAATTCTGCATGTGATATTTACCTATGTGTTGAATGATATGTGATATGTCATATGTCATATGTCATATGTGATATGTGATATGTGATATGTATGATATGTAATATGTGATATGTATGTGGTATGTAATATGTGATATGTAGTATGCTTGTTATGGTTACTGCCTTTGTTAACGAGTCGGGGGTCTCTTCGGAAGCGGTCTCTCTATCTCTCAGGATAGAGGAAAGACTTGCCACCATATACCCCTCCCAGACCCTGCTCTTCAGCGGGATACACTGGGTATGTTTGTTTGTTTGCTTGTTTTATATGGCTATGATGATGTGTATTGACTACCGTGAGTTGAACAAGTTGACGGTGAAGAATCGGTATCCATTACCGAGGATTGATGACTTGTTTGATCAGCTCCAAGGTGCCAGTTGGTTCTCGAGGATAGATCTTCGATCTGGCTACCATCAGTTGAAGGTGAAGGAAAAGATATTCCTAAGACAGCTTTTCGCATGCGATATGGACACTACGAGTTTCTAGTTATGTCATTTGGTTTAACCAACACGCCAGCTGCTTTTATGGACTTGATGAATCGAGTGTGTCGGCCGATGTTAGATAAATCAGTGATTTGATTATTGATGATATCCTGATTTATTCAAAGAGTGAGGGAGAACATGTCGGCCACATACGCGAGGTATTAGAGACACTTAGGAGAGAAAAGTTGTATGCTAAATTCTCTAAGTGTGCTTTCTGGTTACGCGAGGTTCAATTTTTGGGTCATGTCGTTAATGCTGAATGAATCATGGTGGACCAGGTAAAGGTTGAGGCGGTGATGCAATGGAAGTCTCCAAAGACGCCATCCGAGATCCATAGTTTCTTGGGTTTGGCAGGCTACTATAGGAGGTTCATCCAAGACTTTTCCAAGATAGCCTCACCTTTGAGAAAATTGACTCGCAAGGATGTGATGTTCGTGTGGGGTCGAGAACAGGAGTGTGCTTTTGAGGAGTTAAAGGCGAGACTAACACAAGCTCCTGTCTTGACATTACCCGAAGGTAGTGAAGACTTAGTGCTGTATTCGGATGCATCTTATTCTGGGCTAGGTTGCGTATTAATGCAACGCGGAAGGGTAATAGCCTATGCATCCCGATAGCTGAAAACCCACGAAGTCAACTATCCCATGCATGATCTAGAACTGGTAGCTATGGTATTTGCTTTTAAGATTTGGCGGCACTACTTGTATGGGACGAAGTGCACAATCTTCACAGACCACAAAAGCTTGAAGTACTTCTTCGAGCAAGAAGATTTGAACATGAGGCAGAGGCGATGGTTGGAGCTCATAAAGGATGACGATTGTGAGATCCATTACCATCTGGACAAGGCCAACGTGGTGGTAGATGCCCTTAGCCGGAAGGAGAGACCCGAGCCGATTCGGGTGAAGGCTTATCAGCTGATTATGACCTCTGACATGATGGCGCAGGTCAAGGAGTTTCAAGATGAGGCTTTGAAAGAAGATCGCCTTAACTCTGAAAGGATGAGAGGTCTAGTCACGGAGTTGGGTGAGAACACTCTTGGTGTTAGAACCCGATTCGAACGAATGTGGATTCCTCATTACGGAGATTTACATGAAAAGATCATGGACGAGGCTCATAAGACTCGATACACTATTCATCCCGATGCTACCAAGATGTATAACGATATTAAGAAGGATTATTGGTAGCTGGGTATGAAATGTGACGTAGCAGAGTATGTGAGCAAATGCCTTACTTGTTTAGAAGTGAAGGCGGAGCACCAGAAGCCGTACGGGAAAATCCAACCGTTGGATATACCCTAGTGGAAGTGGGAGCATATCACCATGGACTTCATTACAAAGTTACCACGTACCCCGAAAGGGTATGATGCTATATGGGTGAAGTTGATCGTTTGACGAAGAGTGCTCACTTCCTACCGATTCGAGAGACGTTTTCTTCTGAGGGACTCGCGAATCTATTTATCAAAGAGATTGTAGCTCGTCATGCTGTGCCAGTGTCTATTGTATTTGATTGTGACACTCGGTTTACATCCAAATTTTGGAAGAAATTCCACGATGCGATGGGGACGAGGCTACACATCAGCACAACTTATCATCCTCAGACGGACGGTCAGTCTGAGAGGACGATCCAGACACTCAAGGACATGCTTCGAGCGTGCGTGATCGATTTTGGAAGAAGTTGGGATGACCATCTGCCGTTAGCAGAATTCTCATACAACAACAGTTATCATGCCAGCATTGGCATGCCACTATATGAGATGCTATATGGTAGAAGATGTAGGACACCCGTTTGCTGGGGTGACATTGGTCAGAAGAAGTTGGGAAGTATTGAGGTGATTAAAGCTACAACTGAAAAGCTCGAAAAGATCAAAGCCTTCATGAAGGCAGCCAAAGATAGGCAAAAGTCATATGCTGATAAACAGTGTCGACCGATTGAGTTCCAGGTGCGTGATAGGGTTATGTTAAAAGTCTCACCTTGGAAGGGTATCATTCGGTTTAGAAAGTAGGGCAAGTTGAGCCCAAGGTATATAGGACCTTTCCGAATCATTGCTCGAGTAGGAGAGGTGGCCTATAGGTTGGAACTACTAGACGAGTTAAGTGGAATTCACCCGACATTCCATGTATCTCATCTGCGGAAGTGTTTAGCAGACGAGGATATGGTTGTACCACTGGAGGACATCGAAGTGGTTGAATGGCTCAATTACGTGGAGCAATCAGTGGCGATTATTGATCGTAAGGAGAAGAGGTTAAGGAATAAAGTGGTTCCTCTGGTGCGAGTACAGTGGAAGCAAAGGAAGGGATTCGAGTGTACATGGGAGATTGAAGGAGAGATGAAGTAGCATTACCCTCATCTGTTTGAGAAATAATAGGTTTCGGGGACGAAACCTATAAAAGGGGGGTGGACTTGTAACACCCGGTTATTTCTAAAACTTATAAAGGAATAAAAGTAAAGTAAAAGAAAGAAAAGCTATAAAACCCAAGTTGAGGGGTTCAAAGTGTCCAAAAAGACACAACTTTGGAAAAGTTGGTGAATAAAGCAACATGGCCGCCCATGTTGCCTCTTACACCTTGTTATTCGTATTTTGTTAGAGAGAGAGAGAAGAAGAGTAGAGAATTCTCGGAGGTTGTAGAAGAAGAAGGAAAATTCGAAGTTTTTGTTAAGAATTCTTGGTTTTATGATGTTCTAGACAGTTCTAGTCTCGGTTATATGCTTATAAATGTGATTGTATGTTCGGGTTGTGTATGTGTGTGGGTTTTAGGTGTTAAGCACGACTGAGAAAGTTCAAGAGAAGGGTTCAAACCCGAAAGCAGCTCAGGTGAGTTCTAGAACCCCCTTTTTAACACGTTTTTAACAAATTCTAGGGCTGGAAATGCATGTGTTCATGTTTTTATTAAAAATGGGTTGTACCCGTATGTGTGTGTGTGAATATGATGCGGGAGGGTGTTAATTTGGGGTTTATATGTGGCTGTGTTTATATTATGATGCTTAGAATGTTAATACTAAGATTTGAACATGATATATGTTGGATTGGGACTGATTACGTATAAAGCCTGGACGTCTGCATAGTGGCAAAACGTCTGAACAGGGCAGAAACGCCCAAATAGTGGCCATGCGCCTAGACACTTAGAATATTTTCTGAAATTTCAGGAAAAAACAGAAAGTTTAGGGTTTTGACTAAGTTTGACTTATGGGCAATAATTACCCATTATAAGCATGACTATGGAATGTTTTAGGGTTATGGAATGTAGGAATGATGTATAGTATGCATAACGTGTTATCTCTTAATGATGATTAACCGTATTTATATTAATGATATAAAATACGTTACTTGACTTTTTAAAAGACCACAATTAACATTACTATTACTTGACTTTTTAAACAATACGAACAACCAAAATCAATAAAGTTTATTATTCCCACACAAATTTCTCACCTGTAGTGTATCAAATACCAAAGCACAATGCCAAACTATGAATCCTACCAATTAACGAATACAATACTTAATCCTTATCCAAATTTAATGTCAAAGGTCATTTGATTCTGTTTAAACCAAAGATGAAAAGGAACAAATAAGCACACGTAAATATATCTAAACCATAAATCAAAGTAACACACAACTGCCCTTAACTAATTTCTTGTGATCTCAATTCAAAACTCATACTAATCCTCGAATCTAATGTTGAAGGTTGCCTGATTTTGTTTAAAACAGATATCAAAAGGAATAAATAAGCATATGCAGATACAATCAAAGATTAAAGAAATACACAACCGAGAAACACATTCAATACCAATATGTTTGAAACGTCAAAGTAAACACCAAAAAGTTAAAAAGAAGAAATTAGCAAATGAAGATAGGATTGAGGCACAAAACCAACGCAAACTATAACAAAAAAATCAAATAATACACACATTCAATGTCAATCTCTTGCTAACAGCAACGCATACACCAAAAACAAATCCGACAAAAAAAATGAAAGACGAAGTCATATCGCAAGAAACAAACTGCAACCGACAGTTAAATGTATTACATTCAGATGAGAGTGTTTAACTTTCGTTGCCAAGAGATGAGAGTTCTTCCAATCTTTTATTTCCCCAATTGCAGGCACAAATGATCTTCATATATAGCAACAAATGATCAGAAATAAGAAAAAAGATAAACAGATCTTGAAAAAAATGTTAACAACGATAAAAGAAGATGATGATAACAAACTTGAGGAGTAGTCAATTCGATCTGGCCATGTTTGAACACTGATTGTTGGATTATACATTGAAAGAGAGGAGGAGCGTAATGATTTTGAGGTGTCGCATGGGATGAATGGCAATTATAGGGTTTCCAGTCGGGTTATAACGTATTTATATGATGCATGTGAGAAAAACGGGCTTAAAATTGGTCGGGTATTAAGGGCACGCGCTTAAGTAAAAACGATTCAAGATTTTATAGTGCATAATATGCTGCCACGTGTATAAAAAGAGGCTTTAAAAGGTGCCAAGTGGCACATTATATGTTTGTATATTATAATAGTAAGATTAGAGTAAATTATCATTTGCATACCTCCGTTTTTTTCATTTTAACCGTTTGTATTCCTATAGTATTAAAATTATAATTTGCCCCCTAACGTTTTCTTTTCATCTCCATTTGAGTCCAAAACACTAACGACGTTAGAATTTTGTATTACTTTTATAAAATGATAAAATTACCCTTATTTAATAAATCACATACCCCTCATCCTCACCCCCCACCCCTTATCTCCCCCCCGCTCTCTCTCTCTCTCTATATATATATATATATATATTATGCACACACATATATATATATATACACACATATATATACATACATACATATATATAGATATACATTAGGGGTGTAAGCGAATCAAGCCGGCTCGAGAGCTACTCGAGATCGACTTGGTAAAAAGCTCGATCGAGCCGAGCCTAAGCAAGCTCGAGCCCGATCTTGAGCTTAAAATATGACTCGATTAGTAATTGAGCCCGAGCCCGAGCCTTGCATTCAAAGATCGTTTAGGCTCGCGAGCCTTAACAAGCCTAGTTGGATTTATATATATATATATATATATATATATATATATATATATATATATATATATATATATATATTATATTTAAAATATTATTTCCGATTTTCCCCCTTAAAAAGTTAAAACCCTAGATGGATAAATTGTTTTAAATTCCCTCCCCTCTGAAGCTCTACTAACTCCACAACCATATTCCCGTGGGCCTCCCCGTCATCTTCTTGTCCATCGTCGGCTTCCCATCTGGCCATCGGCCTCCCGTCCGGCCATCCTCCCGTCTGTAACTCGACACCCCCTTCGACGGTCGCCGATTTTTCAGCTTCATCTTCCTCATTGTTCAACCTCATCTTCTCGATTTTCAGCCTCGTCTTCCCGTCTTCTTCAAGTCTGCAACTCGCATTAGGTTATGTTATTTCTTATTGATTTGCTATTTATTATTCATTATTGTTTCTTGGTGACGAATGCTTATGTATTATGGATATTAGTTTACACCCCTATTTGTATTTCAGCAACAACAGGCACAATACTTGGATATTAGAAGCATTAACACTCAACCTTATTCTAAAGTTCTATAAACAATAAGTCTGTAACACCCGGTTATCCTTGAAAGTTATGAAGGAATAAAAGTGAAGGAAAAGAAAGAAAAGCTATGAAACTCAAGTTGGGGGGTTAAAAGTGTCCAAAAGAACACAACTTTTGAAAAGTTGGTGAATAAAGCAACATGGCCGCCCATGTTGCTTCTTACACCTTGACATTCGGATTTTGTTATAGAGAGAAAGAGAGAGTGAGCAAAAAACTCTCGGAAGATTTTAGAAGAAGCAGGAAATTCGAAGTTTTTGGTAAGAAATCTCGATTTTATGATGTTTTAAATGATTCTAGACTCGGTTCTATGCTTATAAATGTGATTGTGTGTTCGGATTGTATATTTGTGTGGGTTTTAGGTGCTAGAAATGTCTGGGAAGCTCAAAGAAGGGTTCAAACCCGAAAACAAACTAAGGTGAGTTCTAGAATCCCCTTTTTAACATGTTTTTAACAATTTTGGGGCTGGAAAATGCATGTGTGTATGTTTTTATAAAATAAGTTCTGCCCGTATGTGTGTGTGAAGGTGTATGGGGGTGGGTGTATGTTTTGGGTGTAAATGATATGGTGATCATGGTTAAGAATGTGTTATGATGTGTAGAATGTTAGTACTAAGCATAGAATCTGATTTGGGACGAATTGGGATTGATTTATGTTGTCTAAGTGAACATTTGATGCCCAACCGCCTAAATAGTACCCCAACCGTTTGAAATTTGCCTTAGAAAATGCTAAGTAAGACCATACGTTTGAACAGGGCCCAAACGTCTGAACAGGGCCCATGCGTCTGGGATTCCCCAAACGCCTAAGTGTCCAACCGTCTGAATAGTACCCCACGCGCCTAAACAGAACCTTAGAATATTCTAAGTATAGTTCATGCGCCTGAACAGTGGTTCATGCGCCCAGGATTTATGACAAATTGACAAAGTATCGAGGCTCATACGTCCCAACAGGGCCCATGCGCCCGAACAGGGTCCATGCATCCGAACAGGGCCCATGCGCCCACACAGGGCTCATGCGCCCAACACTTAGAATTTATTTTTGGGAATTTTATGAGAGTATGTGCAATTAGGGTTTTGATAATGTTTGACTAGGGTTAATAAATGCTTATTTTTTTGGGAATTTTATGGGAGTATGTGCAATTAGGGTTTTGATAATGTTTGACTAGGGTTAATAAATGCTTATTTCCATGCATAATCATGATTGTCTTTATGATTCCTTATTATTATTATCATTTCTATTATCTTTATTATTATTGTTATTAATATCATTAATATTGTATGACTTTACGTGATATGTTTATGATCGTAACGTAAAGTATTATCATTAATAAAGTGAAAGATTAATGATGGAGAAAAGTGGAAAGTAAATGAATGAATGAAAGCCTTGCAAGCAAATGTATGGAGGTGCACGACCTTGTTGTCGTTAGCTCAACTGTGATGCGGGTTAGCTACCCCGAAGGATGCACACAGGGTCAATCTTTGAGATTGACAATGAGGTGAGCGACCCTGTTATCGCAAAAGACTCAGGTAAAGTGCAATCATTGAGATTGCTAATGAGGTGAGCAACCCTGTTGTCGCAAAAGACTCAGAAAGATAATGATAAAAGTACAAAATGAATGAAAGAATAAATAAAGTTACCCCTTGTTGTATGTACGATGTATGCTCATGTATGGAAGTAAAAGAGAAAGGTCTTATAAAAAGAATATTTTCAAATAACAACAATACAAGGAATTTTAATACTTTTAAAATGAGAACTCACTCAGCAACGCTGACTTTTATGCATTTTCAGTTAGCAGGTAGGTTGTTGCTGATACTGGCATGCGGGTGAAGCTACTCGGTGGGGCATGTCTGACATCCATTCTTACATGATAATACTATTGTTTTGTAATGCAATTGAACAATTCTTTTGTAATCTGATTAAACCAGGGTGTATTGCTTAACAACAGTGTTTATAATGAAATGAATGGCTTTTGTTAAATTGATTTCGCTGCTTAAATTTGTAATATGTCACGTTTTATGTAATTATTGCTGTGAATGACCAACTGTGAGGTCTCCGGGATCGGGGCCTTACAAGTTGTATCAGAGCCAAAGTTTAAGTGAATTGGGTAAAATATTTTCAAAAACCTAAACTTAAACTGAAAATGGGACAGATAGAGGGATGTCAGCCTGAGTTGCTACGTGCCATCAGGTATGTCTTTTATAAATGTTAACCAGTATTATGTGTGTGTGCTATTTGACTTATGTGTTCTTAGTAGATTTAGATACTAATGTAGTCAGGATAAGAAATGCTTGGGGTGTGAAGAGTAAAGTAAGTGGCTAATCACAACTGGCCACTGTCATTAGGGACTTACTATACTTGACATAGACTGAGCTATTACCTTGAATGACTGTGTTAGTGTTTGAATCTTATAGCATCTAGGAAATGGCTGGACAAGAATCTTCCAAGGCTTCTAGAGGCAGAGGTCATCCACATATGACTAGGAGTAATGCTAAGGCTCCTGAGACGACTCATGAGAACCCTAAGGTTAATGGCCGAAGCAAGAAAATGAGAATGCTAGCCTGAACGCCTCAGCTAGGGAGGCGATTGCTGATGAAGTGCACCAGGTCGTGCTGACAGTTTTACCGTCGATGGTGACTGAAGTCATTAGGTCCGTGAGAAGCGAGGAGAGGAAGGAGAAGGAAAATAGGAAGGGATCAACGAGCAAGGGAGAAGAGGGGAGGAGGGACGACCAGAGCCTGAGACCGTATTTTCTGACAAAGAAGAGGACGATGTAGTGGGGGTGACAACCAAGGGGTGCAGTTATGGGGCATTCCAAAGGTGTAAGCCCCCGACCTTCGATGGCAATGGCAATGATGCAGCCGCTCATCGCTGGGTAAGGGAGATGGAGGCGGTGTTGGAAATCAGTGAGTGTCACGAAGACCAGAAGGAGAAGTTTGTGACTCACTCCTTTGTCGACTCAACGTTGTGTTGGTGGGACAACATTGCCCAAGATGAGGGTGCTAGAGCCATCGGGAAGATCCTTTCCAAAGAGCTGAAGCAATTAGTGATTAAGGAATTCTGTCCTCATCGGAGTTGGACAAGGTAGAACGAGAGTTCCTACAACTGGAGGCGGGAACCATGACACATCAGTAGTACACCACCAAGTTCAACGAGATGGCGAGACTGGTACCGGATCAGGTGACGCCGGTGTCCCGAAAGATCAATCGGTACATCCAGGGATTGCCAGCCGACATTCGTAGGCACTTGATCGCGGCCCGACCAAGCACTTTTAGGTCGGCTGTGGATTTGGCCGGGAGGCTCTATGATGAGAGGGAGGTGACGGTGGGAGGTGAAGAAAGCTGGTGGTGGTGACCGAAACTGGAACGAAAAGTGGTTCGAACATGGTGGTTTCATCCCGAACAACAAGAAGATGAGAATAGATGACCGTAGAGTGGGGTCATCAAGCTCGGGACCCAAAAGGTGTGGCAAGTACGGGAAGGAGCATACGGGGGAGTGCAGACTGGGGCTTAATGTGTGTTTCAAGTGTGGGAAGCCGTGTCGCATCTCCAGAGACTGTAAGGCGCTGAGGTGTTATACCTGTAGAGAGGGCCATATGAGCAGGGACTGCAGGAGGCCAAGGGTGGATAGTTCCAGGGCAAGAAGACAGCCGGAACTGAAGGGCAGAAGGTGAGCGCCAGAGCTTTCACAATGACCAGGGAGGAGGCTAGGATGGACCCCGATGTTGTGTCAGGTACGTTTCTAGTACATCAAACTCTTGCTTCAGTGTTATTTGATTCTGGTGCTAGTAGGAGTTTTATTTCTGCTACTTTCTGTGCTAAATTGCCTGTTAGTAGTATACGTATCGATGAGCCCTTAGATGTAGAAACTGCTATTGGTAAGTCCACTAGAGTTACTGATATGATAGAGGATTGCGACATAGAACTAGAGGGTTATAGGTTTGCTGCTAAGTTACATGTGATGCCCCTAGGTGGATTTGATGTAGTGCTAGGGATGGATTGGTTAGTGACCTACGAAGCAAACATCGTGTGTCGAAAGAAGATTATTAGACTGATAGCGGCTGGTGGAAGTTCGGTGATGATATACGGTGATCGAGTTACGATGATTCCGAAGGTGATTTCGATGGCGGTGGCGGGAACGTGCATGAGGCGTGGATGTAGCGCTTATTTGGCCTATGTGAAGGATGTGGACACGTCAACACCACAATTGCCTGATGTGCCAGTGGTGTGTGACTTTCCCGATGTGTTTCCAGAGGACTTATCAGGTGTGCCACCGGATCGCGAAATCGAATTTCAAATTGACTTGATACCCGGTGCTCAGCCTGTCGCTAAGGCACCGTATCGGTTGGCTCCGACTGAGATGAAGGAGTTAATGGAGCAACTGCAGGAGTTGCTTGATAAGGGTTTTATCAGGCCGAGTATCTCTCCTTGGGGTGCTCCGGTCTTGTTTGAAAAGAAGAAGGACGGTAGCATGAGAATGTGTATTGACTACCCTGAGTTGAACAAGTTGACGGTGAAGAATCGGTATCCATTACTGAGGATTGATGACCTGTTCGATCAGCTCCAAGGTGCCAGTTGGTTCTCGAGGATAGATCTTCGATCTGGCTACCATCAGTTGAAGGTGAAGGAGCAAGATATTCCTAAAACAGCTTTTCACACGCGTTATGGACACTACGAGTTTCTCGTTATGTCATTTGGTTTAACCAACGCGGCAACTGCTTTTATGGACCTAATGAATCAAGTGTGTCGGCCGATGTTGGACAAATCAGTGATTGTATTCATCGACGATATCCTGATTTATTCAAGGAGCGAAGAAGAGAATGTCGGTCACATTCGGAAACTGTTGGAGACGTTGAGAAAAGAGAAGCTGTATGCTAAGTTCTCCAAGTGTGCTTATTGGTTACGCGAGGTGCAATTTCTGGGTCACGTGGTAAATGTGGAGGGAATTATGGTGGACCCGGCAAAGGTGGAGGCCGTGATGCAATGGAAGTCTCCTAAGACGCCATCCGAGATTCGTAGCTTCTTGGGATTGGCGGGCTACAATAGGAGGTTTATTCAAGACTTTTCCAAGATGGCCTCACCATTGATAAAGTTGACTCTCAAGGATGTGAAGTTCGTGTGGGGTCGAGAATAGGAGGGTGCTTTCGAGCAGTTAAGGTGAGATTAACCCAAGCTCCTGTCTTGACATTACCAGAAGGTAGTGAAGACTTAGTGGTATATTTGGATGCTTCTTATTCTGGGCTAGGTTGCGTATTGATGCAACGCGGAAGGGTAATAGCTTATGTATCCCGACAGCTGAAAACCCATGAAGTTAACTATCCCACGCACGATCTAGAACTAGCTGCGGTGGTTTTCGCATTGAAGATTTGGCGGCACTACTTATACGGGACGAAGTGCACAATCTTCACTGACCACAAAAGCTTGAAGTATTTCTTTGAGCCGGAAGATTTGAACACAAGGTAGAGACGATGGTTGGAGCTCATAAAGGATTACGATTGCGAGATCCATTACCATCCGTGCAAGGCCAACGTGGTGGCAGATGCCCTTAGCCGGGAGATACGCGAGCCGATTCGGGTGAAGGCTTATCAGCTGATTATGACCTCTGACGTGATGACGCAGGTCAAGGAGTTTCAAGACGAGGCTTTGAAAGAAGATCGTCTTAACTCTGAAAGAATGAGAGGTCTAGTTGCAGAGTTGGGTGAAAACACTCTCGGTGTTAAGACCGATATGGGCGGATGTGGGTTCCTCGTTATGGGGATTTACGTGGAAGGATCATGGACGCGGCTCATAAGACTCGATACTCCATTTATCCTGGTGCTACCAAGATGTGCCACGACATGAAGAAGGATTATTGGTGGCCGGGTATGAAGCGTGATGTGGTAGAGTATGTGCGTAAATGCCTTACTTGTTTGCAAGTAAAGGTAGAGCATCAGAAGCCATACGGGAAGATCCAACCTTTGGATATACCCGAATGGAAGAGGGAGAATATCACCCTGGACTTTATTACAAAGCTACCACGTACCCCGAAAGGGTATGACGCTATATGGGTGATAGTTAACCGTTTGACGAAGAGTGCGCACTTCCTACCGATCCGAGAGACTTATTCTTCTGAGAGGCTCGCGGATCTATTTATCAAAGAGATTGTAGCTCGTCATGGTGTGCCGGTGTCTATTGTGCTAGATCGTGACACTCAGTTTACATCTAAGTTTTGGAAGAAATTCCACGATACGATGGGGACGAGACTACATATCAGCATGATCCAGACACTCGAAGAAATGCTTCAAGTGTGCGTGATTGATTTTGGAGGAAGCTGGGATGACCATCTACCATTAGCAGAATTCTCGTACAACAACAGTTATCACGCCAGCATTGGCATGCCACCCTACGAGATGCTATATGGTAGGAGATGTAGGACACCCGTTTGCTGGGGTGATATTGGCTAAAAAGAGTTAGGGAGTATTGAATTGATTGAGGCTATGACGGAGAAGCTCGAAAAGATTAAGGCCTTCATGAAGGCAGCTAAAGATAGACAGAAGTTGTATGCTGATAAGAGACTTAGACTGATTGAGGTCCAGGTGGGTGACAGAGTTATGTTGAAAGTCTCACCTTGGAAGGGCATCATTCGGTTTAGAAAGTGGGGCAAGTTAAGCCCAAGGTATATAGGACCTTTCCGAATCATTGCTCGAGTAGGAGAAGTGGCCTATAGGTTGGAACTACCAGATGAGTTAAGTGGAATTCACCCAACATTCCATGTATCTCATCTGCGAAAGTGTTTAGCAGATGAGGATATGGTTGTACCACTGGAAGATATTGAAATAGATGAACGGCTCAATTATGTGGAGCAACCAGTGGCGATCATTGATCGTATCGAAAAGAGGTTAAGGAATAAAGTGGTTCCCCTTGTGCGAGTACAGTGGAAGCACAGGAAGGGATCCGAGTCTACATGGGAGATTGAAGGAGAAATGAGGCAGCATTACCTCATCTGTTTGAGGAATAACAGGTTTCGGGGACGAAACCTATATAAGGGGGGTGGACTTGTAACACCCGGTTATCCTTGAAAGTTATGAAGGAATAAAAGTAAAGGAAAAGAAAAAAAAGCTATGAAACTCAAATTGAGGGGTTAAAAGTGTCCAAAAGGACACAACTTTTGAAAAGTTGGTGAATAAAGCAACATGGCCCCCCATGTTGCTTCTTACACCTTGACATTCGGATTTTGTTAGAGAGAGAAAGAGAGAGAGAACAGAAAACTCTCGGAGGATTTTAGAATAAACAGGAAATTCAAAGTTTTTGGTAAGAAATCTTGATTTTATGATGTTTTAAATGATTTTAGACTCGGTTCTATGCTTATAAATGTGATTGTGTGTTCGGATTGTATATGTGTGTGGGTTTTATGTGCTAGAAACGTCTAGGAAGCTCAAAGAAGGGTTCAAACCCGAAAACAAACTAAGGTGAGTTCTAGAATCCCCTTTTTAACATGTTTTTAATAATTTTGGGGCTGGAAAATACATGTGTGTATGTTTTTATAAAATAAGTTTTACCCATATGTGTGTGTGAAGGTGTATGGGGTGGGTGTATGTTTTGGGTGTAAATGATATGGTGATCATGGTTAAGAATGTGTTATGATGTGTAGAATGTTAGTACTAAACATAGAATCTGATTTGGGATGAATTGGGATTGATTTATGTTGTCTAAGTGAAAATTTGATGCCCAACCGCCTAAACAGTACCCCAACCGTCTGAAATTTGCCTTAGAAAATGCTAAGTAAGCCCATACGTCTGAACAGGGCCCAACCATCTGAACAGGGCCTATGCGTCTGGGATTCCCCAAACGCCTAAGTGTCCAACCGTCTGAATAGTACCCCATGCGCCTAAACTGTACCTTAGAAAATTCTAAGTATAGTTCATGCGCTTGAACAGTGGTTCATGCGCCTAGGATTTATGACTAATTGACTAAGTATTGAGGCTCATGCATCCTAATAGTGACCATGCGTTTGGACCTTCCATGGGCCTAAGTGACTTCATGCATCTGAGAGCCCCATGCGTCCGAACAGGGCCCATGCGCCCGAACAAGGCCCATGCGTCCGAACTGGGCCCATGCGCCCACACAGGGCTCATGTGCCCGACACTTTGAATTTATTTTTGGGAATTTTATGGGAGTATGTGCAATTAGGGTTTTGAATAATGTTTGACTAGGGTTAATAAATGCTTATTTCCATGCATAATCATGATTGTCTTTATGATTCCTTATTATTATTATTATCATTTCTGTTATCTTTATTATTATTATTATTAATATCATTAATATTGTATGACTTTACGTGATATGTTTATGATCATAGCGTAAAGTATTATCATTAATAAAGTGAAAGATTAATGATGAAGAAAAGTGGAACGTAAATGAATGAATGAAAGCCTTATAAGCAAATGTATGGAGGTGCACAACCTTGTTGTTGTTAGCTCAACTGTGATGCGGGTTAGCTACCCCGAAGGATGCACACAGGGTCAATCTTTGAGATGGACAATGAGGTGAGTGACCATGTTATCGAAAAAGACTCGGATAAAGTGCAATCATTGAGATTGCTAATGAGGTGAGCGACCCTGTTGTCGCAAAAGACTCGGAAAGATAACGATAAAAGTACGAAATGAATGAAAGAATAAATAAAGTTACCCCTTGTTGTATGTACGATGTATGCTCATGTATGGAAGTAAAAGAGAAAGGTCTTATAAAAAGAATATTTTCAAATAAGAACTATACAAGGAATTTTAATACTTTTAAAACGAGAACTCACTCAGTAACGCTGACTTTTATGCATTTTCAGTTGGCAGGTAGGTTGTTGCTGAGACTGGCACGCGGGTGAAGCTACTCGGTGGGGCATGTCTGACAGCCATTCTTACATGATAATACTTTTCTTTTGTAATGCAGTTGAACAATTCTTTTGTAATCTGATTAAACCAGGGTGTATTGGTTAACAACAACGTTTATAATGAAATGAATGGCTTTTGTTAAATTGATTCCGCTGCTTAAATTTGTAATATGTCACGTTTTATGTAATTATTGCTGTGAATGATGAACTATGAGGTCTCCAGGATCGGGGCGTTACACAGTCACCCCAAGAGAGTTACATTCGAATAACTTAAAGTTTATAGCTTTACTTACATGCTTCCCATTAAACATACTATCAATCTTTTGTTTAAGACGTGCTTCTTGCATTAGAAAATTAGATGATCAGAAAATATTATACTTCTTTCTGTCATGCGCATTCTATCAAAAAATAAGAATCTTATTATGAAGTTTATAGTTTAACACACAACAACAGGCACAATACTTGGATATTAGAATGCTTATAATACTTGGATATTAGAATGCTTATGTATTGTGGATATTAGTTTACACCCCTATTTATACTTATATTGTTCCTGTTGGTGCTAGCAGAAACTTATTATGAAGTTTATAGTTTAACAACTAAATGTGTACCAAGGGTTATTGATTCTTCTTTAAAGTCAAAACCAAACAAAGAAAAAAGATTGGTAAATCTGTGTAAAGCTATTCATAGGGTTGTATAAACATAATGTTTGTTAGTTTAATATAAATAATTGATGCAAGGCTTTATTTCATATTGTTTGTTATGAATTAGTAAAGTAATTTTACTACTGTTTTTTAGTTTACATACTATTGAACTTATTAATTTATTATCTTTGTTTTTTGTAGGTGTGTATTAATGAGAAAAGGAAGTGATACAAATCCAATTAGCCCAATGCAAGACTCCACTTCAAATACGAAAAAGGGAGAACAAGAATTTATTAGCATTGATGTGGAGGAACTTAATGAAACAGAGGATCAAAATGTGAATGCTTCTGAAGAAGCAACTGTAGAAGAAGAAAATACTCAAAAACTTGATGACGAAGACAATGTGGTGCTAAAGAAAACATGACAAAAGAAGTCGGAGGTGTGGGAAGACTTTATTGAAGTGACTCTTCCGGATGGAACTGAAAAAGTTGAGTGCATTCACTGCAAAAAGCAATTGGTAAAACATAAAACTAAACAACATCAACTTATAAACGACACATGGAAGTTTGTTTGAAACGGAAGCAATTCATGATAACACAACAATTGCTTAATTTCCAGCCACTTGATGTAGACATAGGATACAATAAGCCTCCTCTATTAATTGGATCCAATGCAAAGTATGATTCTAACAAAATGAGGGAATCAATAGCGAATTGGTTGATGGCGACTGAGCAACAATTTACTACGGTAGAAGATGACATGTTCGTATATATGATGAAGATGACCAATCCAATGTTTGAGAGGGTTAGTAGAGCTACTATAAAGTCTGATTGCTTTAAGGTATACGAACATGAGAAGAAAAAACTAAAATTCCTTATAAATGAGGCCTCGAATATTAGTTTGACAACTGATTGTTGGAAATCATCTCATTAAAGAATTGAGTATATGGTAATCACGGGGCACTTCATCAATCAAAATTGGAGGTTTGAATTTATTTATTTAATTTATCATGTTATATCTTTTTAAGAAGTTCTAAAAATACATCACAGATTGCAGAAACATGTGTTGAGTTTGGTGCATGTTCCTCCTCCACGTACTGGACTTGATATTGCAGATGCTATTTACAAATGTGTGAAGGAGTGGGAAGTTGAAGGGAAGATCTTCTCCATTTCTGTAGATAATGCCGCGTACAACGATAAGGCAATGAGTACATTGAAAGCTAATACTTCTAGAGTAAAGAAGCTTCCTTGTGGTGGAATTTTTTTCCACGTAAGTGTTGTGCACATATACTTAACTTGCTAGTGAAAGATGGTCTTTCAAAAATTGATATGTGATTGAAGAAGTTCTGGAAGCTATTAAATATATAAATCATTCGGAGGCGAGACGACTATCAGTTTCAAAAGTTGCAAATCAACTCCAAGTACCTGATAGAAAGTTAATGATTGATATTCCCACAAGATGGAATTCTACTTATGACATGCTTTCTCTTGCTATTAAGTTTAAAGATTTTTTACCAAGGTATGTATGTACTATAATTATAATTGTTTATATATTTTCTATACACGCCCATGTATCTTTACTAACTTAAAGTTACTTTCTCAGATATGCAGAATATGAACCACACTTTAAGATGCCCACTGAAAATGATTGGGAAAATGTGAAAAGTGTTTGTGAAGTTTTGATGATGTTTAAGATGTGCACCAATATTATCTCAGGTTGTGATTATCCGACGGTGAATTTGTATCTTATAGAAGTTTATAAGGTCAAAGAACACTAGATAAGAGTGTTTTATCTGAGAATGAGTTTATTCGTGATATGAGTAAAGCGATGAAGGAGAAGTTCGATAAGTATTGGGGAGAATGTCATCTGCTCATGGCCATAGCTGCAGTGCTAGATCCTAGGCTAAAAATGTGGGTTATTGAGTTTGCTATCCGAAGATATGCACATCAAATGAAGCTTCAAAGAATATTCAAGACGTCATGAATGCCCTTGAGCTCATGTTTGAGGAGTATTTAGAGTCAACTTTTAGCGTCGGGGGAAGAGTCATTAAGCCATATCGATCTTTACTGGCGCCTTCTACGGTAGAAATGTTGATTTGTGGAGGAGATTGGATTAGAAACTTTATGGAGTAAAAAGAAGCTCATAGTACATTTTAAAATATATATTATTTGAATTTTGATATGTTATTAATTTAACTATTGAATTTGTTTTCTAGAAAGAGGAGGCACCAGGTGAGGTTATACTACCTAGTGAGAAAGACAAGTAAAATGTTTATGATTAGATGGTACGGTATTGATTTCACTTGGCTTTTAAGACACTTTCATTAAGAATCTATTATTATGTATAGTAGATGTAATGTATTTTTTGTTACCAAACTTGTTTTATAGTGCAGGTTAGTATTGATATTAATTCATGCTCATAATTTTGATGCAACTTGGAGTTGATGACTTTTGTGATTAGAAGGTACAAATAGATTTTTTCGAGATTTATCAATTTATGTTGATGTTAAAGTTTAATTTTTAAATTTGATGTTTCAGGTCTAACAAGTAACAATATGAAGGCTCGTTATTTTTTGTGAAGTATTGGCTAAAGGATATACTTGAGAAGATGTTTTTGGTTTATTAGCTACAAATTATGTGTTTTTTTTGCAAGAATACTAAACTTTTCCTTGTTACTTCATATGATTTAAGTTACTTTATTTTGGTCTCGTAACATCATATGGTCTAAGGATGTTTTTCCTCTTTATAAATTGTGATTGTGTTATGATGATGTTTTTTAAGTTTCCAAATGAAGAGTATTTTATATATTTATGTCCAGAAAACAATATGAAAAAGTACAGCCAAATCGACTTAAAAATCGAGCTTGAGACGAGCTCGAGTTTTATTTTTGCTACTCGAGCCGAGCTTGATCCATAAAAAACAGGCTCGAACGAGCTCGAGCTCGAGCTTTAAGAAAAATTCATCGAGCCAAGCTCAAGTACTATAAAGCTCGGGCTCGGCTCGGCTCGTTTACACCCGTAGTATGTATGCATGTACGTATGTACGTATGTACGTAGGTACGTATGTACGTATGTACGTATGTACGTAGGTACGTATGTACGTAGGTACGTATGTACGTAGGTACGTATGTACGTATGTACGTATGTACGTATGTACGTATGTACGTAGGTACGTATGTACGTATGTACGTATGTACGTATGTACGTAGGTACGTATGTACGTATGTACGTAGGTACGTAGGTACGTAGGTACGTAGGTACGTAGGTACGTATGTACGTAGGTACGTAGGTACGTATGTACGTAGGTACGTAGGTACGTATGTACGTAGGTACGTAGGTACGTATGTACGTAGGTACGTAGGTACGTATGTACGTAGGTACGTAGGTACGTATGTACGTATGTACGTAGGTACGTAGGTACGTATGTACGTAGGTACGTAGGTACGTAGGTACGTATGTAGGTATGTACGTATGTATGTAGGTATGTACGTATGTATGTAGGTATGTACGTATGCATGTAGGTATGTACGTATGTATGTACGTATGTATGTACGTATGTACGTATGTATGTATGTACGTATGTATGTAGGTACGTACGTTCGTATCTACGTACGTACGTATGTATGTACGCACGTACGCACGTGTACGTACGTACGTACGTACGTACATACGTATGTATGTATGTATGTATGTATGTATGTATGTATGTATGTATGCATGTATGTATGTATGTATGTATGTATGCATGTATGTATGCATGTATGTATGTATGCATGTATGTATGCATGTATGCATGTATGTATGCATGTATGCATGTACGTATGCATGTATGTATGCATGTATGTATGCATGTATGTATGCATGGATGTATGCATGTATGCATGTATGCATGCATGTATGTATCTACGTATGCATGCATGCATGTATGCATGTATGTATGTATGTATGTGTGTATGTGTGTATGTGTGTATGTATGTATGTATGTATTTATGTATTTGTGTGTGTGTATGTGTGTATGTGTGTATGTGTGTATGTGTGTATGTGTGTATGTGTGTATGTGTGTATGTGTGTATGTGTGTATGTGTGTATGTGTGTATGTGTGTAACACCCGATTATTTTTAAAAGATATGAAGAAGGAATAAAAGTAAAGGAAAAGAAAGAAATGTAAGTGAACCCAAGTAGAGGGGTTAAAAGTGACAAAAAGGCAAAATATTAAAGGTTGGTAGAAAAGTGGGCATGGCCACCCACTTTTGCTTGCACACACTTCTTCTATTTTGTTCTAGAGAGGGAGAGCAGAAAACTCTCGGAAGTTGTAGAAGAAGCAGGAGAATTCGAAGTTTTTGGTAAGAATTCTTGGTTTTGTGATGTTATAAATAGTTCTCGTCTCGGTTATATGCTTATATGTGTTATATACGTTTGTGTGTGTGTTTTGGTGGGTTTTTTAGGCGTTTGAACTCATTACATTTGGGTTTGAGGAAGTCATATACGAAGGTAGCTAAGGTGAGTTCTAGAACCCCCTTTTTAACATGTTTTTAACAATTTTGGGGCTGGAAAATGCATGTGAGTATGTTTTTATAGAAATAAATTTCTACCCGTATGTGTGTGAAGGTGTATGTGGGTGGGTGTATGTTTTAGGTGTAAACAATGTTATGGTTATGACTATGTATGTATTTTGTTGCTTAGAATGTAAAAACAAAGCTTAGAACATGTTAGATGTGAATTTGGGACTAAAAATAGTTTGATTAGTAAAAGTTAGTTGCTCAAACGTCTGAACAGTAACTCATGCGTCCAACAGTTTAATTTTCTAAGTGTTCCCAACCGCCCAAAAGTCCAAACGCCTAAACAGTGCCCAACCGTCTAAGTGCCCATGCGTCTAAGTCAGACCCATATGGCTAAATGGTGCCCAACCATCTAGATTATTGACCAAATTGACTAAGTGCAGGCCCAAACGCCTGAATAGTGCCCATGCGCCTAAATAGGCCCACGCGTCTAAGTAAAAAATGACCAAGTGTAAGTCCAGACGTCTGCATAGTGGCAAAACGTCTGAATAGGGCAGAAACGCCAAATAGTGCCCATGCGTCTAGACACTTAGAATATTCTGAAATTTTAGGAAAAACAGAAAGTCTAGGGTTTTGACCGGGTTTGACTTATGGGCAATAATTACCCATTATGAGCATGACTATGGAATGTTTTAGGGTTATGGAATGTATGAATGATGTATGGTAATTATAACGTGTTATCTTTTAATGATGATTAACCGTATTTATATTATGATATAAAATACATTATATATTATGTTATTACTTTACTTAGTATGACGAATGAATGAAAGAACGTAAACGAAATGAAAGATAACAATGATGAAAAGTAAAAAGTAATGAATGAAAGAATGGCATGCTAGAAAAATGAAAGGAGGTGCACAACCATGTTGTCGTTAGCTCAACTGTGATGCGGGTTAGCTACCCCAAAGGATGCACACAGGGTCAATCATTGATATTGACAAGGCCCTTTGGTATGCCTAGTTGACTGGATCAGCTTCGTGCACAATGTTGGTGGTTTAATTACCACAGGTCCAGCATCAGCTTCGTGCATAATGTTCGGGGTAGGACCAATTGGTTTGAATAAACGGGAGAGATGACTTGCCCTAGGTGACTGGATTAGCTTCGTGCACAATGTTCGTGGTTTAATTACCACAGGTCCAGCATCAGCTTCGTGCACAATGTTCGGGGTATTGTTCATCAATCCATATGAACGTAAAAGAATGACGTAACGTACTAAAGAAAGAAAGAAAGTAAACAAGTACGAAAGTAAAAGAATGATAATGAGTACGCTACGAAAGAATGAGAACGAAAGTAAGAGAGTGTTAACAAAAAGCATGAAATGAAAGCATGCTATGAATATGATGATGAAGAATGAATGTTAAAGAAAGTTAAAAGTAATATTCTCTACCTGTACGTATGATGCATGATCGCGTAAGAAAGTAAAGAAAGGTTTTAACGAAAGTAAAGTATTTTATTTATAAAACTAGAACTCACTTAGCAACACTGACTTTTATGTGTTTTCCAGTTGGCAGGTAAAAGTTGCTGAGGATGGCACAGGGTAGCTACTTGGCATTTTTGAGATGGCATCCATTCGTTTAACAATGACATTTTTGTGATGTAATGCAATTATAATATTTTGTAACTTTAAACGTATTGTATTACCTTGCAAAAGTTGTCATTAATATATTTATGAAATGGTTTTAATTAATTTCCGCTGCTATGTTTTAATAAATTGTATGTTTATGTGCGATGAATGACCAACTGTGAGGTGCCCGGGAACGGGGCCTTACAAGTTGGTATCAGAGACAAAGTTTATGTTAAATGGGTAAATATTTTTAAAATAAATCTAAACTTAAACTGAGAATGGGACAAAGGTAAGGGATGCCAGTCCAAGTAGCTACGTGCCATCAGGTATTTTCTTTAATGTTAACCGGTATTATGTGCGCATGTTATTTGATCTGTTTGCCCTTAGTAGATTTGGATACTGATGTAGTCAGGATAGGAAATGATTGGGGTGTGAAGAGTAAAGTAAGTGGCTAATCACAACTGACCACTGTAATTAGGGACTTACTATACTTGACATAAACTAAGCTATTACCTTGAATGACCTTGTTAGTGTTTAAATCTTATAGTGTATTAGAGGATGGCTGGAGGTAGGTCTTCTAAGGCTTCACGAGGCGGAACATGTGGTGAACGAGGTGCTAAACCACGGGCCACAAGTGGAAGGCCCAGGGTTGAGAAGGTGACCCATGAGGAGCCTGAGACCTCGCATCCGGAGGGTGGTGATGAGAGTGCTAACCTGAGAGCCTCGGTGAAGGAGGCAGTGGTGGAGGAGGTTCATCAGGTCATGCAGACGATCCTGCCGTCTGTAGTGACCGAAGTGATTAAGGTTGTTAGAGAAGGAGATAGGAGGGATAGGAACATGACATCGGGAGGGAGAGAGCAACCCGAGACCGAGACGGTTATCCTTACTGATGAGGAAGAGGATGAAGAAGAGCCCGTGTCGGAGGCAGCGCGAGGCTGTAATTATGGGGCATTTTAGAGATGCAAGCCCCTTACCTTCGATGGTAATGGCACAGTTGCTGCTGCTCCCCGATGGGTGAGGGAGATGGAGGCTGTTCTGGAAATCAGCGAGTGCCGGGAATACCAGAAGGTGAAGTTCGCCACTCATTCGTTTGTGGACTCGACTTTATGCTGGTGGGACAATATTGTCCAAGCCGAGGGTAGTAGAGTGATTGGCAGGATGAGGTGGAGTGAACTGAAGAAGCTGGTGATTGAGGAGTTCTGTCCTCATCGGGAGATGGACAAGGTGGAAAGGGAGTTCCTGCAGCTGGAGGCGGGAACCATGACACATCATCAATACACTACCAAGTTCAATGAGATGGCACGGCTGGTGCCAGACCAGGCGACGCCCCTGTCATGAAAGATCAAAAGATACATTCAGGGCTTGCCAACGGATATCCATAGGCACATGATCGCCGCCCGACCGAGTACATTTAGGTCGGTGGTTGACTTGGCTGGGAGATTGTACGACAAGAGGGAGGTGGTGGTGGTTAAGAAGAAGAAGACTGGTGGTGATGATCGAAACTGGAATCGGAAAGGAGCACGCTGGCGAGTACAGGCTGGGGCTTAATGTCTGTTTCAAGTGCAGGAAGCCCGACCACATCTCTAGAGATTGCAAAGCCGCGAGGTGCTTCAACTCTGGTGAAGTAGGCCACATGAGCAGGGAGTGCAAGAAGCTGAGGGCAGAGAGTTCCAGAGAAGGGAAGAAGACCGGGACTGAGGAGCAAATGGCGAGTGCCAGAGCATTCACAATGACCAGAGAGGAGGCTAAGACGGACCTCGATGTTGTGTCAGGTGCGTTTCTAGTAAATCAAGCTCTTGCTTCTGTGCTATTTGATTCTGGTGCTAGTAGGAGTTTTATTTATGCTACTTTCTATGCTAAATTGCCTGTTAGTAGTAGATGTATTGATGAGCCCTTTGATGTAGAAACTGCTATTGGTAAGTCCACTAGAATTACTGATGTGATAGAGGACTGTGCCATAAAGTTAGAAGGTCATAGATTTGCTGCTAAGTTACATATGATGCCCCTAGGTGGATTTGATGTAGTACTAGGGAAGGATTGGTTAGCAACCTATGAAGCAAACATCATGTGTCGAAAGATGATGATTAGATTGATAGCGTCTGACGGGAGTTCGGTGATGATATATGGTGATCGAGTTACGACGATTCCGAAAGCGATTTTGATGGCGGTGACGGGAAAGTGCATGAGGCGTGGATGTAGTGCTTATCTGGCCTACGTGAAGGATGTGGACACATCAACACCCCAATTGTCTGATGTACCGGTGGTGTGTGACTTCCCCGATGTGTTTCCAGAGGACTTATCAGGTGTGCCACCGGATCGTGAATTCGAATTTCAGATCGACCTGATACCCGGTGCTCAGCCTGTCGCTAAGGCACCGTATCGGTTGGCTCCGACTGAGATGAAGGAATTGATGGAGCAACTGCAAGAGTTGCTTGATAAGGGTTTTATTCGACCGAGTATCTCTCCGTGGGGTGCTCCAGTCTTGTTTGTAAAGAAGAAGGACGGTAGCATGAGTATGTGTATTGACTACCGTGAGTTGAACAAGTTGACAGTGAAGAATCAGTATCCATTACCGAGGATTGATGACTTGTTTGATCAGCTCCAGGGTGCCAGTTGGTTCTTGAGGATAGATCTTCGATCTGGGTACCATCAATTAAAGGTGAAGGAGCAAGATATTCCTAAAACAACTTTTCGCACACGTTATGGACACTACGAGTTTCTCGTTATGTCCTTTGGTTTAACCAACACGCCAGCTGCTTTCATGGACTTGATGAATCGAGTGTGCCGGCCGATGTTAGATAAATCAGTGATTGTATTTATCGATGATATCCTGATTTATTCAAGGAACGAAGAAGAGCATGCCGGTTACATTCGGGAAGTGTTGGAGACATTGAGAAGGGAGAAGTTATATGCTAAGTTCTCCAAGTGCGCGTTCTGGTTGCGTGAAGTTCAGTTCTTGGGTCACGTGGTAAATCCTGAGGGGATTATAGTAGACCCGACAAAGGTTGAGGCTATGATGCAATGGAAGTCTCCAAAGACGCCATCCGAGATTCGTAGCTTCTTGGGATTGGCGGACTACTACCGGAGATTTATTCAAGACTTTTCCAAGGTACCCTCACCCTTGACTAAACTGACTCGCAAGGATGTAAAGTTCGTGTGGGGTCGAGAACAGGAGGATGCTTTCGAGGAGTTAAAGGCGAGATTAACACAAGCTCCTGTCTTGACATGACCCGAAGGTAGTGAAGACTTAGTGGTATACTCGGATGCTTCTTATTCTGGGCTAGGATGCGTATTGATGCAACGTGGAAGGGTGATAGCCTACGCATCCCGACAGCTGAAAACCCATGAAGTCAACTATCCCACGCACGATCTAGAACTAGCTGCTGTGGTTTTCGCGTTGAAGATTTGGTGGCACTACTTATACGGGACGAAGTGCACAATCTTCACAGACCACAAGAGCGTGAAGTACTTCTTCGAGCAAAAAGACTTAAATATGAGGCAAACGCGATGGTTGGAGCTCATAAAGGATTATGATTGCGAGATCCATTACCATCCGGGTAAGGCCAACGTGGTGGTAGATGCCCTTAGCCGAAAGGAGAGACCCGAGCCAATTCGGGTGAAAGCATACCAGTTGATTATGACCTCTGATGTGATGATGCAGGTCAAGGAGTTTTAAGACGAGGCTTTGAAAGAAGACCGCCTTAACTCTGAAAGGATGAGAGGTCTAGTCACGGAGTTGGGTGAGAACACTCTTGGTGTTAGAACCCGATTCGGACGAATGTGGATTCCTCGTTACGGGGATTTACGTGGCAAGATCATGGACGAGGCTCATAAGACTCGATACTCCATTCATCCCGGTGCTACCAAGATGTATCATGATATGAAGAAGGATTATTGGTGGCCGGGTATGAAGCATGACGTGGCAGAGTATGTGAGTAAATGCCTTACTTGTTTGCAAGTGAAGGCGGAGCACCAGAAGCTATAAGGGAAAATCCAGCCGTTGGATATACCCAAGTGGAAGTGGGAGCATATCACCATGGACTTTATTACGAAGTTACCACGTACCCTGAAAGGATATGATGTTATATGGGTGATAGTTGATCGTTTGATGAAGAGTGCGCACTTCCTACCGATCCGAGAGACGTATTCCTCTGAGAGACTCGCGGATCTATTTGTCAAGGAGATTATAGCTCGTCGTGGTGTACCAGTGCCTATTGTATCTGATCATGACACTAGGTTTACATCCAAATTTTAGAAGAAATTCCACGATGCGATGGGAACGAGGCTACACATCAGCACGACTTATCATCCTCAGACGGACGGTCAGTCTGAGAGGACGATCCAGACCCTCGAGGACATGCTTTGAGCATGTGTGATCGATTTTGGAGGAAGTTGGGATGACCATCTGCCGTTAGCAGAATTCTCGTACAACAATAGTTACCATGCCAGGATTGGCATGCCACCATACGAGATGCTATATGGTAGGAGATGTAGGACACCCGTTTGTTGGGGTGACATTGGTCAGAAAGAGTTGGGGAGTATTGGGGTGATCGAAGGTATGACTGAGAAACTAGAAAAGATTAAAGCCTTTATGAAGGCAGCCAAGGATAGACAGAAGTCGTATGCTGATAAGAGACGCAGACCGATTGAGTTCCAGGTGGGTGATAAAGTTATGCTAAAAGTCTCACCTTGGAAGGGTATCATTCGGTTTAGAAAGCTGGGTAAGTTGAGCCCAAGGTATATTGGACCTTTCCGAATCATTGCTCGAGTAGGAGAGGTGGCCTATAGGGTGGAACTACCAGATGAGTTAAGTGGAATTCACCCGACATTCCATGTATCTCATCTGCGGAAGTGTTTAGCAGACGAGGATATGGTTATACCACTGGAGGACATCGAAGTGGATGAACGGCTCAATTATGTGGAGCAACCAGTGGCGATCATTGATCGTAAGGAAAAGAGGTTAAGGAATAAAGTGGCTCCTCTTGTACGAGTACAGTGGAAGCACAGGAAGGGATCCGAGTCTACATGGGAGATTGAAGGAGAGATGAGGCAGCATTACCCTCATCTGTTTGAGGAATAACAGGTTTTGGGGATGAAACCTATATAAGGGGGTGGACTTGTAACACCCGGTTATTTTTAAAAGATATGAAGAAGGAATAAAAGTAAAGGAAAAGAAAAAAAAATTAAGTTAACCCAAGTGGAGGGGTTAAAAGTGATAAAAAGGCAAAATATCAAAAAGTTGGTACAAAAATGGGCATGGCCGCCCACTCTTGCCTGCACACACTTCTTGCATTTTGTTTTAGAGAGAGAGAGAGCAGAAAACTCTCAGAAGTTGTGGAAGAAGCAGGAGAATTTGAAGTTTTGGTAAGAATTCTTGGTTTTGTGATATTATAAATAGTTCTAGTCTCGGTTATATGCTTATATGTGTTATGTACGTTTGTGTGTGTGTTTTGGTGGGTTTTTTAGGCGTTTGAACTCATTACATTCGGGTTTTAAGAAGTCATGTTAGGACCGTTTTCGTACGGAATACTAACGGATTCTGCGTGATACCTAATCAAATAGTGCGGAATCCTATTTGATTGGCGATCCAATCAGTGAGAACGAATATCCTGATCAATCCAATGATGAAACAAACGTTAAGAACGAATGAGAATTGATTAGAAACGAACTATGAACTTGGATTGACGTTTTGGTACGCTCGGGACGGCTAGGGTACGTATGTATTTGAAGTGTTATGTTTTTCCACGAATTACATGGTATTTATAGATTTTCTCTCTTCAATCGTACGACTGAACCATTAGCATAGTTCAGTCATGCAACTGAACCATGCGATTGACTCATACGCACGACTGAAGGTTCAGTCGTGTGACTGACTCAATCTTATGTCTCAGTCCTACGACTGATCCAGTCTTCTGGTTTCGTCATGCGACTGGTCCATAAGCTTGATATATTCATGCGTATGGTCCATTAGCATGGTCCATTAGCATGAACTATCACATGGATAAGTTAAACATACTTCTAAGTTCTTATTGACTTAGAACCATATAGAACAACATCAAACCTATATAGTTAGTTCATACACGTGCAACATATTGAATATAATGATATCATGACATAATTAAACATAAATTAACATCACAATGCAATTCATATATCATTCATTCAATCATTTCATCGATTACATATATATAAGACATGAAATACTTTTACATTTCAAACATAAACTAGGTACATCAATATGTATCAACAAACTCCCCCTTGGACCAAGTTTACTCTATTGTCTAACATTCTTCACATGCTCTTGGAACATCTTGTACTTCTCTTCTTTTATGACTCCAGCATGTATTTCGAATGCAAAGCAGAGTCTTATCACATGTCAAAACTGTAGAGCTTGTACGATGTCCTGCGTGTCATAGAATAGTGGCCACTTGTATAGAGTGTAGACATCGTTTTTGGACAAGTTGGTCAGCCACATAGGGTCAAACACCCGGATAGTCTCAATCTGAGCATCTTTGTTTAAAACTATGACCGCTTCACCCGTTCGCCAGTCATAGTATCACCATTTGAAGTGTGGAGTGAAGTCCTGAGGCATCTCCTGCAATGGGATCTTTGACATTGTGCGCGGAGGACTCCACTTCAGCACTACCTTAGGCTTTCCAGTATATGGATCAACTTCGGTCTTATTTATGAACCGTTTAAGCTGTTGAGGCCTGAAGTTGACCTACCTGGTGTGGTACTCTCTCTTTAACGCCATCTCAAACCACCCAGACATTTTTCTGGGGTTGGCGTACAAAAGGTCTAAACAGGCAAGCATGTTTAACTCAAAACCAGGGAGAGTCTTCAGATCATGTGGCTATCTGAAGTACTTTACTTCCTTTTCTCTTTTCACCGCATACACATCCAAGTCTTCAAAATACGCCCAACTAATAATCTTGCCCGACACCTTATGATGCTTCTTGACTCTGTAAAGTTTGCTGTAGGCGTTAGACTTTGGCGGTTGTCGCTGGGCTTTCATTTCTTCTAGGCATACAACCCACTCAGCCTTCTTGATATCAACATCTGCGTTCGAGGCTTGAGCTTTCCCTTCTTCTTTCTCCTTCTCTTTCTCTTTAGCATCAAGAGCTCCAAACGTATCACTGCCAAATGTTTCACCCAAATCGGGGATAACATTTCCCTATTGGTCAGTGTACTGAGGATACTCTTATGCTGTGATATCCTCAATATCAATCTCATCGATGCCCTGCAGCTCTTCATCACTCATGACATCAACCTCGGGAGCATCCTTGACTAGCTCATCTAGGTTGAGTTTGAACATATCAGCTAGTTGCTCGTCTGTGAGATCATGAATGATCTCTCCCTCCTCGGATGTGTAGCTCATAGATCGTCGCACGATCCCTTGCAAATCAAGAATCAGTGTTAGCTGAGTCTTGATTTGCTGAAGGGGTGTGATGTCGTGCTCATCAGTCTGTTGAGATTCATCTGTTTGTTTAAACATTCAAAACCACACAAACACATCAGTAATCAATTCATTTACATTAATAAACATTGATAAACATTAATTACATAAATGTAATACATATAAATTCAAGTACAAAAGATAATCAAAAGCTACGACAACTAATCATTACTCTTGTCCTTGTCACTTGGCTCTTCAGCTTGAGAAGCTGAGGTGGATGGTTTTGATTCTTGACGTCATTTTGTCCTCCGTTCCTGAGCCGCTGGATCTGAGGCTGATGCAGATGCATCACCTTCAGGCTCATCCTCATCACCTCTCTCTTTGTCCTTTCCACTTACCTCTCCCTCAACATCATCATCATCATCAGACTCATCATCATCAGATGACTCGTCATTATCATCATCATCATCATCATCATCATCATCGCCATCGTTACCATCACCTTTGATCTTGAGAGGCTCGCCTTTTGTTCCCTTTAGCCTTAGGCGTAGCTTCTTGTTTTTCTTCTCAACATCCTCAATTCGCTTCACCGATGCAATCAGAAGATCGTTCTGTGTAGTTAAGGCATGGTGAGATCTGGACAAATCTCCCTTGAGGGCATCTTCCTTCTCAGTCAGATGGGCAATGTGTTGACTCTGAGCTGCAGTCTTCTCAGTCAGCAGGGTGATCTGCTTACCCTGCTCAGCGTTGACATCCATCAACTAAGTTATCTGGTTCGCTCGTATATCGTCAGTTACGAGTAGTTTCAGAACCAGACGGTTGAGGCTGGCAAGCTGTTCCTCTAACCCAACGTTGGGTAGAAAGGATCCCAATAGTGGTACTGATGAGGTGGAAGGTCCGGCATGTGATGTGGTGGGTGGAGTGGTGGATGTAGTATATGTGGGAGTGGTGGTGGTTGTGGTTTGTGGTGGAATGGATGAGGTGAGTGGAGTGGTGGTAGCTGTAGTGGAAGTGGTAGTTGTGATGGGAGTAGTGGATTTAGTGGCTGTGGTGGTGGTAGGTGTGGTAGGAATGGTAAAAGTAGTGGGTGTGGTGGAATAAGAGGTCATCAGCACTACACGTCTTCTCTTGGCCTTCTTGCCATGTGGCTGTGCCATCCTCTTTAACCGTGAGCCCCTTAAGCTCTGTGCTTCCCCTAGGCTTGGTTGGGGAGGTGTGTAAGAAGGATCAGCAGTGTCAGTACCCTTAACCCCAGCCCGGCGTCCTCCTACCGCCTCCATACCCCGATCAGTAGCAACCACTCGGCTACCAACTGTCCTTGTGTGGGGCTCCTCATCGGACTCCTCATCTTCGTCATCTGGAAGAAAGTCCCGATGGATGGGTGCCTGCTCCAATCCACCAGGAGCTGAGGAACTAACATGTGTGGGTGGTGGAGACGTAGTGGAAGTGTCAGTGGCCCTTGGTTCACTAGGGCCTGTATCTCCACCACCCCGACTGTCATTGTCATCGTCGTCATCCTCCTCATCAATAGGAGCCAAAACTGGCTCAACTTCTGAATCACTGTCATCGTGACACCACTTTTTATGAGCTGGCGCTACGTAGTCCTCCCTAGCCATGTGGCCGAACAACCTCCTAACCAGGGGCTTCACCTGCTTTCCCCGGTAGACCTTCATCCTTCCCAAGGTGGTGTCGTCCATAACTTCCAGCGACACCGCATCGTCCTTCTCCTTGGGAAGGTGAGGAAGCTTCTCATCAATCATCATCTGAAGAAACCTCGGGTACATGCAGAATCCCTCTTTCCCCTTGGCTTCTATGTTCTCGATCAGATAGGTAAAGAACATCCATGAGAAGCTGAACGGATGGTTCAGCACCAACGCCACATACATGTTCTGGATCTGATCAGACAGCTCATCGAATCCTCCTCTCCTGGAGGCTATGCACTTCAGGATCACATGTGCCAGATACTTAAATTGAGGGCACATGTTACTCTTGTTCAGTACGCCGGCGTTGATATCAGCGGCGTACTTGATCCTGAGGAAGCATCCCCGTACCGTTAGGGGATGCAGGTTGGTTGGGTGTGCACCATCGTCACCCAAGTCCAAGACTCGCCTGATATCCTCTTCACTGATCTGGATATCTTCCCTAAAGATAGAGCTCCTAATGCAGTAGGGCTCTGTAGATCTGTTAATAATGGCGTTCTCCCAAAACGTCTGCTGGATTGACCTGTACGGTATACATGGTGTAGATATGTCCGTGAAGATCCTTGAACGTCATAGAAAGGCTATGATCCCGATAAACTCAGAGGCGTTCCAGGATGTGGGGTCCAGATGAGCACATATATTGTGCTTCGTGCTCATCATCCATTTATCTGCCATATTGCTGCAATACAAGGGACAAACACATTAGTTCCGTTCATAATAGATAAACGATTTGACTTAGAATAGATATTGACCATTCTGGTTCAATCATGCGATTGTACCATATGACTGGGTTCAGTCGTACGATTTAGCCTGCGACTGAGTTCAGTCGTGTGCAAAGCCATGCGGTTGAGTCAGTCGTGTGACTGAATCACCGATTGGTTCAATCGTGCGATTGAAGCATGCGACTGGATTAATCGTGCGACTGAATTTCATTAGTCTGTCTATTCGCATAAACCCATGTGCGACACCATAAACATGAATCTTGTTACCTAGTGAAATTAGACATCGTTTTCGGGTTCATATGGTTCACAGGGACTCAATATAGCACTTAAACTCCTTTAAATCGACATTTTTAATCATTTAAGTGGTCTATTTTAGGGTTTGTGTCCCGGTTATTAGGTTGAACAATTTAGGTCATTTAGGTTCGATTAGATTTCTTGTTTGTCACGATTCCTATCGCAAATTACCTGTAGATGAATACACTTAGGGTTAGAACACAAATCAGAATGCAATCTCAAAAGTTTGAAATTTTGGCAGAGTAACAGGGCTTAGGCGGTTTTTGGAAAGTTTGAAGTCTGGTAGAGATTGCGACCGAATGAGCCTCTATTTATACTGTTTTGGGTTTCAGTTGTGCGACTGAACCCGTACGCATAGCTCAATCGTGCGACTGAGGTTCAGTCGTGCGACTGACTCATACTCCTCTCTTCAGTCTACGACTGGCTCAGTCTCCTCTCTTCAGTCGTGCGACTGGCTCAGTCTTGTGGTCCAATCGCATGACTGTCTCATACTCATGGTCCAATCGTATGACTGGCTCATTCTCATGGTCCAATCGTACGACTAACTCATTCTTATGATTCAATCGTACGATTGGTTAATACTTATGATCCAATTATGCGATTGATTCATACTCATGAGTTGACTTCATACTTTTCCAAATCTTCAGTTTTAACTTTTGAAAGATATAACATTATAAGCACCGATCATCTCAGACATGATCCTTTGAACGAGAAACCGTTTGATCATCTCAGACATGATCCTTTTAATTAAAACCGTTTGGGTCACCTCAGACGTGACCCTCTTAAGGTATGATTCACAGAGTTCACTTTTTTACATAGTCCAACATTGACGCAAAAAGATAACTAAAACATAAAAGCAACTCGAAATTAAACAAAACAAGACATATTTTTGTGTTTTTGTTTGAGGTGGGTTGAAAACTTTTAAATATCATTTAACCAATTTCTCCCCCTGAGCAGATGTAGATACATGTGTACCTAGTTTTTGAGCTTAATGTAATATGTCTTTAGTGTCTTACACATATGTAATTGAATGGGTACTTTGATGAAATACAATGTGTGGTTGTGCTTATAATGTTTATGATTTCATTGATTAGTAGTTTAACGCTTATTGGACTGACTATATAGGTTTGTGGTTGTTTGAACTAATCTGAGTAATGTAATGATTAAGAAATATATTCAAACTTAGTAATATGACGTTCTCATGTGAATGGCCCATGCTAATGGACCATACGCATGAACAACTTCATCCGAATGTCGCACGACTGAACCAGGAGACTGGATCAGTCGCATGATTGTAACATGAGACTGGCTCAGTCGCACGACTGAACACTCAGTCGTGCGAATGGATCAACCGCATGGCTCAATCGCACGACTGAACCATACTTGTGGTTCAGTCGACCGAATAAGAAGCACTAACCTATAAATACCACTTAAATTGTGAAAAAACAAAACACTTGAATACATACGTACCCTAGCCATCCAGAGACCTCTAAGAACCTGTTCCAAGTTCATAGATCGCACTAGATCTATTACCAATCGTTCTTAACGTTTAGATTCAATCTACAATTGTTTCTACGTGCGTTCTCACTGATTGGATCACCAATCAAATAGGATTCCGCACTATTTGATTTGGTATACACGTATATCAGTTAGTACATCGTCCAGTACACGATCCTAACAAGTGGTATCAGAGCTTTAGCTCTTGATTTACGTGTGATTCAATCGTTTTTATATAAAGATTGTGTTTTTCCACTAAAAACGCAACCCTTTTGTGTCAAACGGTGTTTTAGACGTCTCTAGTCCGTAAAGTTAACTTTATCCGGCATACGGCAATTAGGGTTAGTGAAAATTCGGATTTTTGCATCCAAAATACCTTAAACCTTCGATTTTTCAAAATCCAGCAGCTTCAGTTGCCCGATTGACTCAATCGCACGACTGAGTTCATACGCATCCCTCATATCCACGATTGGACTCATTCGTACCTTCATTCGTACGACTAAATTGTCTAGTCGCATTGTTCATTCGCACCTGTCCATTCGCCCGATTGATTCTTCCGCATTGGTTCATTCGCACGTTTGAGCCATCCGCATTGTTTAATCGCCCGAATAGCCGAATCGCACACCTTCATTCGCACAAGTACAAAAGTTTGTTTCAAAGTTTAAAGTTAATAGTAATGGAGGACCAGTATTCAGCGTTCACCGCAGGGAGAGATTCAAGGATCCAGAATCTGTTGCTTCTGGAAAATGAAATGGGGAATCACAATAAACCACCTAAGCTAATCACGTTAGATGATTATCCATAGTGGAAGAAAATATTTGAGATTTACTCGAATGGTGTAGATACCAATCTGTGGGAGTCAATAGAGACGGGGTATAGTATGCCTGTAGGTGTAGACGGTGTGAAACTTACAGTAGGGGGCATGACTGATGGACAAAAGGTTAAGTACAATGCTGAGAAGAAAGTCTATGCATTGCTCACTCAGTCAATTCAGAAGGACATTTTCCATCAATTTTCTAAGAACAAGCAAGCAAAGAAGCTGTGGGATGCATTGGAAAAGAGGTATGACGGTAATGCATCGTTAAAAGCTCTAAAGGCTAAAGCGTTGAAGAAGGACTTTGACAACTTCTCGTCAATGGGAAAGGAGAGCTTGGACGATGTAATTGATCGATTGTATCACTTGATGAGTGAGCTGCACACTCATGGAGTCACCACTTCTATGGAAGACAAAGTCTCAAACTTTGCAGATGGACTGCCTGAAAAGTGGGTTTCTTTGTCTCCAACCTCAGACAGAATGATATGCTCGCGAAGTTAGACATCAATGACTTCATTCTGAAGTTGAGAGAAGAAGAATTAAGGATGAAATACAGAGCCCAAAAGTCTTCTTATGATCAGAATCCGGCACTGTACAATGCGACTCCACAAGCCAAAACGTTTGGAGCACCACTTCAGACGGCTTTTGTGTCAAGTTCAGCTGGTCCTTCTCAAGCCTCTACTTCAGGGTTAGAAACGTCAGGGTCGTCTGGTACTCAATACATTGCACCTGAAGCAAATGATACAAAACTTAAGACCGAGAATCTTGGTAATGTGACAGTAGAAGTAGAAAAAGAGCACATGGATCTCTTAGCAGCTGTAGTCCACTCCTATGATGGACTAATTGCTGGGAAAATAGGGAACTGCCATCTGGCAGATGAGGACTACGAGCAGGTGGACGAGACAGAGCTGGAAAGGATGGATATAATGTGGGCCTTAGCAAGTGCTGTCTGGAGAGCTAAGAAGTTTGTCAAGAAAACCGGACAGAACTTGGTTGCTACTAAGGACACAACTTTCGGTTTTAACAAGTCCAAGGTTACATTCTTCAATTGTGGGGAAAAGGGGCACTTCAAATGTGAGTGTATGAAGCCTAAAAAGACAGGAAATGGGAATCCTTTGTCATCCTTCAATTGTCAGGATAAACCAACAGTTAGTCTTACTTCGTCAAGCAAGGATCCTAAAGCCTTGACCGCTCATGATCATGAAGGACATGATTGGAGCTTTCGGTTTGTCTCTTCGGGAGAATCCAACATTGCTAGTGTTGAGGATTTAGATGATGACTCAGCTAGTGAAGGAGATATTGTAGTGGAACTCGTGATGTCAAACACTGAAGAGACTGCAACTGTGGTCAATTACATGCCTGAATAAGGGAAAACTATAACAGCATCAGAATCACCAGAACCAGAAACACCCGACTCTGCTTTGATGGTTGATTCATCAGAACCTCCTCAGGTAAGTACTACTGACCAACTTTTTGATAATCATGCGTGTTCTGATTGTAATAAATTTAGGGAAAGCATTGATTTGAAGTTTGCTAGGTTATTAGATCTGTCACACCCTCAATTTCCACGAACGGGGTTTTACCGTTAGGCGTGTGACATACCAGGATCTCAGACACAGTCATATCGAACGACACTATATGAATTTAAAATAAATATTTGACTTCATTCAACAGAACATAAACAAAGTTTACAATAATGCGGAAGCATGT
Organism: Flaveria linearis; assembly: GCA_024085815.1. NCBI lineage: Eukaryota > Viridiplantae > Streptophyta > Magnoliopsida > Asterales > Asteraceae > Flaveria > Flaveria linearis. Next base: position 41,452,757 of record CM044010.1, on the reverse strand, counting down.
ACAAAAGTTGTAAACCCATTACAATACTGTTACAATAGTCATGTTTAGACAAAATGTTCAATGCTGAAAATAAACTAGATGAATGCATGTCCTGAGTGCATATCCTAAAGCGTGCCTCAAAAGCTTATGCGTTCCTGTGACCTGAGAAAACATGCTAAAATGTGTCAACATAAAGTTGGTGAGTTCACAGGTTTAGTCAACAAGAAATGTATTCGTAAGTGTTTCCATGTTTTGCGTTTCAATGGTTTAGTACATAAAGCATATCGTCAGGTAGCTAGCCTATGTTCTTGTTACTTAGCGTTTCGAACCGAAGCTGACTGTTTACGTCCTATTGTGTATCCTCCACGTCTTAACCGACCGTGGCAATCGTATGTACCGTCATGTCTTGTCAGACCATGACGATATGTTTCCTCCACGTCTTAACCGACCGTGGCAATCGTATGTTAGGTCAATCGTGCGCCCGTTTGACCTCCAGTCAAGCTAGCGCGACTAGCCCGGGCGGGGTTTGTCAGACCCAGTAGTACTACTCAAAATTACCTCGCTAATCCCATTACTAACGGTTCGAGTGTGTCAGGACATGTTGTGTGTGTTTGCACTAACGTAACAAGCGATATCAATATTACTACAACCATTTAAGTAAATGTAAGTCTGTTTGCATGTTTTCTCCCCCAAAAGGAAAGAGATGTAAAATAGGGGCCGTGAAACTCACAGATGATGTAGCAAGTGTGTAGGATGCAAGTCTCCCAAGTGTTGTTTTACGATGCGCTGTCAAACACCTATTGACAGTTGTGTTACGTGTTAATGTTGTGTTTAGCGTTAATAGACATGTTTAGTCGGGTCGGGTCGCATGGGTTCGGTCGTGGGTATCACACACACACAAGCAGTCATAGACGTATTAGACTTCATGTAGATTTCAAATGGGTTGTTGATATTTGTAAACAGTTAGGTTGTTTCGAGTTGAAAAGCATATGTCTGTTGATTGCGTTGACTTTAATTTTTGTGATCAAGAAATGACATTTTTATTGGTGTTAACTTATCGTCACACGATAGACACTTCGCACACCAGAAGGATTCACTCCAAATGACTCCAATCGCATAACAAGGCTAGACGCACGACTGGACACTTCATTCGCACGAATGGACCTTCAATCGTACGAATCAACTTCCCTCGTACGATTGAACCCTCATTCATGCGACTCAGCCTTCAGTCGTACCACACATCACTCATTCACCCGAATCAATAACCAATCACACGAATGGACTTTCATTCGTGCGGTTGGACCTTCAGCCGGGTGATACTCAGTCGCACACATTCATTCGGTTGACTCAATCGCACGCATTCATTCGGTTAACTCAGTCGTACGGTTTCCTTCGCACGTCTCACCCCAGTCGCCCCGATTAATCGCCCGATGGGACCAGTCGTATGACTCAACCGCACGATGGGACCAGTCGCATGACCCAATCGCACGGCCGGCCCAGTCGCGGACTGCAGCAGATCGCGACTACTGGGTGGGTCGAACAGCCTTCGGCTGTCCCGTGCTCGGTTTTCTCACCATCAGAACTTCCAGAAACACTCTCCTAACATGTCTAAGGGTAATGCACACGCTGATTTGCCTCACACGCACCCCCACGACCACATGCATTCGGGTTGAACCCGAACACCCGAATCACATACTTGCAGCAGTGAAACGAGTGATAAAATGGATGAGAATGGTCGCCTACCTGCTGGGATCGTGATTCCTCAACTGTTGTGTGGCCTAATCTGACAAAAACGAGCTCAATCGGGTGAATTTGGTGCTAAGATGTAAAGATGGTGAGGTAGAGAGCGTAGGAGAGAAAGAGAGGCAGATTGTGGTGTGTTTGGCTGGTGGTTGGGTATTTATACCCAGCCCCAGTTTGGCAATTGTCAGGTTTGGTCCCTGCACTTAGGTACCGAGTTCCCGAATTTGTTTCGGTTGCTAACAACGTAGATGAGCGAGCTCTATTAAGCAATAGGACTCCTCAGGTAACCTCGTTTTTTTATGAATCCTCTACGAGTACCCGCGTTAGCATTTTATCACAATTTGTTTAACGATGTCCATGGCGGTGTTTGTATACGTTTCAAGTATTTACGAGTACGGGTCAATGTTAACGACAACGGTCTAATTTATGTAAGTTTGAAATTACGGGGTGTCACATCATCCCCTTGTTGCAGGAATTTTCGTCCCGAAAATTAGTACATCTTGTTACGTGGTTTTTACGGGGTAGTGCAAGGCTCAATAGTGTGTGACGCGTGTGGAATGGAGTACCTGTGTATCTAAGAGGTAGATGCCTGGTTTTGGAACAGTTGAGGGTACTTCCTCTTCATCTGATCCTCGCGTTCCCAAGTAAATTCTGGTCCACGCTTTGAGTTCCAACGGATTTTGACGATAGGGATATGACTATGTTTGAGCGTCTTGACCTCTCGGTCCATGACTTCCACTGGTTCCTCGACGAAATGTAGTCGTTCGTCCACATGTATCTCGTCCAACGGGACGATAAGAGTCTCGTCTGCAAGGCATTTCCTCAGATTGGAGACGTGGAACACATCGTGTACCCCACGGAGTTCTTCGGGTAGGTTCAGCTGATAGGCCACGGGGCCAACCCGTTTGACAATCTCAAACGGTCCCACGTACCTAGGACTTAGCTTCCCACGCTTTCCGAAACGGATCACACCCTTCCAAGGTGACACTTTCAAAAGCACCTTGTCACCTATTTGGAATTCCAACGGTCGGCGACGCTTGTCAGCGTAGCTTTTCTGTCGGTCACGGGCTGCTGCCATACGGTTACGGATTTGCACGATCTTCTCAGTCGTCTCGTGCACAAGTTCAGGGCCGGTGAGTTGGCTTTCCCCAACTTCCGCCCAACAGATAGGTGATCGGCACTTACGCCCATAAAGTGCCTCAAATGGAGCAGCTTTGATCGATGTGTGGTAGCTATTGTTGTAAGAAAACTCGACTAGCGGTAAGTGGGTTTCCCAACTGCTGCCGAAATCTATGACGCAGGCATGTAACATGTCTTCTAGAGTCTGGATCGTACGCTCACTTTGGCCATCGGTTTGGGGGTGGTACGCGGTGCTCATATCCAGCCGCGTTCCTAGTGCTCGTTGTAAGGACTGCCAGAAGTGTGAAGTGAATCGAGTGTCACGATCAGAGATAATGGAAACCGGCACACCATGCCGAGAGACTATTTCCCTTAAGTAGATACGAGTTAACTTTTCCATGCGATCAGTCTCACGGATTGCCAGGAAGTGTGCGGATTTCGTCAAGCGATCCACGATCACCCAAATGGTGTCGCATCCGCTGGGAGTTCGAGGAAGTTTCATGATAAAGTCCATGGATATCTGTTCCCACTTCCATACTGGTATTTCCGGCTATTGGAGTAAACCAGACGGTCGTTGATACTCTACCTTGACCTTAGAACAGGTCAAACATCTACCCACGTAGGTGGCGATATCTGCTTTCATGTTTGGCCACCAGTAAAGAACCTTCAGGTCATGGTACATCTTGTCTGAACCTGGGTGGATTGAGTACCGCGATTTGTGAGCTTCGTCCATTACCAATTCTCGTAGGTTTCCATACGAGGGAACCCATGTTCGATCCATGAAGTAGCGGATTCCGTCAGGCTTGGTTTCTAGTTGCTTCTCCATACCTCGTAACGATTCGGCTTTCAAATTCTTGTCTTTTAACGCCTCAAGTTGAGCATTGCGGATCTGGTCGGGTAAACCGGTGTGAATGGTAAGTTGCAATGCTCGAACTCGTCTTGGCTTGGGCGTTTCCTTTCGACTCAGGGCGTCTGCTACTACATTGGCCTTGCCCGGATGATACTTGATCGTACAGTCATAGTCGTTTAACAACTCAACCCAACGACGTTGTCTCATATTTAGCTCCTTCCGTTCAAAGATGTGCTGGAGACTCTTGTGATCGGTGTAAATGGTGCACTTGGTACCGTACAAGTAGTGTCTCCATATCTTGAGTGCAAATACCACAGCTCCCAGCTCTAGGTCGTGTGTCGTGTAGTTTTTCTCGTGTATCTTCAATTGTCGTGATGCATAGGCAATCACCTTATTGCGCTGCATCAGTACGCAACCGAGGCCTTGTATGGAAGCATCACAGTAAACAACAAAATCATCGGTTCCCTCAGGCAGGGATAGAATCGGTGCTGTACAAAGTCTCTGCTTCAGAATCTGGAATGCAGATTCTTGTTTATCACCCCAATCGTACGTAGTACCTTTATGAGTCAATGCGGTGAGAGGTTGAGCAATCTTCGAGAACCCTTCGATGAACCGTCGGTAGTAGCCAGCCAGCCCAAGAAACTGTCGTACCTCGGTCGGTGTCTTAGGCGTAGCCCAGTTCTTGATAGCTGCTATCTTTGCCGGGTCAACATGTATCCCATTCTCATTGACCACATGACCCAAGAAATGGACCTCTCGCATCCAGAAGTCACACTTTGAAAATTTTGCATACAACTGTTCTCGTCTCAACAGCTCCAGAATCAGTCTAAGGTGTTCTTCGTGTTCTTCCTTATTCCTTGAGTAAATAAGGATGTCATCGATGAAGACAATGACGAACTTGTCTAGGTAGGGTTTGCACACTCGGTTCATTAAATCCATAAAAACCGCTGGTGCGTTGGTCAACCCGAATGGCATAACCAAAAACTCGTAGTGACCATACCTTGTTCTGAAAGCAGTCTTTGAAACGTCTTCTTCTCGAATCCTTAGTTGGTGATAACCCGATCTTAGGTCTATCTTTGAATAGTAACTTGACCCTTGTAGTTGGTCGAACAGATCATCGATACGCGGGAGAGGATAACGGTTCTTAATTGTCGCCTTGTTCAATTCTTTGTAATCGATGCACATGCGAAAAGTTCCGTCCTTTTCTTGACAAACAGGATTGGGGCTCCCCACGGTGATGAGCTAGGTCTGATAAAACCTTTATCCAACAGTTCCTGCAGTTGTGTAGACAGCTCTTGTAGTTCCCTCGGAGCCAATCTATACGGTGCCCTCGCGATAGGGGCGGCTCCCGGAACCAAATCAATTTGGAATTCGACCTGGCGGTGCGGTGGAAGGCCGGGTAGGTCTTCAGGGAAGACCTCAGGATAATCACGTACAACTGGGATGTCTTCAATTTTCTTTTCCTCGGTTTCTTTTTCAGTGACCATGGCTAAGAAAGCGGTATGACCCTTACGCAAACACTTCTGAGCTTTCATGTGGGAGATGATTCCAGAGACCATGCCACTCCTTTCGCCCTGAACTGATAGAATTTCACCACTAGGAAGTGGTATGCGTACGATTTTCTCGCCACAGATGATTTCAGCTTGATTCTTGGATAGCCAGTCCATGCCCACCACTACGTCGAAACTACCAAGTGTGACAGGCATCAGATCAATATCTGTCTCATGACCACATAATCCTAGTCTGCACCCCATGGCGATATGAGTTGCCTCGATTTGTTTTCCGTCAGCTAATTCTACCACATAACTAGGTTCCATGACAGCTAGGGTTACATCTAAGAACTTAATGAACTTGTCGGAAACAAAACTCCTATCAGCTCCAGTATCAAACAATATAGAAGCAAAACAACCATTCAGGGGAAACGTACCAGTAACCACATTCTGGTCATCCCTTGCCTCGCCGGAACCAATCACGAACGCATGACCCTTGGCATTGCCCCCATTATTACCCTTGTTTCCACCCCTCAGCTGTGGGCAATCCTTCCTGTAGTGTCCCTCCTTACCACATTCATAACAGGCTCTAGTCACTCCCCCCTGGCGTTGTTGTTGGGGTTGTTGTTGCTGAGTCATTATTTCACCCCGGCAGTCTTTGGCTGCGTGTCCCATCTTTCCACATCTCTGACAACGAAGTCGATCACATGGGCCATGATGATGGAGGTTGCACCGGTTACACCTAGGGTTCTTGCCCGCGTAGCTGCTCGAACCCTGACCATAATTGTTGTTGTTGCTGTTCGGGTTGTTGTGGGTGAAGTTTCTTGATGGGTCAAACTTTTTGGTCGGTTGTTGCTGGGGGTTGTTGGAGCTTGAAGACTTGCTGTTGTTACCTTCCCATTTTCTTTTGTGATCTGATGAACCAGAAGCAGCGCCACGTTTAGGCAGAGTGCCTTGTGCCACTGCCTGGTCGGTGAGTTTGTGAGCCAGTCGGATGGCCTGCTGGATAGTGACAGGATCAGCAGCCATCACACTAGCCTGGATTTGAGGAGCCAAGCCATCAATGTACTTTTCGATCCGTTTGTAGGCCGGAGTTACAATCTGCGGGCACAATGCTGCCAACTCGTGCGAACGAGTCGTGTACTCCTCGATGTCAGAACCAATCATCTTTAAATTCCAAAATTCTGCCTCCAGTTTCTGGACTTCGTTCCTGGGGCAGTACTCTTCTTTCATTAGAATCTTGAAGTCTTCCCATGGCATACCGTTTGCAGCACCAAGTCCTAAGGTTTGGACTTGTGAATTCCACCATGTCAGGGCTGGTCCCTCCAATGTGCCGGAGGCGTATTTGACCCAATTTCCATCAGGACAGCTTCACATGGCAAACACTGACTCAAGTTTCTCTAGCCAGCGAAGCAGTGTGACAGCGCCCTCTGAGTCGCTGAAAGAATGAGGCTTGCAATCCATAAACATCTTGAAGGTACAGACTGTTGGACCTCCCTGGTTCGGATTCTGGTCGTTCTGGCCCTGATTGCGGGCCTGCTCATAAGCTGCAAGCGCATCAGCCACGCGCTCGTTGATGATAGCATTCAGCTCGGCTTGAGTCAGGGTGATATTTCCTCGTCCACCCGGGCGTCCCGCTCTTCTTCCAGACATGACTTCTTCAATACACAACACACATTAATCAATAACCGGATAACAATTATTTACAGTAATATATATTGTATCATGCTAGTAAGAATGAGGGGTTTGTTTGCACATCGATAGTAGGGATTTATAAGGATCCGAGGCCTTATGCCTCCTAAGTATGGAATTTGAAAATTTGTACTGGCCATTACCGTTATCACCTACTAGGGTTGCCAGAGTTCTCATGCACGACAAATTACAATTACGTGTGCACCCGTGATTCTAATTTGCTTTGCATGGTCACTCATGGTTCCTCCTATTCGGGATAACATACCCTGCCCAGTACCAAGTGTTTTCAATGATAAAAGCATCAAAGATGTATTCCTTATACCAAGAGTCAAATAACTAAAGTTGTACAAGAGATTCGGTTTAGGTAACAACGGGAATCAAGACAATTTGGCCTCTTTCCCTTCGTGGTTCTAGGTGTTTGGATGTCCAAGTCCGATTCTCTAATCGACCTGAATATCCTAGTTGTCCCTCATTTACTGCTTGGACTAGCGTAGAGGATAGGATATGTTGGGAATAGTAACAAGTGTGAGAGAGTTGGAAGAGTGAGGTATTGTCCTTTTTGTTTGTCATCATTATGCTTATCGCGTGCGTTAGAAACGAGTTTCGTGTTCCAATCATGGGAATGTTTGATTCAATTCGTTGTTGCTTTCACTCCGCGAGTGAAGGATCAAGTGTGAGCGTTTGTTGTGAGCGAGCGGGATTCTCCGCCCCTCTGCCAGCCGGTAATGACACACATGTCACACCCCTAGTGTTATGTTTGCTCAGTAGTGTAAGGTCAGTACACCCGAAGGTTGTTTGCACAACAGTGGTAACCGTGTAAAGAGTGTCTGTGCAATACTAGTGTTGTGCCTAAGGCTATAGTCTAGATGCGATGCAATCCTAGTTCTCTATAACCTGTGGCTCTGATACCAATCTGTCACACCCTCAATTTCCACGAACGGGGTTTTACCGTTAGGCGTGTGACATACCAGGATCTCAGACACAGTCATATCGAACGACACTATATGAATTTAAAATAAACATTTGACTTCATTCAACAGAACATAAACAAAGTTTACAATAATGCGGAAGCATGTACAAAAGTTGTAAATCCATTACAATACTGTTACAATAGTCATGTTTAGACAAAATGTTCAATGCTGAAAATAAACTAGATGAATGCATGTCCTGAGTGCATATCCTGAAGCGTGCCTCAAAAGCTTATGCGTTCCTGTGACCTGAGAAAACATGCTAAAATGTGTCAACATAAAGTTGGTGAGTTCACAGGTTTAGTCAACAAGAAATGTATTCGTAAGTGTTTCCATGTTTTGCGTTTCAATGGTTTAGTACATAAAGCATATCGTCAGGTAGCTAGCCTATGTTCTTGTTACTTAGCGTTTCGAACCGAAGCTGACTGTTTACGTCCTATTGTGTATCCTCCACGTCTTAACCGACCGTGGCAATCGTATGTACAGTCATGTCTTGTCAGACCATGACGATATGTTTCCTCCACGTCTTAACCGACCGTGGCAATCGTATGTTAGGTCAATCGTGCGCCCGTTTGACCTCCAGTCAAGCTAGCGCGACTAGCCCGGGCGGGGTTTGTCAGACCCAGTAGTACTACTCAAAATTACCTCGCTAATCCCATTACTAACGGTTCGAGTGTGTCAGGACATGTTGTGTGTGTTTGCACTAACGTAACAAGTGATATCAATATTACTACAACCATTTAAGTAAATGTAAGTCTGTTTGCATGTTTTCTCCCCCAAAAGGAAAGAGATGTAAAATAGGGGCCGTGAAACTCACAGATGATGTAGCAAGTGTGTAGGATGCAAGTCTCCCAAGTGTTGTTTTACGATGCGCTGTCAAACACCTATTGACAGTTGTGTTACGCGTTAATGTTGTGTTTAGCGTTAATAGACATGTTTAGTCGGGTCGGGTCGCATGGGTTCGGTCGTGGGTATCACACACACACAAGCAGTCATAGACGTATTAGACTTCATGTAGATTTCAAATGGGTTGTTGATATTTGTAAACAGTTAGGTTGTTTCGAGTTGAAAAGCATATGTCTGTTGATTGCGTTGACTTTAATTTTTGTGATCAAGAAATGACATTTTTATTGGTGTTAACTTATCGTCACACGATAGACACTTCGCACACCAGAAGGATTCACTCCAAATGACTCCAATCGCATAACAAGGCTAGACGCACGACTGGACACTTCATTCGCACGAATGGACCTTCAATCGTACGAATCAACTTCCCTCGTACGATTGAACCCTCATTCATGCGACTCAGCCTTCAGTCGTACCACACATCACTCATTCACCCGAATCAATAACCAATCGCACGAATGGACTTTCATTCGTGCGGTTGGACCTTCAGCCGGGTGATACTCAGTCGCACACATTCATTCGGTTGACTCAATCGCACGCATTCATTCGGTTAACTCAGTCGTACGGTTTCCTTCGCACGTCTCACCCCAGTCGCCCCGATCAATCGCCCGATGGGACCAGTCGTATGACTCAACCGCACGATGGGACCAGTCGCATGACCCAATCGCACGGCCGGCCCAGTCGCGGACTGCAGCAGATCGCGACTGCTGGGTGGGTCGAACAGCCTTCGGCTATCCCGTGCTCGGTTTTCTCACCATCAGAACTTCCAGAAACACTCTCCTAACATGTCTAAGGGTAATGCACACGCTGATTTGCCTCACACGCACCCCCACGACCACATGCATTCGGGTTGAACCCGAACACCCGAATCACATACTTGCAGCAGTGAAACGAGTGATAAAATGGATGAGAATGGTCGCCTACCTGCTGGGATCGTGATTCCTCAACTGTTGTGTGGCCTAATCTGACAAAAACAAGCTCAATCGGGTGAATTTGGTGCTAAGATGTAAAGATGGTGAGGTAGAGAGCGTAGGAGAGAAAGAGAGGCAGATTGTGGTGTGTTTGGCTGGTGGTTGGGTATTTATACCCAGCCCCAGTTTGGCAATTGTCAGGTTTGGTCCCTGCACTTAGGTACCGAGTTCCCGAATTTGTTTCGGTTGCTAACAACGTAGATGAGCGAGCTCTATTAAGCAATAGGACTCCTCAGGTAACCTCGTTTTTTTATGAATCCTCTACGAGTACCCGCGTTAGTATTTTATCACAATTTGTTTAACGATGTCCGTGGCGGTGTTTGTATACGTTTCAAGTATTTACGAGTGCGGGTCAATGTTAACGACAACGGTCTAATTTATGTAAGTTTGAAATTACGGGGTGTCACAAGATCATAATGATAGCTTAGTAAAGGATTTACAACTGTGCATAGAAGCCAATAGAGTTCTAAAACAAAATGAGCACAGTTACAAAGAAAAGATAGACCTTTTGAACAAACAACTTAGGGAAACAGAAGTAGTAGCCTTTAACCAAGCTAATGACATTAGGTACTATCTAAACTCCCTAGAAGACACTAAGAAACAGAAGGCAGTTTTAGAAGTAGAAGTAAAGTCACAAAAACAAAAACTGCACAGTTGGACAAGTTCCTCTCATATTGTCCAACACTTAGTAAGAAAACGTAACAATGTGGAGGGTTTGGGATATAAAGTGGTTCCACCACCACCTGTGACCTTGATGAATGCAAAAAGTAAACCAATAAATAATAACTCAATCAAGGATCATGTGGTGTCCATTCCTCTAGTAAGTGACCCAGATTCCACATGTTAACCTATTAAATCTGGCACTAAACTAAAGTAGACCACTTCAAAATCACAAGGTAAAATGCCCTGTGTCAATCTGGACAAACAATCTGAAAAGGTTAAAGTTAAGTCTGGGTCAGCCAAGTCTAATTCTGAACCCAAAAAGACCAAACAAGTTAACCACCCTCGTGCTTCATGTCTAAGTCCAGAGAAACAAAAGGTAAAAGATGTTACAAACATTCAAATAATTAATTTTGTTAATCCAGATAAAACATCTAAGCAAGAAATGTCAATACACAAACAAAATAATGTCACATGGGTGTCCCACACTTCTCCATAGAAACATTTAAATCATCAAGTTGAAAGCATATCATGTTACAACTGTGGAAAGTATGGACATATTACATCTTATTGTCCTTATTATCATACGCCAAAGGAGAAGGTAGAACTTTATGACACTAAAGTGAGCTCTTCCAAAAGAAGATCCATGACTCCACCAAAAGAGTCAGTGAACCTAAAGTTCAACCTATTAACCAGTCGTCTGTTTACCACAAACAAGCCTTACATAAGACTGGCTTATGGAAAGAGAAATTTGACCATGAATCTGATAATGAGAATAAGAAGACCATAGATCGTCCCTCACCCTCAAAAGATCAATGGGTGGAAATTATGATGTGTGATGCCTCTGGGTCACCCAAGCCAGTAAAGGCTTGGGTCCCTAACCTGAACTAATGTTTTCAATTGAATATGCAGGGTGTTCGCTATAGCACTGAAACCAACACGTGGATTGTCGACAGCGGAGCATCCAGGCACATGACTGTGAAGAGGGCACTCCTATCAAACGTCAAACAAATAAAAAAGGCCATGTTTCATTTGCTGGAAACAAAGGAGGGTATATCATAGCTCAAGGGGAAGCGGAAATCAGAAAGTAAAGTTTGACAAGGTAAACTACGTTCAACAACTTCAAAATAACTTACTTTCTGTATCCTAAATTTGTGATAAAGAGTTTAAAGTAGTATTTGATAACAAGAAGTGCTATGTCCTGAAAAAGGACTATGTTATCCCGGAGGACCAAGTCTTAATGTCTGCCTCAAGATATAATCACCTTTATGTCTTGGATCTATCAAAGGCCTCCACAACGGATCATCAAGTTCAGTGCTTCTTGTCAAAGGCTACTGAGAAGGACTCCATCTCCTGGCATCGGAGAATGGGACACATTAATCCAAGGAATATGAATCATTTGATCCAGAATGATCTAGTGAGAGGAGTTAACGTCAAAAACTTCCAACTTCCGGAATTCTGTGTGGCGTGCAAGAAAGGAAAATAGACGAAGAAATCTCATAAGGAAAAGAAAGTTCATTCCATCGAACTTACTCTTGAACTTCTTCACATGGATCTGTTTGGTCCAGTCAGTACAAGAAGCATCGCAGGTGACTTGTACTGCTATGTAGTTACAGATGACTACTCAAGATTCTCTTGGGTGATGTTTCTGAAATCAAAATCAGAAACATTTGAGTCATTCAAAGAATTAGTAACTACACTGGAAGGAGGCTTTCTGTAAAGAAAAGGGAATTGTGCACCAGTTCACTTCCGCCTACACTCCTCAGATGAATGGCGTTGTTGGGGAAAGAATCGTAGCTTAATAGAGACAGCACAGACAATGCTAGCAGACTCGAAGCTGCCTATCCAATTCTAGAATGAGGCAGTTGCCAATTCGTGTTACACGTTAAATAGAGTTCTGGTAGTTAAACGTCACGGCAAGACGTGTTAGAGCTACTTAAACGACGTAAACCAAATCTAGAGTATCTCGAACCGTTTGGCGCATCGTGCACACTACTGAAGAAAAATCAGGAGGGAAAGTTCAATAAGAAGGCTGACGAAGGAATCTTTCTAGGATACATCATACCAAATAAGAGAGTCTACAACAACTCAACGGGTCAAGTAGAAGTGTGGTGTAATGTTTACGTTCAGAGATATACCACCCCTCCTGCTGGAAAAGGAATCGCTTTCTTTTTTGACTATGATGGCTTCTTCAAGTCCTTCAACATCCCTCTCTCCACCTCTAATGATGACTTGGCCACCAAAATGATGTTTGAGGTCTTAAACACACCATCACAAGACGCCATAGCATCTGGTTCACAAGGTGAATCGTCTAACCAAGCAGGGGGAGCACTTGAGGTAAGTGACTCCTCCTCTGACGATGAAGCCGTGGAGAATGACCAGAACAATAAGGAGGAACAGGTTCCCATTCCTGCAAGTCCACAAGCATCTGACATTGATGCCTCTACGTCTTTGGAACCTCAAACTCCTACCGCCTCAGATACAGAACCAAATGTCCATAATCTTGGTTCTGAGGTAGTTGTTCCCACCACTCCTGGATCACGCTTAAATGTCTATCATCCTCTGGACAATGTCATTGGGGATGTCAGATCAGGAGTTCAGACTAGAAATTAGCTATATTCAGCTGATTATGCCTCGGTAATGGAAAAAGGATACCTTCACGATGGTGCATATTGTTGTTTTGTGTCTCAGTTTGAGCCAAAATACGTCAGTGAAGCCCTGAATGATGAGGCATGGGTCAGTGCCATGCAAGAAGAACTTCTTCAGTTCAAGAAGTTAGGTGTATGGACACTAGTTGATAGACCTAAAGGTGCTAAAGTCATTGGTAGCAAATGGGTCTTGAAGTGTAAGAAAGATGATCAAGGTATCATTATCAGGAACAAGGCTCGGCTTGTAGTTCAAGGATTTCGACAAGTCGAGGGAATAGATTACAATGAAGTATTTGCACCTGTGGCGAGAATGGAAGCCATTCATATCTTCCTAGCCTATGCCTCTTACATGAAGATTAAAGTCTATCAACTGGATATGAAGAGTGCATTTCTTCATGGTGAAATCTGAGAGACAGTGTACGTCAGTCAACCCGAGGGATTTGAGGATCCATATCATCGGGACAGAGTTTACAAACTCGACAAGGCTTTATACGGGCTTCATCAAGCTCCCAAAGCCTGGTATGAGAAACTCTCGACTCACCTTGTGAAACACGGATTTCGTAGAGGTGTAATTGACTGCACTTGTTCATCAAAGAAAAGGATGGTAATCTACTGCTTGTTTAGATTTATGTTGATGACATAATCTTCGGTTCCAAGAATGAGAATTTATGTAAAGAGTTTGAAACAGTAATGAAGGCTGAGTTTGAAATGAGTGCCATGGGAGAGATGAAGTTCTTTCTCGAGTTACAGGTGGATCAGACACCAAAGGGAATATTTCTACATCAGACCAAGTATGTAGGAGATATTCTCAGTCGGTTTGACATGGAGAATGCTTCCGCAGCTGGGACTCCACTTGCTACAAACCATGATGTAGCACCCGACGAGAATGGTGATCTGGTCGATGCCACCATGTACCGAGGAATGATTAGATCTCTCATGTATCTCACTGCCTCAAGACCTGATATCATGTATGCGACATGTCTATGTTCAAGATATCAGGCGAAGCCAAAGGTTAACCATCTGATAGAGGTCAAAAGGATATTCCGTTATCTGAAGGGTACACCAACACTTGGGTTGTGGTATCCTCATGACGATGACTTTGAGCTTACGGCGTATAGTGACTCGGATTACGGTGGCTGCAAGATGAATTACAAATCTACATCAGTAGGACGTCAATTCTTTGGGAGGAGATTAGTGACCTGGCAGTGTAAGAAGAAGACCTCAGTTGCTTTGTCAACCTGTGAAGCCGAATACGTTGCTGCAGCGAGTTGCTGTTCACAAATCATATGGATACAACAGCAAATGCGGGACTATGGTTTGTATTTCTCTTCTACTCCTATTTTTGTTGATAACTCTACTGCAATTGCAGTAACAAAAATTCCGGTCCAACATCCTAAGACCAAACACATCGGCATAAAATATCACTTTATACGTGACTGTTTTGAAAAGAACCTAATCGATGTTGTTAAAATAAATACTGATTTTCAACACGCTGACCTCTATACAAAGGCTTTTGATAAACGACGTTTTCTTATTTGTTAGAGGTCAACGACGTTAAAAATAAAAATGATGTAATTCCAGAAGATGACCATGTTTAGTCCGATGCATATAGTCCATTTTTCTTCTCATTTTTCTTCTCATTATTTATTTTATTTTATGTTTTAATTAACTTGATGTTATTTCTTCGTCTATTAAAATCCTAAAAACGCAAACCATTTATGGTTTTAGAATTTTAGGGGGAGAATAGGTTTAGTTAACAACATTAAAAAAACGAGGGAGGAGGAGAGGCTAGCTGATAGAAATCAGATCGTATTTGTGATACCGATTCAATAACTTTGGAAAATGATAGCACACAGGAACAAACCATTTAGGATTTTTAAAAGATTAAATTGAATTAGATGCGAAGTTCAAAGTATAAGTCTGTGTAGTCTGAGCAATATAAAAGGAAAATGATAGTAAAACTGGTACTAAGGTAACACAAAGAAAGTAGATCTAGAGGTTGTAAGACCACTACATGATGTGTCGGTAGATTCAACACAATAGATGATTAGACCTTATTGGTGAACTCAATTTAAACTAATCTGTTCAACTGACTGTGGGTTCCCATCTTATCACTGGTTAACACAATCAGTTATTTCCAATAAGGAGTGAGGGGCAAATAAACGCCACAAATTATTGGTACACATGTCCCTAGTTCTAGTTCTAGTGTGCTTGAATGTAAATGACTTTCATTTTGTTATATTGATGTAATGTTTTGATATATGAAATGAAAACTCTTTGTTGAATGTTTATTGGTTATTGAATGTTATATCTATTTATATTATTGTTTATTACAAACGTATATGAACATGTTATATGGGTTTACAGGTGTTAGACATAGTTCTGATCATTAAAGGTTCAGAAATGTGTTTATCTAAGTCTTATGATCCAGTCACACGATTGGACCATGCTAATGGGCCAGTCGCACTACTGAACCATAAGATTGGGCCAATCGCACGATTGAGTCATCAGACTGACTCAGCCGTACGAATGAATCAACCATGTGGGTGAGTCGTACGTATGAATGGATCATATGACTCAGTCGCACGATTGAGCCATACGCATGGCTTAGTCGTACGAATGAAGACTGTAACCTATAAATACCACTCAATTCGTGGAAAAACGGTACACTTCGAGAATTCATAACCCTAGCCGTCCCAGAGCGTCCAAGTCGTCCCTTCCAACTTCATAGTGCGTTTCTGATCATTGCTAATCAATTCTTAATGTTTTCTAATCGTTAGTTTTGATCAGATTACCGTTCTCCCGGATTGGATCACCAATCAAATAGGATTCCGCACAATTTGATCTGGTTTCACATAGTTTCGGTTAGTACCAGTTCGTACTCGGTCCTAACAAGTGGTATCAGGGCCTTGGCTCTCGATTCTACGTGGATTCAATCATGTTTTTGCAAAAGTCAACGTTTTCAATCAAAAGATTCGTTCCGTTTGATTTAAAAATTCGATTTTTACGAGTGCATGTGTTCAAAAGTTCGTATTTTTTGAGTTCTAGCCGACTAGGGTTTTCAAAATCGTGATTTTAGTCGAATCGAGTGAAAAAATTCTGAAAAATTTCGAAGTCAGACATCTTAGTCGCACGATTGATCCAATCGCACAGCTGAACTCCATACGCGCAGCTCAGTCGCACGATTGGTGCAATCGTCTATTTCAGTCGCACGTTTAAGCTCATTCGTTTGGTTCAGCTCATTCGTATAGTTCATTCGTACGACTGAACTCATACGCATAGGTTCATACGCAAGATTGACCTCAATCGCATGTGTGAACTCAGTCGCACACTTCAATTGTCTGATTGTCTCATTCGCACTCCCAGTCGCATCAGTCAGTCAATTTGTTAAACTTTCAGTCTAAGTCATCATGGACGAACAACAATTCGCTTTCTCAGCCAGGAAGGATTCCAGAATTCAGAATCTCTTGCTTTTGGAAAATGAGATCGGAAATCATAACAAACCACCGAAGCTTCTTTCACTTGATGAATATCCTTAATGGAAGCAACGGTTTGAGATTCATTTAAATGGAGTGGACACCAACTTATGGAGCACTATTGAGACTGGCTACACTATGCCAGTTGGAGCAGACGGTGTTCCACCGACTCTAATTGGTTTGAATGAGGCATAAAAAGTTGCGTACAATACTAAGAAGAAGGCCTATGCTTTGCTGACACAGTCTATCCTAAAGGATATTTTTCATCAGTTCTCAGAACACAAGCAGTGTAAGAAGTTGTGGAAGGCTTTAGAGAAACGTTATGAAGGAAATGCTACACTTAAGTCTCTAAAGGCTAAAGCTTTGAAGAAGGAGTTTGATAACTTCTCGTCTATTGGAAATGAGAGTCTAGACGACATTATTGATCGCTTCTATCATTTGATGAGTGAACTGCACACTCATGGGGTTAAAACATCTATGGAAGAAAAGGTGGCGAGTATGGCTGATGGTTTACCTGATAAGTGGGATTCATTTGTTTCCACTCTGAGATATAATCAAGTGCTGGAAACATTGGATATTAATGACTTCATTATGAAATTGATTGAGGAAGAGGTTTGACAGAAGTACAAGTCCAAAAAGGATACCTACACATAGAATCCGTCTCTCTACAATGTGACTCCTACTACTGCTGTGTCTTCAAGTGCATCTTTGCAGATAACTTTCGTGCCTAACACATCTGCAAGCATCCTAAGTACATCTTCAAGTTGTGATTCAGGTGGATCATCAAGTGTCCAATTAAGTGCTCCATAAGCTCATTCGACGAAGTTGAAAACAGAGAACTTGAGCAACGTAACTGTCGAAGTCGCCAAAGAACATTTGGACTTACTTGCTGCAGTGGTTCAGTCGTATGACGGGTTAGTTACAGGAAAGATCAGAATTTGCCATCTAGCAGATGAAGATTACAAGAAGGTTGATGAAACAGAGCTTGAACGGATGGATATTATGTGGGCTATCGCTAGTGCTGTGCATAGAGAAAAGAAGTTTGTTTAGAAGACAGGACAGAACTTGGTGGCTACAAAGGATACTACTTTTGGATTTGACAAGTCAAAAGTCACCTGTTTCAACTGCGGTGAAAAAGGCCATTTCAAGAAAGAGTGTGTCAAACCTAAAAAGACAGGAAATGGCAACCCGTTTTCTTCAATCAACAGGCAGGATAAGGACAAAAAGGTAGCTTCAACCAGCCATGACTCCAAAGCCATGGTAGCACAGGGTGATGAAGGACAAGACTGGTCCTTCCGTTTCTTATATGAAGGTGAAGCAAACATTGCATTGGTTGATGATCTAAATGACGACTCAGCGAGTAAGGGGGAGAACTCGGCTAAGTTGGATACTGCTGATGTGAATGAAACTATGGCTGCTGTTGATCACCTAGTGGAGGATGAACTAAATGTAGGATCTGCAACACACCAAGAACCTCAGGTTGCTTTCATGGCTGGCACCTCTACATCTACACATGTAGAATGTAAAGAAACTCTCTTTGATAAACATGTTGGACCTTATATGCTCAAGACACATACAAGATTGATGTGGTTAGTGCGTTATGATCCAATTCAGGTCATACCCAATAACAAGCTATACAAACACCAATTAATATTTATTTATCGATAAGATCAAACAAATAAATACTGACACCAATTTAGAAAATGGGTTTTTCTAAAACATTGCTCTTGTAAAAGAACAACATTATGTGGATAATTTGTTCATGAGAAATTGTTTGTCTCATTATTTAAGTTGGTTAAATAATAAGAAATGAAAGTGTGTTATTGTTATAAAATTAAAAGAGATTTTAATTTTATAAAAGTAAAGGGGCTAAGAGTGTAACCTTTTTTATAAAACTAAAAATGGAGGGGAAACCCATTTGGTAGACCACATTCAGCCGCCCAAAGAGCCTTGGGGACTCCCCTCTTTTAGTCTTGGTACATGCACTCTTTCTCCTCTCTCACACTCTTCCATCATTTACACTTTCTCTCTTACAATACTTGAGCAAAACTCTCTCAAAACATAGCTGAAAAATTCGGATTTTGGAAGCAAAACAAGGCTGAAAATTCGAGTTTGTTGAAAGCATATTGATAGAGGTTTTGGTGTAGAGCTCCCTAACTAGCTAGGTGTTTTGGTAGAGCTTGTGGGTATCACTACTTGAGGACCTTCTCTGAGGGCTGGACATTCAAGAACACCATCTTCTTCATCATCTTCTTCATCTTATCCACTACAACATTTTGTTCAAGAAAGGTTGTTTCTATGAACACCCTATGGTTGTCATGTTTTGTTTGATAGTTATAATATTTTACATACATTTTGATCCTTATTCTTGGGTTTTGTTTGTGGTTTAAAATGGTCAAATTTTCAGATTATAAACCATATGTTAAACTCCTAAATCCGCTGCGTTTTCATGGTTTAAATAGTTAAACTAGCTTTGATAAACTTGCTACAAAACCCATCAATGGCATCTAGAGCCGGTTATGTGGAATATGTGCTTCAAAAGGTCTTGAAAAGTTAGTTTTCATGGACTTTTTCAACCCATTAGGGGCTGTTTTGTTGTGGATATATGAATCCCTTATGTTTCAAGGTTTATTCTTACATGCTTTAGTGTAAACCTTGAAAGATTTATATCAAATAGTTGATTGTGTTGTTTGGACAAGCCTTAAAAATTTGAGTTCATGTTGGCTGAAATTTTGGGGCTGAAATAAGGGATTCATTGTTGTTCTTGGATGTTGATTATATTTCATATATTGGTGCATAACATAGTCTTGGCCTTGTGTGTTTGTTTTGGTTGTTTGTGATTTGTCATGTTGGTTATGATTCATAAAAGGGTTGTAATTTTGTGTTTTGTATTTTGGGTTGTAATTTGTTTATTCATTTGGTTATGTAATAAATAAATTAGGTGCATTTCTTTTACTAGAAAATTGTATTAGGATATGATTTTGTAAAAGAAGATGCACAAGATGAAGACCCGAAGAAGGACACAAAAGACATGGACCTTGAAGCATTTGGATGTGGATTCAAGTGGGAGTTTATGGACACATATGATGTGTCATTATTAACCCTTAGGAAAGACCTTATGACAACACTTGTGATGGCAAACAAGTGTGGTCAACTTAGTGGCTATGGTTATGCACTCATGTTTGAATGTTTATGCTTGTTTGGATGATTGTTGTTTAATTGTTTGGTTGATATTTGGATATGCATTTCAAACTCATTAACAACTTAACAAGCTGAAAATTGATGGTTCTTTATCATTAAGTAGTTAATAAAAAGTTATTAAAAGGATTAGTGATTTTAATAAAAGAGGTTTTATTAAAAAATGAACCATAGGGCACCTTGTATTTGAAAGCATGCAAATATAAGGTACATAGAGTTTTCTAAACTAAGATTTTGAAAACTTTAAATTTCCTTACAAACAAGTTTAACACCGTCCTTTTGCACAACACTTGAGTCATTTAGAAACTCTTAATGGGATAAAGGTTACCTAACCATTTAGAGGGAACTTATGACTTAAGGTGGGGATACCATATTTGTGGGATAAATATCACCTAACCACTTATGTTGGAAAACTCACATGTGTGTGCAAGTAGGGTAACTTGATTTGCAAAGCATGTTAAATGGATCACCTACAATATGGTTTACAAAGGTGTTGATGGGATAAACGTGCCGACCACACATATGATGTGTAAGTCGATCCCATACCCTAGAAGTTGCAAAGGGTTGAAATTGTCAAAACGTTGACTACCTTGTTAATTTAAATAATGGGATAAAGGTCACCTAACCACTGTTTAAATGTAACGTTGGATTCTAGAATTTTAAAATTGTGTAAGTCACATAAAAGGGCTTCAATTATTAAAATATGGACAATATCGTAAATACTAAAATTGAACCTTGTTAAAATTTTGTAGATGGCCACCAACAATAATGAAAATGAAATCCCATCCGCTCACTCACTATCACTAAGGACCATTCTCCAAAAGGAGCGTCTAAACCACAATAACTTTATTGATTGGTTTCGAAACTTGAGAATTGTTCTCAAGCAAGAGAAACGATCATATGTTTTAGACGATCCGATTCCCGATCAACCTAATGAGGAAGATGAGGAGGCCTATATGAATTGGGTAAAATACACTGAGGACTCGGTCCAAGTGTCTTGCCTCATGTTGGCAAGTATGACTCCTGATCTCCAAAAGGAGTATGAACATCATGGAGCATACGACATGATTACCCAGTTGAAGGAAATGTTCCAACAACAAGCAAGGGTACAGCGCTTCGAAACGGTTCGAGCACTCCATGCATGTCGTATGGATGACACCAAATCTGTTTCATCTTATGTACTTAAGATGAAAAGCCACATCGACCGCCTCGAAAGGGTGAATTGTCCCGTCTTGAAAGAGTTGGCTACGGATTTGATCCTCAACTCTTTGTCAAAAAGGTTTGACAATTTTGTCATGAATTATAACATGAACGGATGGGACAAGAACATAAGTGAGCTTCACTCTATGCTCAAAACTGCCGAGGCGGCCGGGTAAAAAGGTTTTACCCGTTCTCACCATCAATGAAGGTGGGAACAAGAAGAGGCCTCACCCCACACCAAGGAAAATGTTGCCAAGGGGAAGGGATACGTTAGGGGAAATGGGAAGGGAGTGGTAAGAGCGCCACCACCAAAACCAGTGGAGAAAAAGCAAAAGGTTGCTTCGAATGACCCATGCTTTAAGTGTGGGGAGATTGGACATTGGGCAAGGAACTGTCCAGTCCATCTCAAAGAGTTGCAAGCTAAGAGGGATGCTGGGCAAACCTCAGGTACAATTAACATGATTCATATTGATCTAAATTTAATATTCTCAAACACATGGGTATTGGATACCGGATGTGGAACTCACATTTGCAATTTATTGTAGGGGTTCAAAAGAAGTAAGGACTTCAAGAAAGGGGATGTTAGCCTCTACATGGGGAATGGGGCGAAAGTTCAAGTTGAAGGCAGAGGGGAATACATCTTGAAGCTTCCAAATGGTTTGGAAGCAATTTTAACAATATTTTATATGCTCCTAGTTTGACTAGGAACATCATTTCTGTTGCCCAATTAAGACAATATGGTTATTTTTTGTCATTTATTGAGAATGAAATTCATGTTTCTTTAAATGGCATGTTTTATTTTAAAGCTATTCCTGTTAATGGTATTTATGAATTGGTTCGTGAAAACACATTATGTGATAGCTCATTGTACCAAACCACCACTAAAAAACTCAAATTAGATTTGAGTGATACCTATCTTTGGCATTGCGTCTTTGTCATATAAACAAGAAACGCATACAAACACTTCAAAAGAACGGTCTTTTAAAAGCAAATGAATATGATTCATTTGATGTATGTGAATCTTGTTTACAAAGTAAAATGACTAAGGCACCTTTTAAAGGCAAGACCGAAAGGGCAAAAGATTTATTAGGCATCATACATTCGGATGTATGTGGTCCTTTTAAGCCAATGACTAGGTACCATGAAAGATACTTCATTACCTTTACCGACGACTATAGTCGATATGGTTATGTGTACTTACTAAGACACAAAGATGAAGCTTTTGAAATGTTCAAAGTCTTCCAAAATGAAGTAGAAAATCAACTCAACAAGAAAATAAAAAATCTCCGCACCGATAGAGGAGGTGAATACCTAAGTGATGCTTTTAGGGATCATCTTAAAAGTTGTGGTAATGTCTCACAACTATCTCCACCTGGAACACCACAACATAATGGTGTGTCCGAGTGGAGACATCGAACTCTATTGGATATGGTTCGATCATGATGTCTAGAAGCTCACTGCCTCTGTTATTTTGGGGTTTCACTTTGCTCTCAGCGGACCGTATTTTGAATATGGCCCCAACCAAGAAAGTGGAAATGACACCTTTTGAAATATGGCATGGAAGGGTTCCATCGCTTTCATATTTAAAAGTATGGGGTTGTGAGGCTTATGTTAAGACTCCCACCTCAAACAAGCTAGAAAGCCATTCCACTAAGTGTATCTTCATTGGATATTCTAGAGATTTTATGGGATATTATTTCTATGATCCATTGGAACAAAAGGAGTTTGTTGCCAAGAAGGCTGAGTTCTTAGAAGCTAAGTTCCTTATGGAAGGAACAAGCAGTAAAACTGTGGATCTTGAGGAGAATCAAGAACCACAAACCGATACACGTTTGATTGACACTAGCACTCAACATGAGGTTGTTGAGAATGATCAAGTGGTTGATCTATATACACAAAACGTTCGCAGATCTGGTACAATTAGTAATCCACCTGAAAGATATGGATTTTTCGTAGATGGATGCTATGTGGTAGATTCCGATGAACCAACCACCTATCATGATGCAATGCCCAATTTGGATTGTGAGAAATGGCTTGAAGCCATGAACGTTGAGATGCAATACATGTATGACAACCAAGTATGGGACTTGGTTGAACCACCTCTTAACTCCAAGATAGTTGGAAGTAAGTGGGTTTTCAAGAAGAAAACCGATATGCATGGGAACTTGGATACTTATAAAGCTAGACTTGTAGCAAAAGGTTTCACTCAAATTCAAGGGGTTGATTATGATGAGACCTTCTCACCAGTAGCAATGCTAAAGTCTATTAGGATATTATGTGCCATAACTGCTCATTTTGATTATGAGATTTGGCAAATGGATGTCAAAATCGCTTTTCTAAATGGATATCTTGAGGAAGATGTCTATATGGTTTAGCCTGCTGGTTTTGTTGGTCAAAAACTAACTAACAAAGTATGCAAGTTAAAGAAATCAATCTATGGATTGAAGCAAGCATCAAGAAGTTGGAATCATCGTTTTGATGAAGAAATAGTCAAATTTGGGTTCATCAAAAACGCTGATGAAGCATGTGTTTATAAGAAAGCTAGTGGGAGCATCATCACTTTCCTAGTATTATATGTCGATGACATTCTTCTATTTGGAAATGACATTCCAACCATGGAAGGTTTAAAAACCTGGCTTGGAAACTGTTTCTCCATTAAGGATCTTGGTGAAGCTGCCTATATTTTAGGAATAAAGATCTATAGAGATAGATCAAGGCGGTTGATAGGTTTAAATCAAAGTGCATACATTGACAAGGTCTTGAAAAGGTTAAAGATGGGAAGCTCTAAGAAATGTACCGTACCTATTCAAAGAGGAACGATATTGAGTAAGACTCAATGTCCAAGCTCAAAGGATGAGCAAGACAAAATGAAGGGAATCGCATATGCGTCTGCTATAGGATCCATCATTTATGCAATGATATGCATTAGACCGGACGTGTCATGCGCTTTGAGCATGACAAGCCGATACCAACAAAATCCTGGAAGCAGTCATTGGAGGGCTGTTAATAACATACTTAAGTACCTGAGGAGGACCAAAGATATGTTCCTAATCTATGGATCTGGTGAAGAGGGACTCGTTGTAAAGGGTTACATGGATGCGAGTTTCCAAACTGATCGGGATGATTCACGATCACAATCGGGGTACATTTTCATCTTGAATGGAGGAGCAATCTCTTGGAAGAGCTCCAAGCAAGATGTGGTGGCGTTATCAACTACAGAGTCAGAATACATAGCCGCTTCATTAGCAGCTCTAGAAGCTGCATGGTTAAAGAAGTTCATTGCTAATCTAGGAGTGGTTCCTTCCATTCAGAACCCCCTAGAAATCTTTTGTGATAATGAGGGTGCGATTGCACAAATCAATGAACCCCGTGCAAATCAAGGAACCCCGTGCAAATCAAAAGACTAGGCACATTGAATGAAGATTAAACTACATAAGGGATAAAGTTGAAAAGGGAAAGATATGTATTCGCAAAGTTCACACGGATCAAAACATTGAGGATCCTCTCACGAAGCTTCTTGAGAAGGCAAAGCATGAAAGTCATGCTTGTGCCATGGGACTGTAATATTCTAGTGACTGGATTTGATCTTTAATTTTGAATTGAGATATTGTAATTCTTTATTACTTGAATGAATTATTTGGTTATAATGATTCAACAAATATTTATATTTTGCATGTTTAAAATCCATGAGTAAATTGTTTACTCAGAACGTCCGTAGTTGTTCATGCTTGTGGGAACATGTGTGAAGTTAATGCTATTATTGAACTTGGATTGGTAGATATTCATATGGATGAATATAGAGCAAAAGGTTGCTGCCAAAGTTCATAGATATTTGTGTGATGCAAATATTGGACTGACCTGCATCTCAAACATTACTACATGGAATCTTCCTGATTGATCATAAGTAATTTTGAGTAAAGGCGAACATCATTTGGTATCCTCTGACCTGAGATACATATTGGGTCTTGATATTTACCAAATATTATACTTTGGCTCAGTTCTTTGCTGTTTTGAAAATATGGCAGTACATAAGTCTGAGATCAGGTATGATATGAGATAATTGTGAGATACGTATGTAGTCAAGATGGGATTTGTCCCTCTTATTCGTTGAGAGTAAGATGTCTAAGGCCTGATAAAGTTAAATCAATGGAGAATGATCACTTTGTGTCTCTAGGATTTAACATGACATCTGTGACAAAAGGATAGATGATTGTTCCACCTAAAACATTTCAAGTATGGTACTTGAAGAGGATGATGTTATTGAATGGCACTTAGTCGTATTAAGGGTAGTAAACCATTGTTAGGCGGTATTTACTGCTTGCATCAATCTTCTATGAATCTTGTGCAAGTGGGAGATTGTTGGACCTTATATGCTCAAGACACATACAAGATTGATGTGGTTAGTGCGTTATGATCCAAGTCAGGTCATACCCAATAACAAGCTATACAAACACCAATTAATATTTATTTGTTGATAAGATCAAACAAATAAATACCGACACCAATTTAGAAAATGGGTTTTTCTAAAACATTGCTCTTGTAAAAGAACAACATTATATGGATAATTTGTTCATGAGAAATTGTTTGTCTCATTATTTAAGTTGGTTAAATAATAAGAAATGAAAGTGTGTTATTGTTATAAAATTAAAAGAGATTTTAATTTTATAAAAGTAAAGGGGCTAAGAGTGTAACCTTTTTTATAAAACTAAAAATAGGGGGGAAACCCATTTGGTAGACCATATTCGGCCGCCCAAAGAGCCTTGGGGACTTCCTTCTTTTAGTCTTGGTACATGCACTCTTTCTCCTCTCTCACACTCTTCCATCATTTACACTTTCTCTCTTACAATACTTGAGCAAAACTCTCTCAAACATAGCTGAAAAATTCGGATTTTGGAAGCAAAACAAGGCTGAAAATTCGAGTTTGTTGAAAGCATATTGATAGAGGTTTTGGTGTAGAGCTCCCTAACTAGCTAGGTGTTTTGGAAGAGCTTGTGGGTATCACTACTTGAGGACCTTCTCTCTTGAGGGCTGAACGTTCAAGAACACCATCTTCATCATCATCTTCCTCATCTTATCCACTACAACATTTTGTTCAAGAAAGGTTGTTTCTATGAACACCCTATGGTTGTCATGTTTTGTTTGATAGCATAATATTTCACATACATTTTGATCCTTATTCTTGGGTTTTGTTTGTGGTTTAAAATGGTCAAATTTTCAGATTATAAACCATATGTTAAACTCTTAAATCCGCTGCGTTTTCATGGTTTAAATAGTTAAACTAGCTTTGATAAACTTGCTACAAAACCCATCAAAACATGCGTGTGTTGATTGTAATAAATTTAGAGAAAGCATAGATTTAAAATTTGCTAGGTTGTTATGAAAGAATTGATCTGCCCAAGATACATATTAAATTGATGTGGCTAGTGTGATATGATCCAAGTCGGGTCATACCCAATAACAAGCCAAACAAACACCGATAAATATTTATTTGTTGATAAGATCATACAAATAAATATTAGCACCAATTTAGAAACCGGCTTTTCTAAATTCATTGCTTTTGTAAATGAACAAGATTATAGATATATATATATATATTGATAATTTGTTCATAACATATTATTTGTTTCATTGCTTAAATAAGTTAAACAATGACATATAATAATGTGTGTGTGTAAAAGATATAAAATTAAAATGGTTTGATTTTATAAAAAAAAATTAGAATGCAAGAGTTTATATTTTGTAAACTTTATAAAAATATTAGAAAGGAGGGAAAGACAAATGGGTGCCTCAACTTCGGCCGCCCCATTGTCTTGAGAATGGTTTTTATGTCTTTCCAAGACATGCATTCAAACATTCCTTCTTAATGCATTCAAGAGATTCCTTCTCATAGCATTCAATACATTCTCTTACACACACAAAAACAAAGCAAGATCTCTCTCTTTTCTTCTTCCTCCTCACGGTTCTTGAGCAGAAAAGAAGCTGATTTTTCAGCATTCAAAAATCGTTTTTGATAGCTACAAGTTGGTGTCCAAGTATCCTAGTATTCAAAGGGTGTTTGAAGAGGCTTGGGGTATGCTATCTTGAGAGCTTCTACCTTGAAGTTTAGCCACAAGAACTCATCTCTTTCACCTCCTAAATCACGAATTTTTGCAGCTACAAAGGTTGTAGTTCTTTCATCTTTTATTGTATGCATTGTATATGTAGATCCATGGCTTGGGGTTATTATAAAATGGGTTTTATAATCAGATCTTAACATGTTTTAAATCTTATATTCCGCTGCGTTTTTCATATAATCAAGATATATGAAGCTTTGATAAACATGTTAAACCCCATCAATGGTATCAGAGCCACTTATACATATGCATACATGTATTACACCTTGTGTTTCATTTTGGACAGCACCAAACCGTGAGTTTAGGGGCTGTTTTGGTGCCCCCTTTTGATGTTTTAAAGATACTATATTATGCATATTAGGATCTTTAAAACTCTAGTTTATAAGATAATTGTTTGCATGGACTAAACCCATTAGTTCTTGGTTTGTGTTGGCCAAAAACATGGGTTTAAGGGGCTGCCAAAAATCGACCACTCATGTATGTTTGAATATGTTGTTGTTGATTATGCATAACAAAGCCTAGACCACTTGGATTGAATGATTGATTGTCATGTTGTATTCATTTGGGCATGTAATAATTTATCTTTGGTTTCAAGTTTTGTTTTGTAATCTATTCATTCATTTGGTTTGTAATAAATAGATTAGGAGTTTATCTTTACTAGAAAAATGTATTAGGATACATATCTTGTAAGGAAGCTCAAGATCAAGACTTGAAGAAAAGATGGACAAAGAGAATTCTTGAAGATATGGTTTCAAGTGGGAGTCTCTTTGGTCAACCATGTGTCATGATTCTAAACCCTTAGGATATGACCATTTGACACACTTGTTTTGGCTAAACAAGTGTGATCAACTTAGTATGCTTTGTTATGCATATATGACTTGTTTTGTTTATGTTTGGTTGAATGCATATGATGATGTTTGTTTTGAATATTTGGATGTGATTAACAAACCTCAACTAAAACAAACAATAAACATGTAATTGGTTCTCAAATCATTAAGCATAAGTAGAATGGTTCTATAAAAGGAATTAATGGTTTACAAAATAAAATGGGTTTTATTTAAAAGAACCAATAGGGTACCATATGGTTGAATGCATACAATCATATGGTACATAGACTTTTCTAAACAAGAATTGTCAAATTATAAATCCCTTTTGAAAAACAAGTTAAACACCATCCTTTTACACAACACTTAGGTTACTTGCTAACTCTTAGTGGGATAAAGGTCACCTAACCACTTTGAGGGAACTTGTAACTTGAGGTGAGAATACCATGTTTGTGGGATAAAGGTCACCTAACCACTTATATAGTAAACTCACACGTGTGTGTAAGTAGGACGACTTGATTTGTAAAATATATTGAATGGATCACCTAAAATATATTTTATAAAAGGTGTTGATGGGATAAACATGCCGTTATAAACATGAGATGTTCAAACGATCCCATACCACTAGAAGTTACAATAGGTTGTAATTGTCATTTATGACTACCTTGTTTATTTAAATAATGGGATAAAGATCACCTAACTAATATTTAAATATAACGTTGGATTCTAAAATTTTATTTATTAATGATCTATGAGACATAAAGGGTATTGATAAATAAAATATAATTATATCAACGATTACTAATGGAACTTTGTAAAATCTTGTAGATGGCCGACAACAACAACACTAATAATGATGTACCAAACCAAAACAACCAATCCCTAAGGGCGATCCTTCAAAGGGATCGTCTAACACCTAACAACTTCATGGATTGGTACCGCAACTTGAGAATTGTTCTCAAACAAGAAAAGCGGGCCTACATCCTTGATGACCCCATCCCCGATGAACCTGACGAGGAAGATGTGGAAGCGTATAATGATTGGGTTAGATATGTGGAAGACTCCGTCCAAGTCTCTTGCCTAATGTTAGCAAGTATGACACCCGAACTCCAAAAGGAGTATGAGCTCCATGCAGCTTATGACATGATCACTCAGTTGCAGGAAACGTTCCAGCAACAAGCTAGAGTGGAGCGCTACGAAACGGTTCAAGCGCTTAATGCATGTCGGATGGAGGAATCCCAATCAGTTTCATCTTATGTTCTTAAGATGAAAAGCCACATCGACCGCCTTGAAAGGCTGAACTGTCCCGTCTCAAAAGAGTTAGCCACGGATTTGATCCTTAATGGCCTAACTAAAAGGTTTGAGGCATTCGTCATGAACTACAACATGAACGGATGGGACAAGAGCATAAATGAACTTCATTCTATGCTCAAATCAGCTGAGGCGGGAATGGGTAAGAGGGTTTTACCCGTTCTCACCATAAGTGAAGGTGGGAAAAAGAGAAAGTCTCTACCCCCTCCTAAGGCAACTGTTGCCAAAGGAAAGGGTCATGTTAGGGGAAAGGGAAAGATGGCTGTTAGGGCGCAACCTCCGAAGCCCAAGGAGAAGAAGCAAAAGGTTGCCGCGAACGACCCATGCTTCAAATGTGGTGAGATAGGGCATTGGATGAGAAATTGTCCAGTCTATCTCAAAGAGTTGAGAGAAAAGAGGGATGCGGGGCAAACCTCAGGTATAATTTACATGATACATGTTGAGCTGAATGTTATTTCTTCTAACACATGGGTATTAGATACCGGATGTGGAACTCACATTTGTAATTTGTTGCAGGGGTTCAGAAGAATGAGCATTATGATAAAGGGGAAATAAGTCTCTTCATGGGCAATGGTGCAAAGGTTCATGTGGAAGCCCAAGGAGACTACATTTTGAAGCTTCCAAGTGGTTTGGAAGTTATTTTAAGTAATGTATTATATGCTCCTAGCTTGACTAGGAACATAATTTCTGTTTCCCGTTTAAGACAATATGATTATGATTTCAAGTTTGTTGACAATGATATTCATGTTTCTTTAAATCATGTATTTTATTTTAAAGCTATACCTTGTAATGGCATTTATGAATTGGTTCATGAAAACACAACATATGATAGCTCAATATACCAAGCAACCATCAAAAGACTCAAATTGGACTTGAGTGATACCTACCTTTGGCATTGTCGTCTTGGTCATATAAACAAGAAACGCATACAGACACTTCAAAAAAATGGTCTTTTAAAAACAAATGAATGTGATTCATTTGATGTATGTGAATCTTGTTTACAAGGAAAAATGACTAAGACACCCTTTAGTGGAACTAACGAAAGGGCAAAAGATTTATTAGGCATCATACATTCGGATGTATGTGGTCCTTTTAAGCCAATGACTAGGAATGGTGAAAGATACTTCATTACCTTTACCGACGATTATAGTCGCTATGGGTATGTGTACTTAATAAGACACAAAGATGAAGCTTTTGAAATGTTCAAAATCTTCAAGAATGAAGTAGAAAATCAACTCAACAAATCAATTAAAGTTCTCCGTACCGATAGAGGCGGTGAATACCTAAGTGATGTTTTTCAAGATCATCTTAGGAGTTGTGGGATTGTCTCACAACTCACTCCACCTGGAACACCACAACATAATGGTGTGTCTGAGAGGAGGAATCGAACTCTATTAGATATGGTTCGATCTATGATGGCTAGAAGCACATTGCCTCTATCATTTTGGGGTTTCGCTTTGCTCTCCGCGGCCCGTATTTTGAATATGGCCCCAACCAAAAAGGTGGAAAAGACACCTTTTGAGATATGGCATGGAAGAGTTCCATCCCTATCATACTTAAGGGTCTGGGGTTGTGAGGCTTATGTTAAGACTCCCACCCCAAACAATTAGATGTCCGATCCACCAAGTGTATCTTTGTTGGATATCCTAGAGATTCTATGGGATATTATTTCTATGATCCACTGGAACAAAAGGTATTTGTTGCCAGAAAGGGCGAGTTCTTAGAAACAAAGTTCCTTATGGAAGGAACTAGCAGTAGAACAGTGGATCTTGAGGAGGATCAAGATTCACAACCCGATGCACGTTTGGTTGAAGCTAGCACTCAACATGAGGATGTTGAAAGTGATCAAGCAGTTGATCAATACACACAAAACGTTCGCAGAAGTGGTAGAACTAGTAATCCACCTGAAAGATACGGATTTTTCATGGATGGATGCTACGTGGTAGATTCAGATGAACCAACCACATATCATGATGCAGTGTCCAATGTGGATTGTGACAAATGGCTTGAAGCCATGAACGTTGAGATGCAATCCATGTATGACAATCAAGTTTGGGAACTTGTCGTACCACCTCTTAATTCCAAAGTAGTTGGAAGTAAGTGGGTTTTCAAGAAGAAAACCGATATGCATGGAAACTTGGATACTTACAAAGCTAGACTTGTAGCAAAGGGTTTCACTCAAACTCAAGGGGTTGATTATGATGAAACCTTCTCACCTGTTGCAATGCTAAAGTCTATAAGGATACTGTTTGCCATAGCTGCTCATTATGACTATGAGATTTGGCAAATGGATGTCAAAACCGCTTTCCTAAATGGATATCTTGAGGAAGATGTCTATATGGTTCAGCCTGAAGGTTTTGTCGATCCAAAACATCCTGATAAAGTATGCAAGTTAAAGAAATCAATCTATGGATTGAAGCAAGCATCGAGAAGCTGGAATCACCGTTTTGATGAGGAGATAAAGAAATTTGGCTTCATCAAAAACGCTGATGAGGCTTGTGTGTACAAAAGGCTAGTGGGAGCATAATAACCTTCCTAGTATTGTATGTTGATGACATACTACTATTTGGAAACGACATCCCCACCTTGGAAGGTGTAAAAACCTGGCTTGGAAGTTGTTTTTCCATCAAGGATCTTGGTGAAGCTGCCTATATTCTGGGAATAAAGATCTATAGGGATAGATCAAGGTGGCTGATTGGTTTGAATCAAAGTGCATACATTGACAAAATCTTGAAAAGGTTCAAGATGGAAAACTCTAAGAAAGGTAGTGTACCTATTCAAAGAGGGACAATATTGAGTACGACTCAATGTCCAAGCTCAAAGGAGGAGCAAAATAGAATGAAGGCAATCCCATATGCATCTGCTATAGGATCCATCATGTATGCAATGATATGCACTAGACCAGACGTGTCATGCGCTTTAAGCATGACAAGTAGATACCAGCAAAATCCTGGTGATAGTCATTGGATGGCTGTCAAGAACATTCTGAAGTACCTAAGGAGGACCAAGGATATGTTCTTGATCTACGGGTCTGGTGAAGAGGATCTCGTTGTAAGAGGTTACACGGACGCGAGTTTCCAAACCGATCGAGATGATTCACGATCTCAATCGGGGTACATCTTTATTCTGAATGGCGGAGCTGTTTCTTGGAAAGCTCAAAGCAAGAAGTCGTAGCATTGTCCACTACAGAGTCTGAATACGTCGCCGCTTCAATGGCAGCACAGGAAGCTGCATGGCTGAAGAAATTCATAGCCGATCTAGGGGTAGTCCCTTCCATTCAGGATCCCCTAGAGATCTTTTGTGACAACGAGGGTGCGATTGCTCAAATCAAGGAACCTCGTGCTCATCAAAAGACTCGGCACATTGAACGGAGATTCAACTACATAAGGGATGAAGTTGAAAAAGGAAAGATATGTATTCGCAAAGTCCACACTGATAAAAACATTGCGGATCCACTCACAAAGCTCCTTGAAAGGGGAATACATGAAGGCCATGCTTGTGCCATGGGACTTAGATATTCAAGTGACTGGGTTTGATGTTGTATTTTGTATTTAGATATTAGAACTTATGTGTGTGTTGATTGTAATAAATTTAGAGAAAGCATAGATTTAAAATTTGCTAGGTTGTTATGAAAGAATTGATCTGCCCAAGATACATATTAAATTGATGTGGCTAGTGTGATATGATCCAAGTCGGGTCATACCCAATAACAAGCCAAACAAACACCGATAAATATTTATTTGTTGATAAGATCATACAAATAAATATTAGCACCAATTTAGAAACCGGCTTTTCTAAATTCATTGCTTTTGTAAATGAACAAGATTATAGATATATATATATATATATTGATAATTTGTTCATAACATATTATTTGTTTCATTGCTTAAATAAGTTAAACAATGACATATAATAATGTGTGTGTGTAAAAGATATAAAATTAAAATGGTTTGATTTTATAAAAAAAATTAGAATGCAAGAGTTTATATTTTGTAAACTTTATAAAAATATTAGAAAGGAGGGAAAGACAAATGGTGCCTCAACTTCGGCCGCCCCATTGTCTTGAGAATGGTTTTTATGTCTTTCCAAGACATGCATTCAAACATTCCTTCTTAATGCATTCAAGAGATTCCTTCTCATAGCATTCAATACATTCTCTTACACACACAAAAACAAAGCAAGATCTCTCTCTTTTTCTTCTTCCTCCTCACGGTTCTTGAGCAGAAAAGAAGCTGATTTTTCAGCATTCAAAAATCGTTTTTGATAGCTACAAGTTGGTGTCCAAGTATCCTAGTATTCAAAGGGTGTTTGAAGAGGCTTGGGGTATGCTATCTTGAGAGCTTCTACCTTGAAGTTTAGCCACAAGAACTCATCTCTTTCACCTCCTAAATCACGAATTTTTGCAGCTACAAAGGTTGTAGTTCTTTCATCTTTTACTGTATGCATTGTATATGTAGATCCATGGCTTGGGTTATTATAAAATGGGTTTTATAATCAGATCTTAACATGTTTTAAATCTTATATTCCGCTGCGTTTTTCATATAATCAAGATATATGAAGCTTTGATAAACATGTTAAACCCCATCATGTTAGATCATAATGATAATTTGGTAAAAGACTTAAAACTGTGCACTGAGGCTAATCGGGTGTTAAAACAAAATGAGAGCAGTTATAAAGAAAAAATCGAAGTTTTGAGAAAACAACTAAGGGAAACCGAAGTTGTAGCACTTAATCAAGAAAATGAAACAAAGTTTTACATAAAGACAATTGAGGAAACTAAAAAGGAAAGAGCTGTTTTACAAGTTGAAAATGAGTCCTTAAAGCAAAGACTACATAGTTTAGCTAGTTCCTCTCACTTCTTGCAAAACTTGGTTAAAGAAAGAAACAATGGGGAAGGGCTGGGTTATAAAGTTGTGCCCCCACCACCTGAGATCCTTCTAAACACCAAACAGAGACCTGTTAACAATAATCCCATCAAGGACCATGTGGTGAGTGCTCCTCTGGTTGGTGATCCGGACACTGCAGTTAAACCTGCACCTCTGGTTGCTAATCAGAAGCCTTCAACATCTGGCACAAAGAATAAAATCATCATTGATGATAGGGTGGAAGAGGATGATAATGTACCTCTTGGGTTGGGTTCACATTCTGCTGTTACACAACCAAAGCCTTCAAGACCTACTCAGTCTAAACCTGTTAAGCAAGATCTCAACCATTTAAAAGACAAAGTAATCATAATGTTAAACAAATCAAATTTGTCAAAGAAGGCGAAAAACCAAAGGTTGAGACCAAAAGGCCCATGTCTGAAATGTACTCCCCACCTCACAAGAGATCTCTTAGTCCTGTTGAGAGGAGATCATGCTATACTTATGGACAAAGAGGCCACATTTCTTCACACTGTCCTTGCTATCAGACACCTAGGCGTAAAGTTGAACTAGATCAGGAAGTGAAACCGTTTTCTTCAAAACGGAGATCTAAAACACCTGCTAGGTCTAAAACACCTGCTAGGGCTAAAACACCTGCTAGGTCTTACACCCCTCCCCAACACCACAGACAACACAGACAAGCCACTGGCAAGTCTGTGATGCCTGAGGTAACACAAGTTTTTGAAAATAGACCTAAAGTTCAAACTGTCAATCAGTCATCTGTTTACCACAAACAAGCCTTACACAAGGATGGTTTGTGGAAAGTCAAAACTTCTGATGTATCTGATAGTGGTGATAAGCAGAAGAATGAGGTTTCTCCAACTCCAAATGGACAGTGGGTAGAGTTTATGATGTGCGATGCCTCTAGGAAACCCAAGCCAGTAAAGGCTTGGGTCCCCCTCCTTAACTAATTGTTTTCTATTTTGTGCAGGTTGTCCGCTACAGTGCTTTTACCAACACATGGATAGTAGATAGCGGGGCATCCAGGCACATGACAGGAAATAAGTCTCTCCTTTTTAACGTCAAACAAATTAAAGGGGGACATGTTTCGTTCGCTGGAAACAAAGGAGGCTATATTACCGCGCAAGGAGAAGTAGGTAATGGAAAGGTAAAGTTTGATAAAGTAAATTATGTTCAGCAGTTAGAAAATAATTTACTTTCAATTTCTCAGATATGTGACAAGGGCTTCAAAGTAATGTTTGACAATAGGAAGTGTTACATTCTAAAGAAGGAGATGGATATTCCTGAGCAGCAAGTGTTAATATCAGTGTCAAGGTACAACGATTTGTACATCTTGGACATGTCCAATGCTTCTACTACTGAGCCCACTGCTCAGTGCTTTTTGTCAAAGGCAACGGAGAAGGAGTCCATCTCATGGCACATGAGAATGGGACACATAAATCCCAAGAAGATGAATCATCTGATTCACAACAACCTAGTTGAAGGAGTTACAGTCAAGAACTTCAAACTTATAGATTTTTGTGTATCATGCAAGAAGGGAAAGCAAACCAGGAAGTCTCACAAGTCTAAGCACGTTAACTCTATCGAGATGCCCCTGGAGCTTCTGCATATGGATCTTTTTGGTCCTATCAGCACGAAGAGTATCGCTGGAAACTGGTACTACTTTGTAGTCATGGATGACTACTCACATTTCTCCTGGGTGATGTTTCTAAAAGCTAAGTTAGAAACATTTGAATCATTCAAGGTGCTCGTCACAACACCAGAGTCTCTTTATAATCTGAAGGTCAGGAAGGTTCGTTCAGATAATGGAACTAAATTCAAGAATCAGTGGATGGATGCTTTCTGCAAAGAAAAAGGAATTGTTCATCAGTTCTCCTCTGCATACACGCCACAGATGAATGGAGTTGCTGAACGCAAGAATAGGAGCTTGATCGAGACTGCAAGGACCATGTTGGCAGATTCAAAGCTGCCAGTCTAGTTCGGGAATGAAGCAGTTGCCAATGCGTGCTACACGCTTAATCATGTGTTAGTAGTCAAGCGGCATGGGAAGACTTGCTATGAGTTACTTCAGAAGCGCAAACCGAACCTGGAGTATCTGGAACCATTCGGAGCTCCGTGCATGTTACTGAAGAAAAATCCGGAGGGCAAGTTCAGCGAGAAAGCAGATGAGGGGATCTTTCTTGATACAACATACAAGACAAACGGGTTTATAACAACTCCACAGGTCAGGTAGAAGTGTGGTGCAATGTAGATGTGCAAAGATACACCACCCCCTTGCTGGAAAAGGTCCGTCGTCATTCTTCGATTACGACGGCTTTTTCAATTCATTAAACCTTCCTCTGACATGTTCATATGACGAGATTTCTGCTCAGATGATGTTCGATGTCTTAAATATACAAAATCTGGATATCAGCAATATGGCACCAGCCAGTGGTGCTTCAGGATCTTCAGCAGCTGCTCAGGACAAGAGTTATGATTCATCAAACGATGAAGAAGCTATTGAGACAAGCAATGAGCATAACGTTAATCAAGGTGGAAGCTCAACAGATGCTGAGAATGCATCAGGGAATCCGAATACTAAATCTGCCATCACAAATCTGGGTACTGAAGTTGTCGTTCCTACGACACATGTGACTAGGGTCAGTGTGAATCATCCCCCGGAGACTATCATTGGGGATCTTCACTCCGGTGTGCAGATGTGAAATCAGCTGTACTCTGCTGATTATGCTATGATTATGGAAAAGGGCTACGTGAATGATGGGGCTTTCAAATGTTTTGTTTCTCAAGTCGAGCCCAAACACGTAAGTGATACCCTGAAGGATGAGGCCTAGGTCAACGCTATGCAGGAAGAGCTGCTACAGTTCAAGAAGCTTGGAGTGTGGACACTCATTGACAGGCCCAAAGGAGTTAAAGTAATAGGCACCAAATGGGTGCTATGCTGCAAGAAGGACGACCAAGGTGTCGTAATCAGAAACAAGGCAAGATTGGTCGTTCAAGGATTCAGATAAGTCGAGGGAGTCGACTACAATGAAGTTTGCACCAGTGGCTATAATGGAAGCAATCCGTATCTTCCTAGCCTATGCATCTTATATGAAGATCAAAGTCTATCAACTAGATGTAAAGAGTGCATTCCTTCATGGGAAATCCGTGAAGAAGTCTACGTCAGTCAACCCGAAGGATTTAAGGATCCTTACCATCGGGACAGAGTCTACAAGCTGGACAAGGCTCGATACGGGCTACACCAAGCTCCTCGAGCTTGGTATGAGAAGCTCTCCACCCACCTGTTAAAGCATGGTTTTCGCCAGGTTGTGATTGACTGCACGTTGTTCATAAAAGAGAAAGATGAGATTTACTAATGGTGCAGATTTATGTGGATGACATAATCTTCGGTTCTCGAAACGAAGAATTATGTAAAGAATTTGAATCTGTGATGAAGGTAGAATTTGAAATGAGTGCAATGGGAGAGATGAAGTTCTTCCTAGGTTTACAGGTGGATTAGACACCTACCGCATTTTTCTGCATCAGACTAAGTATGTTGGTGACATTCTAAGTCGATTTGACATGGAAAATGTCACTGTTGTCGGTACCCACCCTCTAGCCACAAACCATGATATGGCACCAGATGATAATGGGGATTTGGTGGATGCCACTATGTATCGTGGGATGATCGGATCTCTCATGTTTCTCACTGCCTCGCGTCCAGATATCATGTACGCCACATGTTTATGCTCCAGATATCAAGCAAAACCAAAAGTAAATTATCACATCGGGGTGAAAAGGATTTTTTTTATCTGAAGGGTACACCAACACTGGGGTTGTGGTATCCTAATGATGATGACTTTGAGCTAACTGCGTATAGTGATTCAGACTACGATGGCTGCAAGATGAACTTCAAGTCAACATCAACAGGGTGTCAGTTTTTTGGAAGATGTTTAGTCACCTGGCAATGCAAGAAGCAGGCATCTGTTGCCTTGTCAACATATGAAGCTGAATACATTGTTGCTGCGAGTTGCTGCTCCTCAGATCATTGGATTCAACAGCAAATGCGGGACTACGGTTTGCAATTTTCTAATACCCCTATTTTTGTAGATAACTCTGCCGCTATAGCTGTCACTAAAAATCCTGTTCAACACCCTAAAACAAACACATCGGCATAAAGTATCATTTCATATGTGATTGCTATGAAATACAATTAATTGATGTGGTTAAAATAAACACGAATTTTCAACGCGCCGACCTTTACACAAAACTGTTTGATAAACCCAGATTTTTAAATCTGTTAGAGGTCAACAACGTGAAAAAGAAAAGCGACGTCATTCCCGAAGATGCAAATGCTTAGTCCGACACTTGTTTTGTTTCTTTTTCTTTTTAACTTCATTTTCATTTTTTAGTTACTTTTCCTGTCTTACAAAATCCAAAAACACAAAAAGATTTTATGTTTTTAGAATTTTAGGGGGAGATTAGTTTAGTTTCAGTATTTATTTACTTAAAAAAGGGGGGAGGGCAGATAAGCAAAAAGGGCAAAAACAACATATTTAAGAATGTGATTCAACACTATGGAAAGTGATGGTACACAGGCGTCGAGTTACTTGGAACACCAAAAAGATTTTCAATTTTTGCAACTTTAGTTTAATTAAATCACAGAAAACTGTTAGTCAGAGAATTCTAAGTCTAGCAAATTGGGAAAATGATAGTACGCTTGTTTGTTAATGTAATTACACGGAGAAATTCGATCTAGGGAGGTGCTAGTTCATTATACGATGTGTCGGTAGATTCAACACAATAGACTAGTAGACATCATTGGTGATTCAACTTAAAATTAAATCAATCAACAAGTTGTGGGTTCCCATAGTTTCCCTGGTTTGCACAATCAATCAATTTCCAATAAGGGTGAGGAGCAATTAAATGCCACAAATGTGTGCAAAGACCTGAAAAACAGAGCAAAAGATGACAAAAGTCACTGCTGAAATGTATATTATTGTATACTGCTCTAAGAAGAAGATAGGTCTTGCGCCTCTCTTCTGTGCGATGGCACTGACGTGAGGCCTGGCATAACCTATCCGTTCTAAGAGTTCATTGTTGTTTGCGCCTCTCTGCTGTGCGATGGCACTGACCTGAGGCTTTGCATCTCTTTGAAAGCTCTTAGAACTAATATCTTCTTATTCCCCGGACCGCTCAAAAATCTCCTTAGGAAGATTGATTATCAAATAACTGTGGGACACACATATACTTGTTGATCTAAGTCACCTAATTAATCACTGATATGTGTCAAAAATCTATGTATGGATTTAAGTGGACAAGTATACTGACAATCATTGTGGCTGCACTGCCTGATGTTCCAAATCAATGTGTGTTACATAACAGATCAAGCATGATATCCAGTTAGCACTTAGAAGTCTCAGATGAATAAGAAACTGTGATATGTAAATATGTTTGTTTCCATTTCAATATATCTATAAAAGTTACAAGTAACTGCGTTTATGCCTGTCTGATTCCATATGAATCTGTCTTAGAAATGAAGTTAATCCTAATAGGCTGTTCTGCTTAGGGGAAGAATCATTTTAAAAGATTGTTAAAGTGGTTTAAACCCTACCCTAACAAAATCACAAAAACGTGTTTAGTTTTATTACTTAGTTCAGTTTTCTAGTTTTTCAAGTTTTATGTATAGTATGTCAGTGTCGGACTGTGCTACGAGATTCATCTCTGTGAATGTCATAAAATGAACATCACGTAAATCTTGAATCACTTGTTTCTGAAAAGGTAAAAAGATCACGTCTGAGGTGATCGGGTGGATAAATGGATCATGTCTGAGGTGATCGGGTGGATAAATGGATCACGTCTGAGGTGATCAATGGGTTCTTTAAGTTAAAGTGGTCATGTCTGATATGATCGTATGCTCAAATGTTCTATCAACTGTTAAAGAGGCTTAGTGTCAAATGGTCATATGCATAGCCTCTCGTAAGGGAGGCTTTGACGAGCTTTCTGATCAGATGCAGAACGCCTATATGGCGTTGGTGCTAAACCAGCCTTTCAGCTTCTCGAGGATGATCTTCACCTATCTGGTGGAGAACATTGAGGCTAAGGGCAAAGAGAGCTTCTGCATATACCCTCAATTCATGCAGATGATCATCGATTTGAAGCTCTCATCATTGCCCAAGGAGAAGGAGGATGTTGTGGTCCTTGAGGTGATGGATGACACCACCATCGGCGGATGAGGGTGTACCGGGGTAAGCAGGTAAAGCCCCCAGTAAGGAGACTGTTTGGGCATCTGGCCCGTGAAGACTATATGGCGCCAGCAAAGAGGAAGTGGCGCCACGACGATAGTGATTCAGATGTTAAGAAGTTAGCTCTACCCTCCGATGACTCAGACGGTGATGATCATGATACAGATCAGGGAGGACGGTCAGGGTAAACCCGAACTAGCTCCTATTCACCCTGACTTTCATCCTGATGAGGAGGAGGAGTCAGATGAATAGCCTCTGGTACGAACGGTAGGAAGCCGTGTCGTAGCCACTGAGAGGGGCGTGAGGGCGTTGGTGGATGCCAGGGTGGGTCTGGGGAGACTACTTCAGATCCATCATACACCCCAGATCAGCCCAGTAGCCAAGGGGGAGCCTCCGGGTCAAAGGGGACTCAGAAGAAGAGGATGGCTCAGCCCTATGGGAGGAAGGGGAAGCGGCCGAGATTCATACTACATACCACCACCTCTACCACTTCAGCCACCACCTCTACCACTACACCACCCACTACCATTACACCACCCCCACCACCACTACTCTAACCTTCCACAGCTATACCACATACCTCTCCACCCATTCATTCACCACCTCCCATATTCACCACAGCCACTGCTACCACCACCAGCCACCAAGCCGGACCATCATCCCATTCCATATTCCCCACCGGATCTACTCTACCCTCAATTGGGTAGAGGAACAGCTTTCAGCACTGAACAGAATGGTGTTGAAGCTGTTAGCCGCTAATGAAGAAAGACTGCACAGCTACGTCAGCTGGTGGAGATCAATGCTTCCCAGCTCAGCAGATCTCATAGCAGGCACAATAGATTGCTCAACTCCAAGAGCATAAGGAGGAGTCTGCCAAGAAGCTGGAGGAGTTTAAGGCTGCTAACAAGAAGATCATGCTCAAACTCAAAGGATCTAAGGATGAACCTCTGAAGATCGTTGAAGGAGATAATGATGAGGATGATGATGAAGATGATGACAATGATGATGATGATGTGAGTGGTGAGGGAGAAGCAAGAGGGAGGCAGGATGATGATAGGACGATGAAGGAGATGCAGCTGCATCTGCCTCTGCTCATGGTCAAGAGCAACGAATGAAGAAAAGGCAAGACCAAGGAGCATCGTCATCTGCACCACCTACCTCCCCGTCTGCAGAAGACCCGCCATGATTCAAGGCAAAATTAAAGCTTAGATGTCTATATTTATTAAACTTTTGTACTGAAATTGTGTATTATGTTAATTTAAATAATAAATTAAGTTGAACTTTCATGTGTTATGTGCATAATGTATACTAACTCTTAATGTGTTTGTTTATTTCTTTAACAGGTTCAACTAAACAGGCTAACGAGCATGATATGGTACCCCCTTCGACAAATCAAGACTCAATTGACAATGATTCTTGATTTGTAAGGATTGTACATCGCTCAGTCAGCTACACACCTGAAGAGGGAGAGATCATCCGTGATTTGACAGATGAACAAATTGCTGAAATGTTCAGTCTAAATCTGGATGAATTGGTGAAGGATGCTCCAGAAGTCGACATAGTCAGTAATGAAGAACTATAAGGTGTTGATGAGGTAGAGATAGAGGATGTGACTGCTGACCATTATCCCAGTATACTAACACCAAAGGCGAGGTACTACTAGACCTGGGAGAAACATTTGGCAGCAGTGCATTCGATAAAGTTGAAGAAAAGATAGCTGAAAAGGAAGCTATAGAAGAAGTTCCTCAGGCGGATGATGTTGATCTAGCAAACAAAAAGGCTGAGTAGGCAGCCTGCCTGGAGGAAATGAGGAAACAGCGGCAGCCTGTAAAGTCTAATGCCTACACCAAGCTCTACAAAGTAAAGAAGCATCAGAAGGTGTCTGGCAAGATCATAAGCTGGGCGTATTTTGAGGAACTAAACGTATATGCTGTGAAGAGAGAGAAGGGCATAGAGTATTTCAGATTCCCACATGATCTAAAAACTCTCCCTGGATTTGAGCTTAACCGTCGTGCTAACTTGAACCTGCTTTATGCAGTTCCCGGAAAGAAACCGGGATGGTTCGAGAAGGAATGAAAAAGGAATACCATACGAGGTGGGTCAACTTCAAACCTCAACAGCCCCAGAAGGTTCATTCATAAGACAAGGGTTGACCCTATCTCAAGAAGACCAAAGGTAGTCTTGAAATGGCACCCTCCACGCACAATGTCTCGTATTTCTTTAAGGGTGATTCCACAAGACTTTACACCCATTTCAAATGGTGGTATTATGACTGGCACACTGGAGAGGCCGTCATAGTTTTGGATCGGGAGGGGTCGGTGGAGACAATAGGGTTTTGACCTAATATGGCTCACAAACTTATCTGCATCTGATGTTTATACATTGTACAAGTGGCCACTATTTTTGATATGTAGGATATCATGCAAGCACTTCAGTTTCAACATGTTATATGCTAATGCTTTGCACTTGATATTCATGCTGGGGATTTAAGAGAAGAAAGAGTCAAGATACGAAGAGTTTACAAAGGAGGTCAAAGAATGGATAGAACTAGGTCCAAGGGGGAGTTTGTTGGTACACATGTCCCTAGTTCTAGTGCTAGTGTGCTTGAATGTAAATGACTTCATTTTGTTATATTGATGTAATGTTTTGATATATGAAATGAAAGCTCTTTGTTGAATGTTTATTGTTTATTGAATGTTATATCTATTTATATTATTGTTTATTACAAGCGTATATGAACATGTTATATGGGTTTACAGGTGTTAGACATAGTTCTGCATCGTTAAAGGTTCAGAAATGTGTTAATCTAAGTCTTATGATCTAGTCGCACGACTGGACCATGCTAATGGGCCAGTCACGACTGAACCATAAGATTGAGCCAATCGCACGATTGAGTCATCAGACTGACTCAGCCGTATGAATGAATCAACCGTGTGGGTCAGTCATACGTATGAATGGATCGTACGACTCAGTCGCACAACTAAGCCATATGCATGGCTCAATCGTACGAATGAAGACTGTAACCTATAAATACCACTTAATTCGTGGAAAACGGAACACTTCGAGAATTCACAACCCTAGCCGTCCCAGAGCGTCCAAGTCGTCCCTTCCAACTTCATAGAGCGTTTCTGATCATTGCTAATCAATTCTTAACGTTTTCTAATCGTTAGTTTTGAACGGATTACCATTCTCCCTGATTGGATCACCAATCAAATAGGATTCCGCACTATTTGATCTGGTTTCACGTAGTTTCGGTTAGTACCAGTTCGTACTCGGTCCTACACAAATGTGTGCGGATGACCACAAAAAGAGCAAAGAACGGAAAAAAATGAAAATAAATGCAATCACGCCGATAACCTATGTTGTTGGTGCGTTATGTGCAAAAGAAAAAATATATGCTCTAAAAACAAGATAGGTTGTGTGCCTCTCTGCTGTGCGATGGCACTTACCTGAGGATAAGCATAACCTAGATATTCTAGAATTCATTGTTGTTTGCCGCCTCTTTGCTGTGCGGTGGCACTGACCTGAGGCTTGGCTTCTCTTTGAAAGCTCTAAGAATATTTCTTCTTGTCAAATACCCTATACTGCTCAAAAATCTCCTGAGGAATGTTTATTACCATATAAGCGTGGGCTCCACAAATGTTGGTTGAAATAATAAAACCTGATATATCACCAATCTGTGTCAAAGTCTGTGTATGAATTTAAGTGGACAAATTATACTGACAATCAGTGTGGCTGTAATTCTTGAAAGTCCAAATCAACATGTGCATCTTGTAGTACCAGTATGATTTCCTAAAATTGCTAAATGACTCTCGATGAAAACAAGAATCAAGTATCAAATGATTTTGGAAACACGTCCTAAATGTTTGATGACCTGTATGATTCCATAATGAATCGTTTCACTTATGGTCAAAATAACTTGAAGCTGCCTGTTCTAGAAATAAATCTGTTTGATTTCTATCCTAGGATTTCCACCCCACACAAAATCACAAAACTTTTAGTTTTGCAGTTTAATTTTTCTTGTTTAATTTGAGTCAGTTTAGCTTTATCTGTCGGACTAGACGTGGAATTCAATCTGGGATTTAATCACTTTAAAGGGCCACGTCTGAGGTGACCAAACATGTTTTCAAATGTAAAATGAGTCACGTATGAGGTGACAAATTGTTTTTAAATGATCACGTCTAAGGTGATCAAAGGTTCTCAAAGTTAAAATGATCATGTCTGAGATGATCGAATGCTCAAAATGTTTAATCAATAGTCAAAGGGTGTAAAATGTCAAATGGTCATAAAGTCAAAATCATGAGTATGACCCATACGCATGACTGGACCATGAGTATGGACCAACTGTACGAATGGACCATACTTATGCCCTAGACAGTCGAATGGAGCATAAGTATGAACCAGTCACCCGAATGGCTTACCAGATTGAGCCAGTCGCCCGATGGAGCTGTGCGAATGAGTCAGTCGCCCGACTGAAACCCAGTCGGCCGACTGAATGTGATTGACTGAACCAATCGCATGACTGAGATCCAATCGCCCGAATGAACAGAGCGAATGGGTCCAGTCGCCCGGTTGAAATCCGATCCAGTATAAATAGAGCCATAGTCGATCGCATAAACTCATCACCCCCCAATCACCCTAATATCGCATAGCCTACCGTTACTCTGCCAAAATTTCCTCTG
This sequence comes from Flaveria linearis, assembly GCA_024085815.1. NCBI lineage: Eukaryota > Viridiplantae > Streptophyta > Magnoliopsida > Asterales > Asteraceae > Flaveria > Flaveria linearis. The sequence goes on along the minus strand of CM044010.1, from coordinate 41,407,820 downwards.
ACCTAATTTGACACCTTATTTTGATATTCTGACGATCTCTGGTGTTTATACAGGTATAATGCGGTGCAATCTATCCAAAATTCCGTCGATTTGATTCCAAAATCATGAAATTCGGCCCTAACAAGAACCGTGACTTAAGTGGGACAATACCTAACTAAGTAAAATGTTGAAATCAAGGTTCTTAGGTGATTAGTAGAGTGATTGCGAGTCTAATGAACCAATACACGATGTCTAAATTTTAAGATTTGGTCAAACGTCGAATTTCAATCGAACAGACGGTAGGTCAGGCGACTGGACACCCGGATGAACTATAATCGCACGACTGAGATGGACGAATGACTCAATAGGCCGAATAAACAATACAAATGAACTCAGTCAGCTGACTGAACCAATCGCTGGCTCGGTCAACCGATAGAACTCAATCGCATGATTAGACACCCGATTGTATCCAGTCGCATGTTAGGTCAAACGACTAAACCCAATCGTATGGTTCAATGGTATGATTGAACCAGATTAATTTCAAACAGTTTAATTACAAATGGTTTCTGTTATGTGATGATCTAACTTGTATGCTCCGTGTGTTACAGATCGATGGCTGATAGGTGGACCATAAACACTAAGCACAACATTTGTGATCATTTGGATGCCACAACTCGAAATGGTGCTGAGTTTGCTGGGTTCATAGCCTTCCTTAAGAGATCCTGGATCCACAAAGCTATATCTATACCATGCACCCCCTACAGGACTATACAGCAGGCCTTCTGGGTGGGTGCATTGGTTGACCGATCTCAGGAGCCCTACTGCATCCGGAGCACTATTTTTGGGCAGGCTATCAAGGTCACTGCTGAGGATATACGACGACTCGATCTGGGTGACGATGCAGATCACCCGACCAGGCTACACCCTCTGACGGTGAGAGGGTGCTTCCTCATGATGAAGTGCTTTGGGGATATCAATGCAGGGGTGCTTAACAAAAGCAACCCGTGCCCCAGTTTAAGTACTTGGCGCATGTGATACTGAAGTACATGGCGTCGAGAAGGGATGGGTTTGATGACCTATCAGACTGCCTATGTGGCACTGGTCCTCAACCACCCCTTCAGTTTCTCCAGTATAATCTTTTCCTATCTGATAGAGAACCTTGAGGCAAAGGGCAAGGAGGGATCTACATGTACCCCAGATTCTTATAGCTGATTATCGATGAGAAGCTGCCAGTCTTGCCCAAGGAGAGCCACGATGCTGTATCACTGGAGATTTGGATGATACGACCTTGGGCCGCATGAAGGTCTACAGGGGGAAGCAAGTCAAGCCCCCTGTGAAGAGACTCTTCGGGCATCTGGCCCAGGCTGATTACATGGCGCCGGCTAGCGTAAGTGGCGCCGTGAGGAGAGTGACTTAGATGTTGAGCACATTGCTCTTCCATCTAATGACTCTGACGATGACAGTGACAGCGGCAGAGACTTTGGTCGGCATCTACTAGGTGCCCCACTACCCATGTTACACCTTCACCCCCTATTTATACAGATGCCATCTCTACCAGCTTTCACCAGGATTTTTGTCCTCCCGATGAGGAGTAAGAGAGTGATGAGGATCCTCTGACGAGGACTGTGGGCAGCAGGGTAGTTGCCATAGAGAGAGGATTGAGGGCGGTTGGTGGGCGCCCAGGGAGTCCGGGGATGCTGCTGCTGATTCAGATCCCTCATATACCCCGGACCCGCTAAGTAGCCAAGGGGAGCCTCAGTTTCTAGAGGCACAAGGAGGAAGACGATGGCTCACCCTATGGCAAGAAGGGAAGAGACTGAAGTTTACCTTGACCTCATCTACCACCACAGCCACTACTTCCACCATCCACCCTACCACCACTACCTCACCCACTCCACCACTTAGCCACATCTCATCTACCACCACAGCCACTACTTCCACCACTCCACCTACCACTATAGCTCACTCTCTCCACCCACACATACACCACCACCCATATTCACCACTACCATCACCACCACCACTAGCTACCAGACAGGGCCATCATCTTACCATCTTTTCTTTCCGGCTTATCTCTACCTCCAAGTGGGGTAGAGAACAGCTCTCAGCACTAAACCGAATGGTGCTGAAGTTGTTAGCCACCAATGACGAGAGACTTCATAGCTCTGACAGTTAGTGGAGCTTACTGCTGCACAATCACTGCAGATCTCTCAGCAGGCACAGAAGATAGAGGAGCAGGGTCAGTAAATGGCTGCTCAAGTCTAGAGATTACCTACTCAAGGAGCAAATGTGTTATCTTCTAAGAAGATTGAGGAGTTGGAGGATTCAAGAGGACCATTCTGCTCAACTTAAGGGATCTAAGATGAGCCTCTGAAGATCCAAGAGGGTGATGATGATGATCATGATAGTGATGATGATGATGATGATGGTGATGATCAAGTGACGATACAGAGGAGATGACGATGATGATGCAGGTGATGATGATGATGAAGGAGAAGGAGATACATCTGCTACGGGTGCCATATCAGCAAGTGAAAGAAGGACAAGAAAGCTCAAGACAAAGGTGCCTCTACATCAGCCCCGTCAGCAGAGGAACACATGAATCAAGACAAAAGTAATGCATAGCTTGTTTATGTAATTAAAATCATGTGTATTTGAATATTGTATCAAACTAATGTACATAATGTTTATATTTTGTTAATGTTTTCTGTTTTGATTATTGGCTAATGGCTGATGTGTTACATGTTTTAAATCAAGCAATCCAAATTATCAAAGAGATGAATATGAGGCTACTCCCCTTTCAACAGATCAAGACTCAACTCATAATTTCTTGATCTGCAAGGATAGTCAGGAGATCTGTGAGTTACAATCCTGAAGAAGGAGAAATAATTCACAATCTCACTGATGAGCATTGGCCGAAATGTTCCGACTCAATCCTGATGAGATCATGAAGGGTGCTCCGACAGTAAACATGGAAAGTGACGATGAGCTAAATGATATAGATGATATAGAAATTGAGGATGTCACGACCCAACATTATCCAGAGTATACTGACAACGAAGAAATGTTGTTCCCAATCTGGGAGACCCCCTGGTCAGTGATACATTCAAAACTCTGGATAAAATGGCAGAGTCGGAGAAGGACAAGAGAAAGCCCAAGCCTCAGACGTCGATGTCAACATCAGAAAGGCTGAATGGGCAGCATGTTTTTGCAGAACTTAGAGCCCACGCAGTGCTCCAAAGTCAAGTGCCTACACCAAACTTTATAAAGTGAAGACATCACAAGGTGTCAGGCAAATTTATAGCGTGGGCCTATTTGAAGATCTTAATGTTTATGCTCTTAAAGAAAGAAAGGGATCGAGTACTTTAGATTCCCACACGATCTGAAGACTCTTCCAGGATTTGAGCTTAACCAGTTAGCAAAGTTAAAGCTACTATATGCTGACCCTCATAAGATGTCAGCTGGTTTGAAGCTGCTTTAAAGAGAGAGTACTACACCAGGTGGGTAAACTTCAAACCTCGACAACCCATGAGGTATATCAAAGATCTGAAGTTGATGCCATACTAGAAAGCCAAAGTAGTGCTGAAGTTGAGTCCTCCGTGCATGATGTTTAGAATCCTTCTACGGAATGCCACAGGACTTCACTCCACACTTCAAGTGGTGGTACTACGATTGGAGAATAGGTGAGGCGGTCATAGTGTTGAATAGAAATGGTAGCATGGAAACTATCAGGGTATTTGACCCCATGTGGCTCACTAACTTGTCAGCTGATGATGTTTACACCTTATACCAGTGCCACTGCTCTATAACACGCAAGATATTGTACAAGCCCTCCATTCCAAAACGTGATTAGACTCTGATTTGCATTTGAAATACATGCAGGAGTTACAAGAGAGGAAAGTACAAGAAATGAGGAGGTTATGAAGAATGTAAGACAATAGATGAAACTAGGTCCAAGGGGGAGTTTGTAGATACATGTGTACCTAGTTTCTGAGCTTAATGTAATATGTCCTTTAGTGTCTACACATATGTATTGAATGGGTACGTTGATGAATACAATTTGTGGTTGTGCTTATAATGTTTATGATTTCATTGATTAGTATTTAACGCTTATTGGACTGACTATATGGTTTGTGGTTGTTTGAATTAATCTAAGTAATGTAATGATTAAGAAATAATTCAAACTTAGTAATATGATGTTCTCATGCGAATGGCCCATGCTAATAGACCATACGCATGAACACTTCTTGCGAATGACTTAGTCGCACGACTGAACTAGGATACTTGATCAGTCACATGATTGTAACATGAGATTGGCTCAGTCGCACGACTGAACACTCAGTCATGCGAATGGATCAACCGCATGGCTCAATCGCACGACTGGACCATACTTGTGGTTCAGTCACCCGAACGAGAAACACTAACCAATAAATACCACTTAAATTGTGGAAAAACATAACACTTGAATACATACGTACCTAGCCGTCCAGAGACCTCTAAGAACCTGTTCCAAGTTCATAGATCACACTAGATAATTACCATCATTCTTAACATTAGATCTAATCTACAATTGTTTCTACGTGCGTTCTCACTGATTGGATCGCCAATCAAATAGGATTCCGCACTATTTGATTTGGTATACACGTATATCAGTTAGTACATCGTCGAGTACACGTCCTAACAGCAGAACAGCTTCAATTTGGTTTTATCATATCTGGAGAGATTCATATGGAATCATACAGGTGTATCATAATCATTTGGGACTCTTTGATTTATGTTTAAATTTATGATTCTTATTACTCTCAGAGTCACAAGCACTTACAGGAAATCATACTAGAGCTGTAAGAAGCACACAATGATTTCGACTGTCGAGAGTTGTAGCCATGACGATTATCAGTATGTTGTCCACTTAAATCCATACCAGACTTTTAACTCACATTGGTGATTAGATTTTATTATTTCAACAAGCTTTGTGGATCCCAAACTTATATGGTAATCAACATTCCTCAAGAGATTTTTGAGCGGTCTACGGGTTTAGACAAGAAGAAGCTATTCTAAGAGCTTTCCAGGAGATGCTAAGCCTCAGGTCAGTGCCATCGCACAGCAGAGAGGCGCAAACAACAATGATTTCTAGAATATTTAGGTTGTGCTTATCCTCAGGTCAATGCCATGGCACAGCAGAGAGGCACACACCCATCTTCTTATAAGAGCACCTTTTCTTTACACATAACGCACAACAACATTTGTCATTTGTTTGATTGCGTTTATCAATTTTTTCATGTGCTTGCTCATTTTATGGTCGTCCGCACACATTTGTGGCGTTTGTTTTGCTCATCACCCCCTATTGGAATTTAGTTGATTGTGTTAACCATGATAGATGGAAACCCCACAGCCTGTTAAACAGTTTTAGTTTAGATTGTTTCACCAACAAAGTCTACTTTTCTATTATGTTGAATCTACCGACATATCGTACAATGGACTAGCAACCCCTAGGTCTACTTTCACTATGTAACCCCAGTAACAGGACTAGTGACTATCATTTTTTCCTTTTTTAGGCTTAAACATCATAGACTTGAATTTTAATTATAGCTTTTTGATCTTTCAGTCCTTTTTAAGTCCCAAACAATTAGTTCCCTGTGTACTATCATTTTCCATAGTTTTGAATCAATCTCACAGATTTGATTTGCTTTCAGCCTATCTGCCCGCCTCCTTTTTTTAAGTAAATAAATACTGAAACTAAACTATCTCCCCCTAAAATTCCCTGTGTAGAGGTCGCGCATTGAAAATCCGTATTACTTTTAACAACATCGATTATTTGCTTTTCAAAATAGTCATGTATAAAGTTATTTTAATACCGATGTGTTTAGTCTTAGGATGTGGACCGATTTTTAGTTACAGCAATTGCGTAGAATTATCAACAAAGATAGGGGTGTTAGAGAATTGCAAAGCGTAGGCATGCATTTGCTGTTGAATCTAAATGATTGGGAGCAACAACTTGCAGCAGCAACGTATTCACATGTTGACAGAGCAAAAGACGTCTGCTTCATATACTGCCAGTGACTAACCGTCTTCCAAAGAACTGACAACCCACTGATGTTGACTTGTAATTCATCTTGCAACCACCGTAGTCCGAGTCACTATATGCGTAAGCTTAAAATCATCATCATGAGGATACCCCACCCGAGTGTTGGAGTACCCTTCAGATAAAGGAATATCCTTTTAACCCCGATGAGATGATTTACTTTTGGTTTAGCATGATATCTGGAACAGAGACGTGGCTACATGATGTCAGGACGGAAGCTGTGAGGTACATAGAGATCCGATTATCCCTCGGTACATAGTGGCATCTACCAGATCGCCATTTTCGTCGGGTGTGACATCGTGTGTTTGTGCCAAGTGGAGTTCCAGCAACATTGTATTCTCCATGTCAAACCGACTAAGAATGGTCCCTACCTTTTTTGTCTGATGCAGGATGATTCCTTTGGGTGTCTGATCCACCTGTACCCCTAGAAAGAACTTCATATCTCCCATGGCACTCATTTCAAACTCAACTTTCATCACAGATTTGAATTCATTACATAAAGCTTCGTTTTTCGAACCGAAGATGATGTGATCCATGTAAATCTGAACTAGTAGTAAATCACCATCTTTCTCCTTGATAACAGTGTACAGTCAATAACCCCTCTGCGAAAACCGTGTTTAAGCAGATGAGTAGAGAGTTTCTCATACCAGCTCGAGGGCTTGATGAAGCCCATACAAGCCTTGTCCAGTTTGCACACTCTATCCCGATGATAGGGGTCCTAAAATCCCTCAGTTGACTTACGTATACTGTTTCACCGAATCTCACCACGAAGGAAGCACTTTCACATCCAATTGATAACTTTGATTTGCATATAGGATGCATAGGCTAGGAATATACGAATAGCTTCCATCCTTGCCACAGGTGCAAACACTTCATTGTAGTGAACGCCTCGACTTGCCTAAACCCTTGAACGACAAGCCAAGCCTTGTTTTCGAATTATGACCCCTTGGTCATCTTTCTTGCAACGAAGAACCCATTTGGTGCCAATCACCTTTGCACCTTTTGGTCTATCCACAAGTGTCAAGACTCCTATCTTTTTGAATTGAAGGATTTCTTCTTGCATAGCACTTACCCATGCCTCATCTTCTAATGCCTCGCTTACATACTTAGCTCAACTTGAGATATAAAGTATCGATAGGCCCACCATCATGAATATAGCCCTTTTCCATCACTGCTACATAATCAGCTGAATATAGCGATTTCTAGTTTGAACTCCGATAGAATATCCCCGATTACATTGTCCAGGGATAATGAACGTGTACCCGAGTTCCAGGAGTGGTGGGAACACTACTCTTATCCAATTTGGATTCTCATTTGCAGCTGAGTGTGAGGTTTCCGACATGTCGGCGGCTTCAGGTTCAGAGGTAGGTGTACTTGTAGTAGCAGAAAACTGCTCTATCTGATCTACATTTATGGTCTCAACCGCTTCATCATCAGAAGTAGAATCACTTACCTCAAGTTCTTCACCTGAAGGGCTTGAAGTATCATCTAATGGAACAACGATGTGGTGTCTAATGTCGAAGAGTTTAACATCATCATACATCATCTGAGCAGCTAGTCCTCATCCAAATGGGAAGATGGTAGATTGAAGGACTTGAAGAATCCATCATAATCAAAGAAGAAGGAAGGTCCTTTTCCGCAGGGGTGGGGAATCTTTGAACATCAATGTTACACCACACTTCTACCTGACCCATTGAGTTGTGTAAACTCGCTTGTCTGTATATTGTAGCTGAGAAATACCTTCTTCTGCCTTCTCACAAAACTTTCCAGTCTGATTCTTCTCAATAGCATACAAGTGCACCAAACGGTTCGAGATACTCCAAGTTTAGGTTTAACGTCACTGGATAACTCATAACATGTCTTTCCATGACGTTTGACCACCAAACCCGATTCAAAGTGTAACAAGCATTAGCCACTGCCTCGTTCCAGAATTGAATAGGCAATTTTGAATCGGCTAACATTGTCCTTATAGTCTCAATCAGACTTTGATTCTTCCTCTTAGCGACACTGTTCATCTTGGAGTATATGCAGAAGTGAATTGATGAACAATACCTTTATCTCAACAGAACGTCTCCATCCACTGATTCTTGAACTCTGTGCCGTTGTCTGATCGAATCTTTCTAACTTTCAACTTGTAGAGAGATTCCAATGTCGTAACCAGATGCTTGAATGATTCAAACGTTTCAGACTTGGCTTTCAGAAACACCTAAGAGATCTAGAGTAATCATCAGTCAAAACAAAGCAATACAGTCTCCGGCAATACTCCTTATGCTAACTAGGCCAATAGATCCATGTGTAGAAGCTCGAGTGGAATTTCTATAGAGTTGACTTTCTTTGCTTTGTGAGACTTCTTGGTCTATTTTCCTTTCTTGCAAGAGACACAGAAATCTGGAAGCTGGAGTTCTTGACAGTAACTACCTCTACCATATCATTCTGAACTAGATGGTTCATCTTCCTCAAATGATGTTCCCATTCTTCTATGCCACGAGACTGACTCCCTTTCTGTTGCCTTTGACAGGAAGCACTATGCAGTCGATTCAGTTGTGGAGGCTTTTGATAGATCCAAACCATACAGATCATCATATCTTGAAGCTAACATTAATACTTTATCCTCCTCGATGATACTCCTTCTTCAGTATATAACACTTCTTTTGTCGAATATAACTTTGAATCCTTTATCACAGATTTGGGAGATTGAAGCAAGTTATTATGTAGTTGCTGAACATAGTTGACCTTATCAAACTTGACTTTCTCATTTCCCATTTCACCTTGAGCGGTGATATTCGTCCTTTATTTCCAGCAAATGATACGTGTCCCCCTTTAATTTGTTTGACGTTGAAAAGGAGACGATTCCCGTCATGCCTGGACGCCCCCACTATCAATAATCAGATATTAGTGATAGCGCTGTAATGGACACCCTGCACATACAAAGGAAATTATTAGTTCAATTTTGGGACCCAAGCCTTACTGGCTTGGGTTTCCCAGAGGTATCACACATCATGAACTCAACCCACTGTCCTTGAGAGATGAGGGCACATCTTTCTTCTTCTTGTCCTCACTATCAGACACATTACCTGATTTTTCTTTCCATAACCCAGTTTTGTGTAGGCCAGTTTTGGTAAACAGACAACTAGCTAATGGTTTGAACTTTAGGTTCACTAATAATCCTAGGTTTGGCCTTGGGTGACACAGCCTTGCTTTTAGCTTGTCTGTATGGCCCTTGGTATTTTGGGGAGTATAGATCTGTCTTAGAAAATCTAGGTTTTTCATCAAAAAGTTTCAATTTTCCTTTGGGTTGTCTGATGATAAGGACAATTTAAAGAGATATGTCCTCATTTTCACAACTGTAGCAAGATCTCCCTTCTACATATTATGGAAATTATTGATGTGGGGTTGAGTGTGGTTAGGGGGCTTGGTAACTTCTCTTCCTTTTTAGATGTTTCACCTTCTTTAACAAATTTAATTGTTTTGACTTTTTGAACATCTTTTGTCTTAGTTTGATTTGGACTTTGATGATTAACACGTT